>JAHREE010000565.1:36013-78481 GCA_033628505.1 Tringa tobata
CACACACACATGCACATGCTGGAACTCAACCTGGCCATTAATATAAGGGACAACAAACAAAGTTTTTATAAATACATCAACAAAAAGAGAGTCAGGGAGAATCTCCATCCCTTA
The DNA here is from genome assembly GCA_033628505.1 of Tringa tobata. NCBI lineage: Eukaryota > Metazoa > Chordata > Aves > Charadriiformes > Scolopacidae > Tringa > Tringa tobata. The sequence goes on from JAHREE010000565.1 coordinate 36,128, forward strand.
CTGGATGAGGGGGGAAACACTGCGACCAAGGACGAGGAGAAGGCTGAGATACTTAATGTCTTCTTTGCCCCCGTCTTCAACAGTTGGACCAGTGAACCCCAGGTTGTTCAGCCTCCTGGGCTGGAAGATAAGTATGGAGAGCAGAACAACCCCCCCATAATCCAGGAGAAAGTAATTATTGATTTGCTTATGCACCTGGACACGCATAAGTCTATGGGGCCAGATGGGATTCACCCAAGGGTACTCAGGGAGCTGGCAGGAGAGCTCACCAAGCCTCTCTCCATTATCTATCAACAATCCTGGTCAACAGAAGAGGTGCCAGAAGACTGGAGGGTGGCCAATGTGACGCCCATCTACAAGAAGGGCCAGAAGGAGGATCCGGGAAATTATAGGCCTGTCAGCCTGACCTCAGTACCAGAAAAGATCATGGAGAGGATCATCTTGAATGAGCTCTCACGGAAGGTGCGGGGCAGCCAAGGGATCAGGGCCAGCCAGCATGGGTTTATGAAAGGGAGGTCCTGCTTAACCAACTTGATCTCTTTCTATGACCATGTGACCCGCCTTCTTGATGTGGGGCAGGCTGTGGACGTTGTCTACCTGGACTTTGGCAAGGCCTTTGACACTGTCCCCCACAGAGTTCTCCTGGAGTGCACCCTCAGTAAGTTTTCAGACGACACCAAACTAGGTGGGAGTGTTGATCTGCTTCAGGGTCGGAAGGCTCTACAGAGGGATCTGGACAGGTTGGATCAATGGGCCAAGGCCAATGGGATGAGATTCAATAAGGCCAAGTGCTGCGTCCTGCATTTCAATTGCAACAACCCCAGGCAGCGCTACAGGCTTGGGGAAGAGTGGCTGGAAAGCTGCCCAGCAGAAAAGGACCTGGGGGTGTTGGTGGACAGCCGGCTGAACATGAGCTAGCAGGGTGCCCAGGTGGCCAAGCCGCCCAACGGCATCCTGGCCTGGATCAGGAGCAGCGTGGCCAGCAGGAGTAGGGCAGTGATGGTGCCTCTGGACTGGGCACTGGTGAGGCCTCACCTTGAGTGCTGTGTTCAGTTCTGGGCCCCTCATTACAAGAAGGACATGGAAGTGCTGGAGAGTGTCCAGAGGAGACAAGCTGGTGAGGGCTCTGGAGAACAAGTCCTATGAGGAAAGGCTGAGGGAACTGGGCATGTTTAGTTTGGAGAAGAGGAGGCTGAGGGGAGACCTCATTGCCCTCTACAACTCCCTGAAAGGAGGCTGTAGGGAGGTGGGCGTTGGCCTCTTCTCCCAGGGGAATAATGACAGGACCAGAGGAAATGGTCTGAAGTTGTGGCAGGGGAGGTTTAGATTAGATGTCAGGAAGAATTATTTTACTGAGAGGGTGGTCAGGCACTGGAACAGCCTGCCCAGGGAGGTGGTGGAGTCATCCTCCCTGGAGGGATTTAAGAAACATGTAGACGTGGCACTTCAGGACATGCTCTAATGCCTGAGGATTGTTGGGTTTTGTCTCTCTGTAGGTGCGTGTTAGGTGTGTGTGTGTTGTTTTGGGTTGTGTTGCGAGTTCTAGTTTGTTGTTTGGGGTTTTTTGTTGTTGTTTTTTTTTTTTTTTTTTTTTTTTTGCGGTTGGACTCGATGATCTCAAGAGTCCCTTCCAACCATGAAGATTCTATGATTCTGTGAAATAACAACTGAGGCATGCTGGGATAGCTCACATGACTGAGGCGCTGTGATGGGTTGGTAGAGGATGACAAGGAGACACAAGCCAGAGAGATCATGCAGGAGGCATCCTCTGTGTGAAGGAGCTATTTAGATGTGTGGGGCTCCTCTATGGGATAAACAAGTGGGGAGAGCCTTGTGGGTGAGGGTCAGAGGAGAGGTTGGTCAGGGTGACGTTGTGGTGGGAGACAAAGAACCTATCCAAATCCCCCTGTGGACTTTATTTGCTCTGGCATTCACTGGAAGAAGGATGCACAATAGCATTCAAAGAGTCCTGGAGGCTTCTGGAGGATCTTGGTACAGAAGTACTTAGTACACAGCTTGGCACCAACGTCTTTAGAGCACAGCTGCCAGATGGGCCAACGATGGGGACATTCATTGGCATCTGTTTGTCCTAAAGAAGAAAGAGTTGGACATAGATGTGAAAACCATTGTCAGCCTTGGCTGTCATGACCATGAAATAGTGGGGTCTCACCTCCCAAGGGGAAGAACAATAGGAGAGTGCAGATGCCAGAGCTCAGAGGAGCAGACTGAGGCTGAGTCTTGGGACTTTTAGCACAGGAACCCACGTGATCAGCACAGAAGGGCAGCAGAGCTCAGTAGAGTTGATCTTCAAGGACAGCATCTTTCAAGTAGGAGATTATGCATTCCAACGGTCAGGAAAAGAAGCAGAGCTGTCAGGAGAGAAATTTGGGGAAACAGGAAATTCCTGGGAAAGCTCCATAGAAGAAAGGGAGCACGTGAGAGGTTCCCAAAGGGAGCATCTGTAAAAGTCACCCTTTGTGTTCCAAGTGACATGACCACTGCTGATTTCCCTCCCGAGAGGGGCAGAGGTTGGAATGCCCTCTGAGGAAGGACTCCCTGCAAGGAAGCCACTGCTGTGGGTGTTGCTCCCGTGGTGTTTCCTGGCACTTCGCTTGGCACCTCTTTTGATGTATTTAGTGTTTTTCTATGACGAGTCTTTCTGCACAACAGAACAGAAAAAGACAACCATTTCATAAAGATGATCACAAAGGCCCTGCTATGGAAAAGAAGTCTCACCATGAGGGGGCCCTGGAGGGGCCAGGAAGGTCAGAGCCTCTTCTGAAAGGTTAGTGGCCTTGAGCAGCAGTGATTGCTCCTGTGGAGGTCTGGGAGAGAGAGTTGCAGCACATCAGAGACAATCAAAGGGATGGCTGACGGCTTTAGCAAATCCTTACAACCGTGTCAGAGCCCAGAAAGGGAAGGCAGTTGATGTCTGTTGGCAGAGGAGACATGGAGAAGGTTTGTCCTAAGAATCTGGCAGGAAGGGCTCTGTCCTCTTTTCCCTCTTGGGGTAGTCACCCTCAGACTTGTATTGACCTCAGGAAACATCCATGAGCCTGGAGGATGTGCCTTGTGTTCCTGGACTGCCCCACATCTACTGCATGGAGTAGGGAGAGACCTTGCCACCCTGCAGTGCCAATCAGTCACTTGTGTTATGAGAACTTGCAACTGGCCTGTGCTGAGCGAGGAGAGGGGCTGGGACACAAAGCACAGAATTACAGGGGGAAATATTTACTCATGGGCATGATATGTCTGAGCTAAATTGGGCTACCTCAAACATGGTTTTACATAGGGCTCTTACACCATTCAAGCGTTCAGGTGCCATGTGATGTGACTAATCAGTGATTAACACAGGCAGTACCGATTACTAATCTCAGTAAAACTTCACAAAGCAACTTGATTTCTGCAGCGCCATCACCCATCAGCATCCTTGCTGCTTGTCTATTGCTACAGACGCCCTTGGAGCTGGTCTATTGCGAGTTACTTCTCTGTGATGCCGAACACTGGGAGAGTTTCCAAGATGTGTTAGAGGGACCAGGACACTGGCATTATCTTAGTGCTTCAGGAGTATCTTCTATCCTTCACAGACAGCTCTATGATTCTGAGAAGCACAGTCCTTCTTTCAAGAGTAGAGCTCTTCTTCTGCTTCTTGGGATGAGCTGGTGTCCGTTAGTTCATTCACTCAAGCACGATAAATCAGCACACGATGTGAGCTACATAGATCTATGTCTTAAGAAAGTTAATAAGTTGTCATTCTCTAAAGACTGATTGGCACAAGAGTGAGGGAGGTAAGTTTTGATAACCGTTGGACCAGGGGATGTCTGTGGTGGCCAGGTGGGTTCTGAAGAGAGCCCTTTGTTGGTCAAGGATCACCTCTTTGTGATCCACAATGGTCTATCCCAACATGCAGGAAGTCACGCCAAGGTGGCAGGAGGCTGGTATGCGTGAGAAAGGAGCTCCTGACTGACATCAAGCATGAAGAGGAAGCACAGAGAAGGTGGAAGCTGGTGCCTTCCAGCCTCAAGGATTCTGTGGGTCTGTGCTGAAGAGGGTCTTTAGGGTGTGTGCTTGTCTGTGCACGGGGGAACTGGAGGGATGAGGGAATCCTGGGGCCGGCTCTCAGGTAGACGGAGGGTCCTTGTCCTGTCACTGGGTACCACTGAAAAGAGTGTGTTCCCATCCTCTTGATGCCCTCCCTTTAGATATTGATAAGCATTCATAAGATCCCATCTCAATCTTGTCTACTACCTGCTTGACACACCCAGGTCTCTCCTTCCTCATCAGAGAGGGGCTCCAGTCCCTTAATCTTCTTTGTAGCCTCTGCTGGACTCTCTTCAGCAGTTCCTTGTGAATCTTGAACTGGGGAGGCCAGACCTGGACACAATACTCCAGAGGTGGCCTCACCAGGGAAGAGCAGAGGGGCAGGATGACCTCTCTCGACCTGCTGGCCAAGTCTTTTTAGTGCACCCCAGGAGACCATTGGCCTTCTTGGCCACAAGAAAACATTGCTGGCTCATGGTCAACTTGTTGTCCAAAAGGACGCCCAGGTCCCTCTCTGCAGAGCTGGTTTCTACCAGGTGAACCTGGCCCTAACCTGTACTGGTGTATAAAACAGAAACCTGTTAAGTCTTACAAGGACAAGTGGCAAGTCCTGCATCAGGGGAAGGAATGACCCCATAGATCAGGGAACCTGACCAATGAGAAGAATGGCCTGGGCATTATGAGGGACACCATACGAGCAAGTGCTTCATGCTCACCATGAACAACGCCAGCAGCAAAGGGACATTTATTAGGAGGAGCCTGGACACCCCAGACATCTGGAGTGTTCATCCCCTTCCAGTGAGCCATGGTGTGGCCACACCTGGACTTGTGTGTCCCTCTGTGGGAATTCCTGCTGTAAAGAGGTGGGGAGGAACTGGAAAGTATCCAGAGGAGGTTTGCACTTGTCCTGTTCTAAAAGCCCCAAACCCCATCTTTACCGACCTCTTCCATCCCTACACAACCCCTGGAACACGCTGAGCCAGGAGAACCACCAGGCTCTCCAGACTGCTCCAAATTCTCCTCCCAGAGGATGGGTGTCCTTAGTGTCACCTGTGTGAAAGCCATGGGTGCATTCCTCGGTTCCACTCACCATCTTCCCTGTCACCAGACACCAACTGGTGACTCCTAAATCCAGTCCTACATCTCTAACATGTCAGAGCTTTTCATTCCTGAACTCATGGAGGAAGAGGAACTTGAGGGGTGCAGTTCCTCAGGCCTCTTTGGAGAAGGAGCCTGGTATGAAAGCACAGAACTGGGGAGATCCCATTTTATTACAGAGATTCTATGGAAGAAGCCGCGTGTGAGCCACTGTTAAAGACACTTTTAAGAAGGAACCAGGTGACACAAGGAAGGTACATGTCCCAGGTGCCGTCATGCAAATGCAAAGATTTCGGAAGAAATAAAATAAACATGAATAACTACAATGATCATGATAACAATAATAGTTCAAAATAACAAATGAAAAATAAATACGATGTAATGAGATACTGCAGGAGTCATTGGTGAGGAGAGGTGACAAATTTGTCACTCTTGAACAATGTCCATGATATGAGCCTCCTAATGGCCTCCTTGAGCTCCTGGTTCCTCATGCTGTAGATGAAGGGGTTTGCTGATGGAGGCACCACCGAGTACAGAACTGAAACCACCAGGTCCAGGGATGGGAAGAAGATGGAGGGGGGCTTCAGGTAGACAAACATGGCAGTGCTGACAAAGAGTGAGACCACGGCCAGGTGAGGGAGGCACGTGGAAAGGGCTTTGTGCCGTCCCTGCTCAGAGGGCATCCTCAGCACGGCCCTGAAGATTTCCACATAGGACACCACAATGAAAACAAAGCACAACCAAAATACAAAAGCACTAAACATGACAAGCCCAACTTCCATGAGGTAGGAGTCTGAGCAGGCAAGTTTGAGGATCTGGGGGACTTTGCAGAAGAACTGGTCCAGGGCATTGCCCTGGCAGACGGGAAGTGAAAACGTATTGGCTGTGTGCAGGAGAGCATTGAGAAACCCAGTGCCCCAGGCAGCTGCTGCCATGTGGACACAAGCTCTGCTGCCCAGCAGGGTCCCGTAGTGCAGGGGTTTGCAGATGGCAACGTAGCGGTCATAGGCCATGAAGGTGAGAAGAAAATAGTCTGTTGACATAAAAAAGGAAAAGAACAAGAGCTGTGCAGCACATTCGCAGTAGGATATGACCCTGGTGTCCCAGAGGGAATTGGCCATGGCTTTAGGGACAGTGGTGGAGATGGAGCCCAGGTCAAGAACAGCGAGGTTGAGGAGGAAGAAGTACATGGGGGTGTGGAGGCGGTGGTCACAGTTGATGGTGGTGAAGATGTGTCCGTTGCCCAGGAGGGCAGCCAGGTAGATGCCCAGGAAGAGCCAGAAGTGCAAGAGCTGAAGCTCTCGGGTGTCTGCAAATGCCAGGAGGAGGAACTGGGTGATGGAGCTGCTGTTGGACATTTGCTCTCCGCTGCGCATGGAGGACTGTCCACAGAAGAAAAGACAGTTAACAGTTAGGGCAGACGTACCTCAAAAAACGCTATTCAATTGCTCTTAGAGACCAACCCAACTGCCTCTCCCCTTACGGGAAGACCTTTAGTACTACCTTTTTGTACACTCTGGTTGGTGTTGGCTGATGACCTGTCAGGGAGCTGTGAGCTCTTCAGGACTGAGTCCTGTTTTACAGCCATAGGTCATTGGGAACACGGGATGAGCTCAGATTAAATCCACTCCTGGCATCAAAGGGCTTTTCATCTTTGTCAGTCCCAATTATCCCAACAGCAGAGCAGAGATCAGGGGACTTTTTGTTTTTCTTCTGTTCTATTTTCCCCATCACACCTGAAGAGTGTATTTAAGGCAGATATCCTTGGCATTTCTGCTGCACCTCAACTGAAACCTTGTGTGTCCTGAGAGCCAAAGGGCTGTTCCTCAGTGCAGAGTCAAGGACAGCCCATCTGTTCGTCAGTAGTGGTCCCAATATTTCACCCCATCTCACTGGACCTAGGGAGGATCTCAGCTCCCCCCTCCCAGCCAGAGACACAGAGGGCCCACTGCAGCTGCCTCCATCCAGCCCTCCAGCAGGACTGACACGGCCTTGGCACTGTCATCTCTACTCCATGGGGTTCCTAGAAAAAACAGGGATGCAAAGGGAGAGCTGTGCCCTTCTGGAGGGCAGTGGCACCCACAAGGACCTCCTCAGGAACAGAGTAAAATATCCTAAAACTGGGGAGTCTTGACAGGAGTCTCATCTTACTTTCAGCCCCACACACTGCAGTCCCCAGAGACCAGAAATATAAAGGTCATTTGGATGAGAGGCCATGCAGCATCATTGTCCGAGCTGCACCTGAATCCTCACCCCAAAAACAGCCAAAAGAAAGGGAAGAACAAGGGCAGCAGGGCCAAGGGGGGGAACATGCCAAAATTCTCCTGCCAAGGGAGTCAGGAGAGGGAGATACTCCAGCATTTCTCCTTTTTCGTAGTTGGGTTTCTGGAAAGGCAATGCAGGACCAAGTCCCCCGGATATGAAGGTGTTGGGGAGTCTACTGTGCGGGAGAGGAGACCAGGGAGCTGCTGCAGGAAAGGCATCTGCGCTGCAGGGGCTGGCAGGGAGGTGCTGGAATCCCCCCCCCCCATCACCTTTCCTGTAGCAGCTCCCTCTCACTCCCTGCCCATGGCTCTGCTGCCTGGTCTGTCCCTGCCAGGGGCTGTTTCTCTGTCCCCAGGTCTCCTCCCTGTCAGAGCTCAGAGATTCCATCCCAGCTGCTGAGGGCTCAGCTCTGCCCTGCAGACATCTTCTGCAGCAAGGAATGGCCCAGGGGCATCTCTGCCTGTGCACGGGATAAGGAGCAGCTCAGACGAGTGCTAATCAGAACTGGGATCTCATTGCCTTCTCCAGAATGGAGATCTAAATTGCGATATGTAACTGCCCATCCAGCCCAGCAAGAGTGGGAAACTCAAAGCACAGATTCCATTCCTTTCAGGTAAATCTTGCCTTCAAATGGTCCCTCTGCAAATGTTTCCTGGGGGTGACCTGGAGCTGTGAGCAAACCTGACCCACGCAGCATCCTCTCCACTGCAGGAGGTCCCTGCCATGACCAGACTGGGGTCACTCCTTCCACATGCAGCTTCTCCCCACACTGCCATGAGGAACAACCCGGGCAGGCTGAGAGCTGACCCTGGCAGGCGGCAGAGTCCCTGCCCCAGCACACAGTTCCCTGGGACACAGGGACCCTGCTCAGAAGGATAGCCCTGGGCACCCCTGGCTGCACACCCACCTTCATAGCCCTGCAGCCATCCCTGGGAGAAGGACACCCACAGATCCTGGCCCTTTGATGATGTGGTGGGGATGTCCTGCTCTGGAGCACATCCTTCTCAACACTGACAGATCTTTGAGAGCCTTCCTGACAGATCATGTTAGACAAGGGCCATGCCGGCTTTAGGAGACTGCTCCGGGAAGCATTTCTGCATTATGCTGCACCAGAGAGACACATCATGCCCTGTCCCTCTGCCCCTGCAGCAGGGAAGCCCTGCTCCACAAGTTCTCCTTCTCCTCTGCGCTAGAGAAACTGTGAAAGTGGTACTTACAGTTCCTACAGTCTGTGGGATGTGCAGCTTCCAGATCCTTCCAGCAACTGCAGAGTCAATGCCCTGCAGCCAGATACTTACCATGGCAAAGGCTGTGAAGGTTTCTCCCACAGTCAGCTCTCAGTATTCTCCCTCTCACGACTACCTTTAACATCTCTCTCACTTCCCTTGTCTCCCCTCGGTGCCTGCAGGCAGTGCCCTCAGCCCTGCTGTGCTTGGCAGAGGAGCTGCTCCTGGGCAGAGCTGTCTCTCTGCAGCGCTGCCCCATGGCCAGGAGCTCCCTCCATCCCAGGAGCCCGGCCCAGCTCAGCAGCAGAGGAACAGCCCAAGATGTCACTTTCTCTGCCCCCTCTGGGATTCCTGGAGGTGTCACTGTGCCTCCAGGGCAACCTACTGGGAAACAGACTGAAGTAATAATCTTCCATCCCTTTTGTGCTTCTGGAGAGACACTTCTTTCAAGCCCTGTCATTTCTCCTGTCACAGACAGTTATGCATGAGAAAGATCACCTGGACAGTGACAGATCTCCTTTGCCCCCACCGAGGAAAGGAAGTCAGCTTTGTCAATTGAGGCATCTCCTCATTCATTTGTAGTCCTGGGTTGGAAGCACACTCAGGTCTCACCTATGGCTGCCACAAAGCCAAAGCAGGTGGCATTCCTCTTGCCTCAGTTCAGGCGGGAACAAGAGAGGCACCTGCTGCATGGGAGCTGCTGGTCTCAGCTCCCAAGTTGGTTCCTGGAGATGGAGGCCAGCAGGGAGCTGTTCAGACTCAAACACCTGGTGACATTGCAGGTGTCAGGGGGGATCCATGATACATGCAGGGACCTGCATGATCTACTAGATCAGGGCAGTACCTGGAAGCATCATCTTTGAGCTTAGCGAGGAATTCCTTTGGCCACCTTCAGATGCCCACATTTAGGACAACTGAACTTCTCCCTTCATCCATCAAACTATGGCATCCTGTTGGGAGACGGAGAACCTGACAAGAAGGGCAAGGAAGAAGACTAAGCCTATTTAACAACCCAAGGAAGTATCCAGAATAACGACCCAAGGTCTTATTGGTGTCTTTAATGACCCTGGAACTTACTGGGAGGGGAGCACAGCAGGACACAGACTGTCCAGCAGGTTTCTGTGTCTCTCGGGGAAAACAAGGTAGGTCAACAAGGGTGATGCTGAGTCCAGTCCCTGCAGAGGGAGTGCTGATCAGGGATGTGAAAATGGGTGTCAGCCTGGGCTGTAGTGAGCATGGACGAGGGGGGTCCCAGCTCCCAAGGGGAGGGAGAAAGGACTGCAGCAGATACAGATGCCGGCTCTCTAGAGGAGGAGACTGTAGCCTCTTCAGAGGACTTTTGGAGGGAATGCCATAGGCAGCAGCACTCAAGGGCAGCAGAGCTCACTGCAGCTGGTCTTTCCAGACACCATCTTTCAAGCACAAGAACTGTCCACAGCAATACTCAGGAAAACAAGCAGATAACTTTGGATCCAAAATTGGCTAAAATGGGACCTCCTCAAGAAGGTCCATAGAAAAAGGAAAGCATCCAAAAGGTGGATGCAGGGACCAAGGGAGGAATTTAGAAATAGGGATGGCTTTAGGTAAGCTAAAGCTTCCCAAGCCTAGACCCTTGCAAGGGGTCCAAGGGCACCAAGAGAAGAGGCTGCTGCTTCAGGAACAGTTAAAGAAGAAACCAAGAGAATGAGTGGCCACTGCTGCAAGTTAGTAACAGCAGGTCTAGAAAATCTGAGATTCTCTATATTCTTCTTGCCTTGGTCTCCTCCAGCAAAGTTTCAGAGGCCTTTGTATCTTGACTCTGGAGGGAGAAAAAAAACAGTTGTGAATTTGGATGGAGTCAGGAGTTTCTTGATGAAACTCAGTCCTTACCAGTCTATGGGAGTGGAGGGGTGGCATCCAAGGGAGCTGAGAGGGCAGGACAATGCCACAGAAAGGCCACTCTCCATCATATTTGAAAATACATGGAGTTTGCGGGAACTCCCTGACAACAGGCAGCACCCAAATGCTGCATGCACTTTCTGAAAAAGGCCCAAAGAGAGCTAAAGGCTGTCTCCATTGTGTGTGCACTTGGATTCCACTTCCGGGTATTGGGTAGAGAAGGTGACTGAATTTCCCCAGGGGAGACTGTTCCTGGCCATGCTCTTTGCTGTCTCTGATGAAAGGACAGGGTTGCTGGGCACAGGGAGAGAAGAGGTTGTCTTTTACTTTACTTTCAAGACAGCAAGGCTTTCAGGATCATTTCCCACAATATTCTGGTGTCCAAGTAAGGTCTTTCTCATCTACAAGGGTGAATAAGTCCATGGGTATGTGCGTGGCTTTTCCATACCATTTGTAGATGACAGCACTTTTTCAGACCATACACAGCTACATTTTGTTTGCCAGAGTTGGAAGGGACGTCTAGAGACCATCTAGTCCAAGTCCCCACATTTGTAGGATATAGTTCAGGTTAATTTTGCTCTCAAGCGTGATTTTTGGAAAGTGTTCAGATATGGTGTGGTTCTCTTTTTGAAGGACTAAAGACTGTCTAGAATAGTGTCCTGGTTTGGGCCTTGTTGGCCAATGACAAGACGACGATGCTCTCCCCCACCTCTTGCTCCAAGGAGAGGAAGAAGAGAAATAAAGAGACTTATGAGTTTAGAAAAAACTAAACTACTTTAATGAAATATTAATCATAAAATATAAATAATGAAATAGATACAGGATATATAAATATATACAAAACCATATCAAGTTCCCAGGATGATGCCACCGGCAGGCACTGGGAAAGTTCAACTGGTCTCAGCGAGAAACGGGAACTGGATTCCAGAACTCACTGATGGAGATCAAAGATAGATGAACTGACAGAGTCTTCCTCAGGTATCACTCATCAAAGAAAGAAGTGCCCAAGGAGAGGAGCCAACCCGACCCCTTTGATCCTTCAGCTTTTACACTGAGCCTGGCAGGTGGGATGGAATACCGTGTTGGTCAGTTTGGGTCACCTGATCTCCCCACTCCTCCCCACAGGTGTGACCCCTCCATGGGGTAAACAACTAAGTTGGCTGAGCCTGGCTGCCACAGCCACGAGTATAAGCAAGAGCCTCTCTCACTGAACAGAATGGTGGCTCTGCTCCACCCCAAACCGGGACATTACACCCCTTGTTCCATGCCATTTGCATCACGCTCAGATTACTAAACCTTTTTATCCATTAAATATATACATGTACAGATAGACATATATGTACACGGATCAGTCATTTATGATTTATCGTTGCACACAAAAGTTCATTTAGTCCATTTATTTCGTAATTGCAGAGTCTCATCTAATACAGCAGACTCAGGACTGAGTATTCTCACCAAAGGTTAAATTTTATTGAGTTACACATTGAATTTCTCCATTCTGCAGCACCACCCACCAAGTCCATCCAGGTCCTTGAGCAAAAACAGTCCCATGAGTGGGTTTGCCTTTGCCTGAGGCGGCAAAAAAGGCCAGTTTTCCGCAGCGTATTTCTGTCATGCACCTCAGGAGTGAAAGGTCTGATTGAGCAGGCCCAGCTCGATCGATGGATCCCCTGGCGTTAACTAACCAGGAAGCTTGTGCTAAATGCTTGTCCCAATTTTTAAAGGTTCCACATTCCTTTCAGGATAGTTTTGAACAGTCCATTGTAATGCTTAATTTTCCCTGAAGCCGGTGCATGATAGGGAATATGATATACCCATTAAATGCCACATTCATTTTCCTAATTACTTCTAAGTTTGTTTTTAAAAGGAGTCCCATTGTCTGACTCCATTCTTTCTGGAGTACCATGTCACTACAAGACTTGCCTTTCAAGGCCTAGGGTGATTATTCCAGGCAGTGCCATGGGGGTCAGTGTAGGTTTCCAATCATCTGGTGCTTCCTTCCACCACTATAAGCTGATAGCACTTACCCTGGTGGGGTTGAGGGAGTGTGATGTAGTCAATTTTCAGTCCTCCCCAGACTTGAATTTCAGCGATTGTCCTCATACCACAAAGGTTTTGGCCATTTAGCGTGCTTAATTTTGGCGCATGTTTCACAGTCGTGGATAACCTGCACGATAGCAGGTTAAACAGTTAAATGGGAGCTCCATAGTTAGACCCACCCCTTGGTCCCAGGCCCATCTATGTGTTGCATCTCGTCCTTGCTGACCTGAAGCGTCATGGGCCCAACAAGTTATAAAAAGTTCACCTTTATGTTCTCGGTCAAAATCTATTTGGAAAATTTTTGCATCCTGATCCACTTGCTGATTGCTTCAATGTTCCTCAGTGGCCCAGCTCAATGGGTACGTGGGCATCTACATGGTGTCCCTTCATGACTAGTTTCTCCAGCTGGGCAGCAATATCTTACAATTCAGCAGCCCAGATGGGTTTGCCTCTGCACTGCCAGTTGCTCTGCTTCCCCACAGAGCATTTGCCACCATCCATGGGTCAGTACAGAGACAGAGGATTGGCCACTTTTCTCCTTCAGCAATAGCTAGGGCCAGCTGGATGGCTTTTACCTCTGCAAATTGACTCAATTCACCTTCTCCTTCAGTAGCTTCTGCAAAACTCATTGTGCAGGACTCCACACAGCAGCTGTCCACTTTGGACGTTTCAGCAAGACCCGTCAGTGAACAGGGCACACTGCTTCCCCTTGGGTTCAAAAACCCAGACAGCTGCCCCTGGTTGCCACAGCAACGAGTAAGAGCAAGAGCATCTCTCACTGAACAGAAAGTTGCCTCTGCTCCACCCCAAACCACCCCTCAGACATCCAGGAACACTGAAAATCCTTGGATGGTTCCTTGGTTGTATCATCAAGTGCATGAATAAAGGACGGCTTTAAAAAGAACAGACAGGGTTTGGGAGTAGGCCAACGAGTGCAGATCCTGGTGTGATGGGCTTTCTCTCCCTAAACTTCTCTACTTTGAGTGGATGGAGTTGGGTCAGACCCTACCTCACTGTAAAGGTGGGATTCAGTCACTGGCCAACAGAAACGGATTCCATCAGACCTGCCACCTGCAGTGTCTGTCTCGCACCCACTCTGAACGCAGATGCCTTTCCCGTCGGTCCTGTGCAGTGCCCACCAGCCACACGCAGTTGTGCTCGAGAGCCCAGGCATCTCCCATAGCACTGCAGGACTGTCCATGGCCAGTGAGGAGCTGCCCTGGATTAGGTTAGGCACTGGAGGGATGTCTATGAGACATCTGCCATTGCAGTCAGTGGCCATCTGAGTCTGAACATCATCGAGACTGAACATCTCCCTGCTGGCCTCCATCTCCAGGAATCACCTTGGGAGCTGAGACCAGCAGCTCCCATGCAGCAGGTGCCTATTTTGTGCCCTGTGCACTGAGGCAAGAGGAATTCCCCTTCCTGTGTCTTTCCGGAAGCCATAGATGAGAGCTGAGTCACGCTCCAGGTTTCCAGTCTCATAACAGAAGTAACAAGAACTTTCCAGTGTGTAACTCTCTCTGAAAGGAGGAAAAACACGTCTGGAAAGAAGTGTCTCTCCAGAGGTGCAACAGAGACCGCAAATTATGAGTTCAGTCTCTTTCCAAGAAGGTTCCCCTGGAGGCACAGGGACACCTCAAGGGAGCCCAGAGGGGGCAGAGAAAGTGACGTCTTGGGCTGTTCCTCTGCTGCTGAGCTGGGCCGGGCTCCTGGGATGGAGGGAGCTCCTGGCCATGGGGAAGTGTTGCAGAGAGACAGATCTGCCCAGGAGCAGCTCCTCTGCCAAGCACAGCAGGGCTGAGGGCACTGCCTGAGGCACCAAGGGAGAGGAGGGAAGTGAGAGAGATGTTAAAGGTAGTCGTGAGAGGGAGAATACTGAGAGCTGACTGTGGGAGAAACCTTCACAGCCTTTGCCATGGTAAGTATCTGGCTGCAGGGCATTGACTCTGCAGTTGCTGGAGGCATCTCCAAAAGCTGGAACAGCCCACAGACCTTGGGATCTGTAAGTACCACTCTCACAGTTTCTCTAGCGCAGAGGAGAAGGAGAACTTGTGGAGCAGGGCTTCCCTGCTGCAGGGGCAGAGGGACAGGGCATGATGCAGAAAGGTGCAGCATAATGCCGAGAGGCTTCCCGGAGCAGTCTCCTAAAGCTGGCATAGCCCATGTCTCATTTGATCTGTCAGGAAGCCTCTCAAGGATCAGTTGGTGTTGAGAAGGATGTGCACAAGATCAGGGCATCCCCATCACATCATGAAGGGAGAAGACATGTTGGCTGCCTTCTCCCAGGGATGGCTGCAGGGCTGTGAAGCTGGGCGTGCAGCCAGGGGTGGCCAGGGCTGTCCTTCTGAGCAGAATCCCTGTGTCCCAGGGAACGGTGTGCTGGGGCAGGGACTGGCTTGTAGCATGGGGAGAAGCTGTGGAGGGAAGGAGTGAGCCCAGTCTGGGCATGGCAGGGTCCTTCTGCAGTGGAGAGGATGCTGCGTGGGTCAGGTTTGCTCACAGCTCCAGGTCACCCCCAGGACACTTGCAGAGAGACCTTTTGAAGAAGCGTTTCAAGACAGCATTTACCGGAAAGCAATGGAATCTGTGCACTGAGTTTTCCCCTCTTGGTGGGCTGGATGGGCAGTGGGAGATTGGAATGTACATCTCCATTCTCATGAAGATGCTCCTTTACCCCCTGCACACCCAGAGATGCCCCTGGGCCATTCCCTGCTGCAGAAGGGGTCTGCAGGGCAGAGCTGAGCCCTCAGCAGCTGGGATGGAGCCTCTGAGCACGCAAAGAAAGGGAGGAGACCTGGGGACAGAAACAGCCCCCCGCAGGGACAGACCAGGCAGCAGAGCCATGGGCAGGGAGTGAGAGGGAGCTGCTTCAGGACAGGGGATGGAGGGGGGATCCCAGCACCTCCCTGCCAGCCCCCGCAGTGCAGATGCCTTCCCTGCAGCAACTCCCCGGTCTCCTCTCCCACACAGTAGAGTCCCCAGCCCCTTCCTATCCGGGGGACTTAGTCCTGAGTGTCCTTCCCAGCAGCCCAACCACCCGGGAGTGTCTGAGTGTCTGCCTCGAGTGTCTGACTGGGGCTCCCTCTCCTGCCTCTCTTGGCAGGAGAACTTTGGCAGGTTTCTCTTGTCCTTGCCACTGCTGCCCTTGTTCTTCCCCTTCTTTTTGGCTGGAGGGTGGGGAGGTGAGGATGCAGGTGCAGCTCAGACACTGATGCTGAATGTTCTGTCACGCAAGCGTGTCCAGGGAGGAAAAGCATCCAAATGGCCTTAATAGCTGGAGCTCTGGGTACTGCAGTGTGTTTTGGTTCGTGTCTAATTGCTGCTGTAGGGCAGGAGTCAATCCTGCAGAGCTCACAGCTCCCTGATGCATCGTCAGCCAGCACCCACCAGAGCGTAGAAAAAGGACATGACAAAGGTCAATGGAAAAGGAGAGAGGCAGTTGAGTGGATCTTTAAGAAACATGGATTACTTTTATTTGAGAGAAAGCTGCACTATCTTCTCACTGACTTTCCTTCAATGAACAGGTCTCCAAGCCTAGGGGAAGCAAATGTCCAACAGCAGCTCCGTCACCCAGTTCCTCCTCCTGGCATTCGCAGACACACGGGAGCTGCAGCTCTTGCACTTCTGGCTCTTCCTGGGCATCTACCTGGCTGCCCTCCTGGGAAACGGACTCATCATCACCGCCATCACCTCTGACCACCGCCTCCACACCCCCATGTACTTCTTCCTCCTTAACCTCTTTGTTCTTGACCTGAGTTCCATCTCCACCACTGTCCCTAAAGCCATGGCCAATTCCCTCTGGGACGCCAGGGCCATCTCCTACACAGGATGTGCTGCCCAGCTCTTTTTCTTTATCTTCTTTATTGCAGCAGAGTTTTCTCTTCTCACCATCATGGCCTATGACCGTTACATTGCCATCTGCAAACCCCTGTACTATGGGACCCTCCTGGGCAGCAGAGCTTGTGTCCACATGGCAGCAGCTGCCTGGGGCACTGGGTTTCTCTACGCTCTCCTGCACACGGCCAATACATTTTCACTGCCCCTCTGCCAGGGCAATGTCCTGGACCAGTTCTTCTGCAAAGTCCCCCAGATCCTCAAGCTCTCCTGCTCAGACTCCTACCTCCGGGAACTTGGGCTTCTTTTGGTCAGTGTCTCTTTATCATTTGGTTGTTTTGTTTTCATTGTGGTGTCCTACGTGCAGATCTTCATGGCCGTGGTGAGGATCCTCTCTGAGCAGGGACGGCACAAAGCCTTTTCCACGTGCCTCCCTCACCTGGCTGTTGTCTAATTGTTTATCACCACTGGCATGTTTGCATACCTGAAGCCCCCCTCCATCTCCTCCCCATCCCTGAACCTGGTGGTGTCAGTTCTGTACTCAGTGGTGCCTCCAGCAGTGAACCCCCTCATCTACAGCTTGAGGAACCAGGAGCTTAAGGAGTCCATTAGGAAGCTTCTTTCATGGACATTTTTCAAGAGTGACAGATTTTCCACTTCTCCCCACCAATGTCTCCCCCACTATCTGATGACGTCCCTCTTTTTAAAAAAAAGTTGTTATTTTGAGGCTCTATATTTATCATTATTGCTGTGGTTATTCTCATTCATGTTTATTTCATTATCTACAGAATTGTTTGCATTTGCATCACTGCACCTGAGACTTGCACCCTCCTTGTGTCACCTGCTTCCCTTATAAAAGTGTGTTTAACAGTAGCTCAGAGCTGGCTTATTTCATAACATCACTGTAATAAAAATGGATCTCCCCATTGCCGTGCTTTCATGCCAGGATCATTCTCCAAACAGGCCTGAGAACCGCAGCCCTGAAGTTCCTCTTCCTCCATGTGTTCAGGTATAAAAAGCTTAGTGTCTCTTTGTCACTTTCCAGAGACATAGGACTGGATTTAGGAGTCACCAGTTGGTGTCTGGTGACAAGTAACACGGTGAGTTTAACTCAGGGCTGTACCCAGGGCTTTCACACGGGTGACATTAATGACACCCATCCTCTGCAAGGGGACTCTGGAGTGCTCTGGAGAGCCTGGTCTGGTCAGCATCTTCCTGGAGTTTTGTTGCGATGAAAGAGGTAGGCAAAGATGGGATGTGGGGGCTTAAGTACAGGAGAAGTGCAGACCTCCTCTGGGCACTCCCCACTTCCTTCCCACCTTCCTTCCCACAGCAGGAATTCTCACAGAGGGACACACAAGTCCGGGTGAGGCCACACCACGGCTCAATGGAGGGGGATGAAACAAGTAATGTACCAAACTCACAGAAGTTAAGAGTTATAAAAGACCTATTACTGCAGGTTGTTTAGCTCTTCCCTGAGAACCACAAAAAAGACATTGAGGGGCTGGAGCGGGTCCAGAGAAGGGCAAGGAAGCTGTTGAGGGGTCTGAAGAACAAGTCTTGTGAGTAGCAGCAGCTGAGTGAGCTGGGGGTGTTCAGCTGGAGAAAAGGAGGCTGAGGGGAGACCTTCTCGCTCTCTCCAACTCCCTGAAAGGAGGGTGTAGAGAGGCAGGGATCGGTCTCTTCTCCAAAGTCACAGGAGCAATTTTTACACTGAAAGGTTTCTTAAGCATTGGAATGGGCTGTCCAGGGAGGTGGTTGAGGCACCATCCCTGGAGGTATTTGAAAGATGGGTTGGCATAGTGCTTAGTGACATGGTTTAGTGGTGGTTTTTATCAGAGTTGGGTGGATGATTGGACTAGACGATCTGAAAGGTCCCTTCCAACCTAGACAATTCTATGATTCTACAATTCTATTCTTCTATGAAAACTCAAGAATCCTGGAGTGGTGACTCTCATCCTAATAAATCCCCCTTTGCAGCTGGCCTTGTCGATGGTGAGCATGAAGCACTGGCTCATATGGTGTCCCTCATAATACCTAAGCCATTCTCCTCAGGGTCCCTCCTCAACCATTCAGGAACTTGCTGGCCCTCATACATGGGCATTTTTTTCCCTCTAGTGCAGGACTGTCCACTTCTCCTTGTAAAATGTGAGAGTTTGCTGCTGGCTAAATCCCGGAGTTTTGCAAAGTCCCCCTGGACTGAAGCTCCATTTTGTCAGTTCTTAATGTTTGCATGCAGACACCTCACCGTGGTTGTGGTGATCCACTGGCACAAGATGACAGCATGAAGAGCTGCAAGGCACCACAGGGAAAGAAAAAGAAAAGAAAAAAAAAATAAAAAAAAAGCAGACATTCCTACAGAAAAAAAAAACCACTACAGGAAAGAAGAAGACAGTACAACATTACTCTATTCTGCTGTACTGTCCAAGACAGGAAAGACGTTAGAAACATCTTTGTGCCATGAAGAGAGGGCAGAAAGCAAACAAAGACAGGGCCAGTGGGTAAAGAGCAGAGCTGGGCTGTTTGGGGAGCAATCTGTGAGGAAGGTTAAAGAGAAGAACTTGGGTGGGAGCAAGTGGAAAAAGAAAAAAAAAAATGTTGAGCTCCAGATAAGATGATGCTGGTTTCAGGTAACACGACGAGCACCACTGAGTCACTGACTTGTACAGGAAAAAAAGCCACAGCTGAGTGACCCAAACCTCTGTCTGCTCACCTCTGTGGTCATGGGGAACCTGAGTGCTCTCCCTGGCAGCCTCAAGGGAAGAGCCCTGTGGAAGGAAATGCACACTCACTCACCTGGCAGACAGCTCAGGAGGTCTCCAGGCCAAGACAATCCACAGCCTGTGGAGAAAGGGAAATGAGGGTTGGGCTGTTTGCACACTTGGCCATGTGAGTGGGAGATGTTCCCTGTACAGATACACAGCCAGCAGGGATCCCTCCAGGAGCTGCTCTTAGACCCTCCATCTGTCTAGGAGCTGGCCTCGGGATTCCCTCATCCCTCCAGTTCCCCCCTGCCCAGACAAGCACACAGACGTGTGTGGCCCTCTCCAGCGCAGACCCACAGAACCCCTGAGGCTGGAAGGCAGCAGCTTCCACCTCCTCTCTGCTTCCTTTTCACGCTTGATGTCAGTCAGGAGCTTCTTTCTCATCCATGCCAGCCTCCTGCCACCTTGGCGTGACTTCCTGCATGTTGGGATGGACCATTGTGGATCACAAAGAAGTGATCCTTGACCAGCAAAGAGCTCTCTGTAGAACCCACCTGGCCACAGACATCCCCTGGGCCAAGGCTATCAAAATGTACCTCTCTAACTCTTTGCCCAACAGTCTTTAGATTATGACAAGGTATTAACTTTCTTAAGATACGTATCGATGTAGTGGTAGAGAATACCACTGTCCTGGTCCCTCGAACACATCTTGGAAACTCTCCCAGTGTCCAGCATCACAGAGAAATAACTCGCAATAGATCAACTCCAGGGATGTCTGGAGCAATAGACAAGCAGCGAGAATGCTGATGGTGCTGCAGAAATAAAGTTGCTTTTTGAAGTTTTACTGTGATTAGTAATTGGTGCTGTTTGTGTTAATCCGTGATCAGTCAAATCATGTGGTACCTGAATGCTTGAACACTCTAAGAGCCCTGTGTGAAACCACAGTTAAGGTACCCCAATCAAGCTCAGACACCTCACGGGCATGAATAAATATTTCCCCTTGTAATTCTGTGCTTTGTGTCCCAGCCCCTCTCCTCGCTCAGCACAGGCCAGTTGCAAGTTCTCATAACATAAGTGACTGATTGGCACTGCAGGGTGGCAGTGTGCCGTCTCCATGCAGTAGCTGTGGGGCAGTCCAGGAACACAAGGCACATCCTCCAGGCTCATTGGTGTTTCCTGAGGACCATCCAGGTCTGGAGGTGAAGGAGGAAAAGAGGGCCAGGTCCTTCCTGCCAGATGCCCAGGACAAACATTCTCCTTGTCTCCTCTGCCAACAGACATCCACTGCCTTCCCTTTCTGGGCTCTCACACAGTTGTAAGGATTTGCTAAAGCCGTCAGCCATCCCTTTGATTGTCTCTGATGTGCCGCAACTCTCTCTCCCAGATCTCCACAGGGGCAATTGCTGCTGTTCATGGCCACCTACCCTTCAGAAAAGGCCGTGAGCTTCCTGGCCCTTCTGAACTGCCTTCCCAGCTTCCTCCAGAGCTCGTGGTGAGCTTTCTTGTCTATGACAGGGCCTTCATGACCAGCTGTTATGAAATTGTTGTCGTTTTATGATCTTCTGTGCAGAAGGAGAAGTCACAGAAAAACACTAAAGAGAGCCAAATAGATGCTGAGTGAAGTGCCAGGAAATACCAGAGGAGCAACACCCACAGTGATGGCTTCCTTGCAGGGAGTCCTTCCTCAGAGGGGGTTCCAGCCTCTGCCCCTCTGGGGAAGTAAATCAGCAGTGGCACCTGGAACACAAAGGGTGACTGTTGCAGGGCCGTTCCTCATCTGAACTGCTTCAGATACATACCCTTGGACTGGGCATCATGATGTCTATTGCAAATACTGATTTAATTGGCACTGCCCAAAGTGGGTACCACAGATGCAGACTCCTCCTCTGCAGATATTTATATTTAGTCAGAATAATGTTGCTTTTGTGGTGGTTGTTGTTGCAGATACTGCTATTGTTGGGGAAATCACACAAACACATGGAGGAGAATGGATGGATGATCATCTCTCAGTGGCCCTCAGTGAAGAGGGTCCTTTTGTAAAAGTCTCATTGTCATTGCACCGGGCCTAAACGTGGGCAAGTACCCTGGATGTGGTGTCAAAAGTGCTGGGCAGAGGGGGATAATCACTTCTTCTGGCTGTGCTCCTGCTCCTACAGCCCAGGATGTTCTTGGCCTTCTTTTCTGCTGCCTCATGTTTCGCTTCTTGAAAGTCAATGACAACCAGGGCCTTTTCCACTGAGCTGCTGCCCAGCCATGCAGCCCCCGGCCTCTGTCACAGCAGCCTGTAATTCCCCTGCTCAGTCCTTGAGTCTTTTGAGAAGATGTACACAAGGCTTGCCTTTTGCTTCCTCCAGTCACAGTGACCTTCCCAAATGGATCAGAGCAGCTCTGACATTGGCCTGGTCTCTCAACAGCCTTGGCTTCATCCCATCTGATCCTATGGACTGTTAAGAGGTGACATCTTCTCAGGAACCACTGCCTTGATCTCCATCCACTGCTGGATTTCACTGTGGGTTCTACCTCAGGCACACAGAACTGGGAGACCTTACTGGTGAAGACAAAGGCCAAGACAAGGCCTCATACCCTTTGACCTACTCTTACTAAACTCAGCACTGGCCACACATTGTCTTCATTTCTTCTGGAACTGTTCCTGAAGGAGGAACAGCTACACATTCTGCCCTTGAACTCCCCTGCAAGTGCCAACTCCATGGGAGCTCTTCCATTCCTGAAACTAACTCTAGTTCTGAATTATTCCTTTGTTTCAATCTTTGCAATCCATACTTCTCGTACGCTCTCTTTTTTTCTGTGGAACTTCTCCACTAGTTTCCTGTTTCCCCAAGTTTCTCTCCTGGCAGCTCTGCTTGTTTTCCTGACTATTGGAATGCACAATCCCATGCTTGAAAGACACTGTCCTTCCAGACCAACTCTACTGAGCTCTGCTGCCCTTCTGTGTTGCTCACATGGACTCCCATACTTAAAGTCACAAGACCCAACCCAAATCTCTTCCTCTGATTTCTGGCATCTGCGCTCTTCTATTGTTCTTCCCCTTGGGAGGTGAGACCCCACTGTTTCATGGTCACGACAGCCAAGGCTGACACTGGTTTTCACACCCATGGACAACTCTTCCTTCTTTGGGATGAACAGATGTCAATGAGCATGCCCATTGTTGGCTCATCTGGCAGCTGTGCTCTAAAGACCCGTGTCCCAAGCTGTGTACTAAGTACCTGTGTACCAAGACCCTCCAGAAACCTCCAGGGCTGTTTGCATGCTGTTGTGGACCCTTTCCAGTGAACACCAGAGTAAGTAAAGTCCTCAAGGGCATTTTCATAGGTTGTCTCCCACCACACTGTCACCCTTACCAGTCTCTCTTCTGACCCTCACCTCTGAGGGCTCTCCCAACTTGTTCATCCCATAGAGGAGCCCCACACATCTAAACAGCTCCTTCACACTAAGGGAAACCCCCTCCTGGTCCCTCAGGCCTCCTGATCCTCCTGTACCCCCCCATCACAGCCCCCCAGGCATGTGAGCTGTCCCAACACCCCTCAGCTGTTATTCCCTCCAAGCGGAAGGAAGAAGTTGCACACACAGCTCCAGCTCCTCCTCTCTGTGCCCAGGCTGAGGGCACTGGGGCATGTCTGGGCTGCAGCACCTCAGCTGGGGCATATTTGGGCTGAGAGTAGAAGCCTGTTTTCAAGCCCACAAGACTTCAAATGTGCAATGGCTCTGCTTGAGACCAGAGACGTATTGGAGTGAAAGGCAGATGGACATGTGAAGAAGAAATTAAATGCCCACAAGGAGGGCAAACCCTGCACACCCCAAGGCCAAAGAGAAACAGAGCCGGGCTTGCCCTTGGAACAGGAGAGGGTTTCGCTGACAGTTGTGTCTCTGCAGCCCCAAGGGCCTGTAGGGGAGGTGAAGATGATCTCAGGCAGGAAGAGAGGATGTTGAAAATGTCCTTGGTGTGGATACTCTGTGGTGCCTCCAGTAGTGAACCCCCTCACCTACAGCTTGAGGAACCAGGAGCTTAAGTAGGCCATCAGGAAACTCATTTCGTGGATAGTTTTGAAGAGAGAGAAATTTTACCACCTCTTTCCACAAATGACTCCTACACTATTTGATTCCACAAAGGTTTTTCTGGGTTTTGTTGGCTCTCTGGGTTGTGTTTTGTTTTGTCTTGTTTGTTTGTCTTTGTTTTTATGATTATATGTATCTTTATTGCTGTTGTTATTATCATTCCTTGCTTTTATGATCCTACAGAAAGGTTTCCTTCATGTCACTACACCCAACACATGTACCTACCTGGTATCACCAGGTTCCCTTATAAAATTGTGTTTAACAAATGATCAGAGCTGGCCTCATTCATAGAAGCTCCATTAAAAATCCAAGATCTCCCGTGTGCCGTCCTTTCCTGCTGGGGTTTTTCTTCAAAGCAGCCTGAGAACTGCACCCCTTAAGTTTCTCTTCCTCCATCTGTTCGGTAAGTAAAAACTTTATGTTTGTTTGTGACATTTTAAAGACATAGGACTGGATTTAGGAGTCACCAGTTCCTGTTTGCTGACAGGTGAGATGTGAGTGGAACTGAGGCATGTACCCAGGGCTTTCCCACAGGTGACATTAAGGACATCCATCCTTTGGGAGGGGAATCTGGAGCCGTCTGGAGAGCATGGTGGTTCTCCTGGGTCAGTGTCTTCCTGGGGTTGTGTTAGTAGGGAAGTGGTCAGGAAAGATGGGCTTTGGGGCTTTTAGTAGTTGGTAAGTGCAGACCTGCTCTGGGCACTCTCCAGTTCCCCCCCACCTCTCTACAGCAGGAATTCTCACAGAGGCATGCACACATCCAGCTGAGGACACACCACGGCTCACTGGAGGGGGGTGAAAACTCAAGATGTCTGGGCTGTCCATGCTCCTCCTAATAAATCCCCCTTTGCAGCTGGCCTTGTCCATGGTGAGCCTGCACCACTGGCTCCTATGGTGTCCCTCATAATGCCTAGGACCTTCTTCTAAGGGTCACTGCTCATCCTTTCTTGTCCTTGCCAGCCCTGATACATGGGCTTTTTCTTCCCTCTGATGCAGGACTTTCCACATGTCCTTGTAAAACTAAAGAGTTTGCTGCTGGATGAATCCCAGAGTTCCTCAAGGTGCCCCTGGGCTGAAGCTCCATTTTATCCCTTCTTAATGCTTGCATGCAGACAGCTCACTGTCTGCTTCCGGAACATTTAAAGAAGAAAACACAGATATTAATTTGACGCTTCCAAATTTAATTACAGCAGGGAAAGATAGTTCCAAGATACTCTATGTCCTTTTTGCCTCCGGCTTCACCAGCAAGCTCTCTCAGGTTGATGTGCCTCAAGGCAAGGTGCTGGAGAACAGCCAAAGGTGGATAGGAATGAAATCGGGGGCTACTTGAGCAAACTCAACCCTTGTAAGGGGGAGGGATGGGTCACATCCATAGGTTTTGAGAAAGTACGACAATGTCACAGTGAGACCACTCTCTGTCATCCTTGAAAGGTCATGGAGACTGGTGGGACTCCCTGACATCTGGCCAAAAGTAAATGTCACCTGGGTCTTTCAAAGGGCCTCAGAGAATGAGCTGGGAGCTAAAGGCTGTTGAGCTTCACTTCAGATGAGGAACATGTCCCAGAGCATGCTCTCCTGGACTGCATTTCTGGGTGCCTGAAAGAGAAGGTGCCTGGATGAACTCAGGGAGAATGTCCATTGGTTACGGTCTGGCCCTTGGAGGGCAATGGTGTTATGGCGTTGTACACCCCAGAAAGATTTGGCCATGTCAGAAAAAGGGACGATAGGAGGGAAGTGCCAGCAGGTGGGCCCAGCGCTTGACAGCAAAGATTTAAAAGCAGGATCTACTCAATTTATCCAACCTTCATTGCTCCCAGCTCCCTTTGGATGTGAGCTATCACACAATCACAGAATGATATGGGGTTGGAAGGGACCTCTGGAGATCACCTAGTCCAACCCCCTGCCAAAGCAGGTCCACCTAGAGTAGATTGCACAGGAACGTGTCCAGGTGGATTTTGAATATCTCCAGAGAAGGAGACTCCACCACCTCTCTGGGCAGCCTCTTCCAGGGCTCTGCCACCCTCAAAGAAAAGGAGTTTTTCTTCATGTTAGGTGGAACTTCTTATGGACAAGTTTGTGCCTGTTACCTCTTGTCCTGTCACTGGGCACCACTGAAGAAAGACTGGTCCCTTTCTCTTGACCCCCATATTTTAAGTATTTATAAGTGTTGATCACATCCCCCCCTCAGGCTTCTCTTCTCCAGGCTAAAAAGACCCAAGTCCCTCATCCTTTTCTTGTAAGAGAGATGCTCCAGGCCCCTAATCATCTTCATAGCCCTTTGCTGTACTTTCTCCAGCAGTTCCCTGTCCTTCTTGAACTGGCGAGCCCAGAGCACTGTTCCAGATGGGACCCCACCAGGGCAGAGTAGGGGGGAGGATAACCTCTCTCGACCTGCTGGTCACACTCTTCCTCATGCATCCCAAGGATTGCATTGTCATTCTTGGCCAGAAGGACACACTGCTGACTCACAGCCATCCTGTTGTCCACCAGGACTCCCAGGTCTTTCTCCTCAGAGCTGCTCTCCAGCAGGTCAGCCTCCAACCTGTCCTGGTGCAGGGGGTTATTCCTCCCCAGGTGCAACACCCTGCACGTGCCTTTGTTGAAGTTCATCAGGTTTGTCTCTGCCGAACTCTCCAGCCTGTCCAGGTCTCACTGGATGGTGGCACAGCCTTCTGGGGTGTCAACCACGCCTCTCAGTTTTGTGTTGTCACCAAACTTGCTGAGGGTACATTCCATCCCTTCACCCAGGTCATTGATGAATATAGTGAAGAGGACTGGACCCAGTACTGACCCCTGGGGAACAGCACTTGTTACAGACCTCCAACTGGAGTCTGTGCCCCTGATCACTACCCTCTGAGCTCTGTCTTTCAGCCAGTTCAATCCACCTCACTGTCCCTTCTTCTAACCCACACTTCCTAAGCTCACCTATGAGGATGCTGTGGGAGACTGTGTCAAAAGCCTTGCTGAAGTCCAGGTAGACAACAGCCACCGCCCTCCCCTCATCTACCCATCCAGTCATACCATCACAGAAGGCTATCAGGTTACTCAGACATGATTTCCCCTTGGTGAATCCCTGTTGAGTACTTCTGATAGCTTTCTATTCCTCCAAATGCTTTAAGATGACACTCAGAAGGAGCCGTTCCATCATCTTTCCAGGGTGAGGCTGACCAGCCTGTAGTTTCCCAGCTCCTCCTTCTTGCCCTTTTTGAAGACTGGGATAACATTGGCTTTCTTCCAGTCCTCGGGCACCTCCCTGTTCTCCAAGACCTTTCAAAGATGATGGAAAGCGGCCCAGCAATGTCTTCTGCCAGCTCCCTCAGCACTCGTTGGTGCAACCCATCAGGACCCATGGGGGTACTTTACTCTTACTTGGCCTTCCCCAACTAAAGGCAAGTCTTCTTTCAGCCAGACCTACTCGGATTCCTCCAAAGTCTGTGGCTCCTGAGGGCTGGCCTGAGCAGTAAAGCCTGAAGCAAAGAAGGCACTCAGCAGCTCTGCCTTCTCTGCATCCTCTGCCACCAGGGCACCCGTCTCATTCAACAGCAGGCACACATTTGCTCTCATTCTCCTTTTGCCTCCAATATACTTGACAAAACTCTCCTTCTTGACTTTTATATCACTTGCCAATGTTAGTTCAAAAAAACTTGTGTTAAGCAGGAATGAATTCTTATAAACCATTTAACTTTTTCCATCACAATTTTGAAAGTGATTACTGTGCAGCGGGGTAGTTATACAAAGAAGCAAAAGTATCCTAGGCCACAGCTCACTGAACATGACCCTACAGGGGCACCAGACACAAAATAAGAGAAGACAAGAAAGTTAGAATAATATGACTAAGAATATGACTAATTGTTGTACCTTTACTGACAATTCTCTCCTATCCTTTCGCTCCAAAGACCTTATGAGTGAGGCTCCGCTCGCCACCATCTCCCTCAGAGAGATCCCACTGCCACAGCGGCAGTTCTGAACTTCCACTTGTCTTGCTGAAGTCGGTTTATCTGTTTAAAGAAATATTGTTTATATGAGAACTGCAGGAAATCAGATCTCTATCAGCTGACTCCGAGTCCTCTTTCTTTCTATCATTCTGCAGGATTTGATTGATGACCAAAAATGTTGGAATTCCAGCTACCTGTGGAAAATAAGTACTCAGTGGAAGATATATGATAAAGAGCAGCTAAAAAGAAAGTGATAGCAATCACTGAAAAGCCTGATCACTGAATCTCTAGTATCCAACAAACATACTGTGTTTAGGTGCTTTTTATGTATTTTACAGCAAGACTCAGATGCTCCGAATCCAGTCAGGGAGTTAATAGAAGTCAGTTCCTTACTTGGCCAACTTTATGACATCGGTTCATCTTGAATTTATACATTGCTTTAAAAAGTCACAATTACAAAAAAAATACTGGCAACTAAAATATTGAGACCGAGCCTTCCTGTTCCTGGCAGTTTTAAATGTGTGTCCTGGACATATTTTGAACTACATACTTGCAGATTTTATGAAATGCTGCAATCTTAGTAGTGTGTCTTATGTCAAGTTTATAGAATGCGCCGGTGACAACCAGTAGCTAAGTATTTCCATGCGAGTGCAAAGGTGCATCTGGGTAAGTTCTCTGTCTCTCTCCAAGTAGCTCCAACTCTAATTCCTCAGAAATGTGAGGTACAGCACCCCTTTACTTCATCTAATGAAATCCTGATGAGAATGGGCTCTTGAGGTGTACAAGAGACAAACCAAAAGCCCAACCACGTACTACAGGCAGGAGCTGAGACCGCATTGCAAGAATTTAGGCTTGTGTTACGCTGCAGAAGAAAGAACCGTGCGCTTTGGCCGAGGCGGCTGCACGTGCAAAGCTGACTGTGATTTGAGGGGCAGCGGGAACCTGCAGGTGAGGTGGGTCTGCCACGGCCCAGCGATGCTCCACCGTCCCTCTGCTGTCCTCTCTCTTCCCCTGCCTGTCATTTATGCCTCCTCAGGTGAGTATAGAGACATGCTGGCTGCCAGCAGTAGAAGAAAAACACGTGAAAAGGAACTAAGGGGTGATGCTTTTCATGCTAGGAAAAGCAGTCTTTTATCCTTAAAATGTGTGTGGTCTGGGGCTGTAGGAAGGACGAGGTCTTATGGTATTTCGAGTAAAAAGAGCTGCCACATTGACAAAGAAATGTGTTGTAACGGTGAAATCCCTGCTGAAGTCAGTGTGAATTCTGCCACTGACATTAACGGGGTGAAGATATCACCCCACAAATGAGATTCTTTCTGTCACTGAGTTCCGGGACACGTCTACACCGAGAGCAGGGTTGTGGGTGCGCGAGAATTTACTGTTCTGCGCCTGCGCTTGGGCGTGTCCTGGCTTGAGCGACACAGGACTGATTTCTCTTCTAATGCCTGGGAGAACTGCACTGTTAGAAGACTCTGGTGTCTGATCTGGTGACAATAGTTACTTTACAGCCAGCTCTGGGGTGCGGGTTTCAAGGTCTCAAGTGTTTTCAAGCTCCCCGGGTGTGGGGATGAGGAGGAGCAAGACCCGGGCACTTGCCCCAAGCTGCCAACAGGATTATTTCATACCAGGAACGGCACATTCCATAGAAATTAGAAAGTTTCCTGCAGAGTGCTCTCTCGCTCTCTCTCCCTGGAGGGTGGAGGTTCCAGAGAACTCCTTGCCCCGGTGCCGGACCCCTGAGACCTTCCCTTCCTCTCAAAGCTGCAGAGCTCACTTCTGTGAGAAAGTGTTACAGAAATTTGGCACTGGTATGAAACTCTGGGAGCTAGTACTTGCCAAAGGCTCTAAATCAGCCTGCTCCCACAGGCATGACGCTGCCCTCGCTAGCCTTCTGCTACCACCACCGTGTGGCCCCTCAGCCCTCCCAGCCCTGCCAGCTCTCTCTCGGCGGTGGCCGGGCCCCCTCTGCCCAGGAGAAAGCATTCACGCTCCTCCTGCCACGGACTTGCAGGCAAACCTGCTCTGCTCCCCAGCATCCTGCCTCCATGCGTGGGCCGTACCTTCAGAGGGAAGGTCTGCGTGGCCTCCTTCGCCCCGTCAGACATGAAGGTCACCAGGAGGGCTTCCTCTTCTCCACCTGCATCCACTCCCTGCGGGGCAAAGCGCGAGCAGAGCAGCTCAGGCCCATCCCCACAAAGAGGGAAGGGCCGTGCTGGGTCAGCCCTGTTATCTGCCCACCCTCCCCTGGGCTCTAGCAGTAGTCCAGCACTGGTCATGGTGGACCTCGGGCTCCCGCCTTCAGTTTTGGTCAAGAACCTTGAGGTGCTTGGCCAGAACAAGTCTTAAGAGGGAGGAAACCTCTAGAGCCCAGGAGGAAGCCCACGAGGGCCCTGCAGTGCTCAGGAGGGAAAGGAACACCAACCGCAGAGGATGCACGAAGGCAAGCAAGACCCTGGCATGGCTTTCCCCCAGGGCCAGATCCCCGCCAGAAGCGCCCAGCAGAGACTTACAAAGACAGCGATGTCTCTGGGGACGCTGGTGACGGTCCCAGATGGAGAGACTTCTTTGGAAGCTGTCCTGCTCGGTGATGGCGGTCAGGTGGACTCGTGCTGGCAATCTGATGACCACCGGGCCCTGACGCCCTGGCGAAGGCCAGCAGTTTCCTTGGGAAACATCCAGCTACAAAGGGAAGGTGAGAGCAAGGAAGGGTGAGAGGTGTTGGGGCCAACACAACTCCCCACGGAGCTTAAAGCACAGGCGCCGGTGTGTCTGTGGGGTCTCGTTCAGCTTGAAAATGAGGCGCCTGTGAGGAAGTGCACAGAAGCAGGAGCCTTTCTTCCCTGCCCAACCTTTGTCAGGAGCTCTCAGTATTACAGAGCAGAGAATCCTGGTCACAAAACCATCCCGGTCAGGGCCCAGCAGAAACACCTCTCTGCCCAGGGGCTCTGCAGGGCACCCCTCGCCTCTCCCCAACTTCACAGGAAGGAACAAAACCTTCCCTCCTGATTTCTGCTACGATACCTGCAAAATACAATCAGGAGTGTGAGGAGCACAAAAGAACTCCTCCACAAACCTCCAGAACCCATCCTCTTTGCAGCTGCAGGACTCAGGAGTTCTCCGCATGTTGATGCTGGCACCTGCATGGAAGGGAGAGCAGACGGCTGCAGGAGGCCACAGGCTCCAAGGGCTCGGGGTTCAGACACGGTGTCCAATACCACTGGCCGGCTGCACCTCTGTCCGGCCCGTCCTCGTCCCCAGGCTGCGCAGGGGAATGACGGCAGCCACGTGCCCGGTGACGGCTGTGGTCCCAGCACCGGCAGGAGAAGGTCTGAGGGGTCGGGGAGACAGGCGGTTCCCCTGGCAATGGCGGCAGACCCAAGCTGAGGGCTTGCTGCGCGGGCAGCGAAGGGTGGCCTGGCCATTCCCTTTCCCAGTGCCGTGGGGAGGAAGAGAGCTTCTCGGGCAGCACGGGGAGACGTGTGGGGCCACGCTAGAGGCAGCCATGTGGAGGCCG
Organism: Tringa tobata; assembly: GCA_033628505.1. Lineage (NCBI taxonomy): Eukaryota > Metazoa > Chordata > Aves > Charadriiformes > Scolopacidae > Tringa > Tringa tobata. The sequence goes on from JAHREE010000565.1 coordinate 66,741, forward strand.
AGGGCAGGACCGGGAGGGGGTCTGAGAGAGCTGCTCTGCCACAGCCTGGCTCTGGGACCCCCCAAGCACTGCAGCCTTCCCCCCTGTGGAGAGCAGCGCCGGGAGCACAGGCCCCTCTGGGGAGGGCTGTGCACAAGCCCAGGGCAAGGGGACTGGGCTGCTGGTGTCCATAGCAGAGCTTGGCAGAGCCCAGTCAGACATTTCCACATACACTTCCCAAGCCCTCTCAGACCCCACCTGCTTTGCTTCCTGGCAACACCGCACACAAACAGGGAAAAGGACCACATCAGCGTTCCGCGTGTCTACTAGCGCCTGGCAAGGCAAAGGGCCAGTGTCAGAGACTCACAGCAAGGCTTGTCCACGGAGCTGCAGGACTCTGTGACTGCCCTGAGCCACGAGGACTGAGGAACAGTCTCTGTGGCCACAGGCACGGCCCCGAGGCGGGGTGAGGAGGGTCCCCACACCCTCATCCCCACCCTCTGCACCCTCCAGGGCAGCCGGGAGGTGGGCTCGGGCCCTCCAGGCGATGGCTGCTCCCCATGAGTGAGCCTGGGTCCCAGCACTCACTGCCTGAGGAGCCCAGTCGGAGCAACCCAAGGTGCTGGCGTGTCAAGGGAGTCCTCCGCTGCCTGAAGTGGCTGGTGAAATTGGGGCTGGAGAAGGGCCTGTGCAGCCCAGAAGCTCACCTTTCCTCTCGGAGAAGATCAAAGTGCAGTGGAAAACCACACCTGCTTCCATTCCTGACAAACAGGCCAGAACAGCAGGCTCAGACTCTCTCTCTCTCACTAGCAAGGTGTCCTGGTTCTGGCTAGGATAGGGTTAATTCTCCCCAGGGTCCAGCAGAGACACAGGAAGATGCACTGGAGGTCAGAGGGCTCATAAAGCCTCCAGGGTGTTGCTGCTGCCCAGTCAGCATGAAGACCTGGTGGGCTCTTCATTGGGGTCCAGTGTCCCCTCTGGCGAGCAGGGGATGGTCACCTCGCATGGCCGAGGCATGGGGACAAGGCAGGCAGGTCTCAGTGTACATCCCTGACACCAGGGGCAAGGGCCTGGCAGGGGTGACCAGGGGTGTGGAGGAAGAAGAGGGTCCTGGTGTAACCCAGGAGGAAGAGGTGCTGCGTCCTCTCCCTCCCTGTGAGAAACGCCGACTCACATTTTCAAATTTAGAAAGGACAAAGTCACCAAAGCAAAGGTTAAAAATTTATTAATACGAAACAACGTGAATTGGGTGCAGCAAAAATGAATGCACGTGCAATCTTTCAACTTTTGTATATTTATATCTTAACCCAGCCACCTGAGTTTCTGTCTCTTTTCTCATTGGCTGAAAAGTTGGAGATCACATTCTTCCAGACCGCCTAACCTATCGCAAATTTAGCCTATATCTCTTCTACTATACAGGGCATGCACCACCTACCCTACGAAATTATTATTGTAAATATGTCTCTGATTAGTCGATTACACTACGCGTTATTTCACGGTCTCTGCTGCCATCTACTGCCTAGTGTCAGTAACTACAGGCACTCTGGTGGTCGTTTACTTCATCAGGTGGTCGTATCCTCCTCTTCCTCAGCTGCCGCCCACCATGTGGGCTGGCTTACCTGGCAGCTTTCACTGTCCACTCGGCAGATTTACTATTCAGGCCTTGTTCTCTTGGTCTTATTGATACTTTCTATCTTCTGGGTTTCTATATTGAAGGACATGTCGCATTCTGTTTCTCTTCACCTAGATAATATTTTTTGAACAAGGACATTTCACTGAATTTCACTGAATTTCACTGAATTTTAGAGCTGGAGGGGACCATAGAGATCATCTAGTCCAACTCTCCTGCCAAAGCAGGACCACCCAGAGCATGTCAGATCATGCTACTCAGCATATTCAACGAACATATTTCAACGGACCAAGAACATCTGTGAGGATTAGTTAGATACAATCTGTTAAGAGACTTTTGCAATCACTAAGGCTCCTTTGTTAGTACTATCACACTAACAATAATATATCAATTAGCTGAAGCAAAACCTTAGCTCGTTTCCCACACTCCCCAACACCCTTCAGGCCACTGCAGGCTGGCTTGGGCTGTGAGGAGGGGCTGTGGGGGGGGTGATGGCGGGCAGCCCCATGGCATGCACCACCCCCCACCCACCCTCTTCCACACCACCACCCTCCCGGTGGCCTCACCCTCATCGCCTCAACACCCTCAGGCCATGGCAGCCAGGCACTGGCCCATGGCTGACGTCTGGTGGCACGGCCAGGGCACACTGACTCTCTGGGAGGCGGTGGCTCCCTCGGAGATGGGGGGTTCCAGAAGATGGGGGCGGCTGAGGGGACAGAGGGCCAAACGGGGCAAAGAGGCCTCAGACCTGCACTGGGGCTGCTTGGCATCAGCACAGGCCCTACGGGCGCCATGGCAAAGCTCAGCCTGGCCACCAGCAGAGCCCGCCTTCTGCTCACAATGGTCCTTGCCCTCAGAGGTCGGGAGCGCTGTCAGTCTCCTCCCCTGAGGCGAGACTGCTGCTGATTGGCCACAGGTGGGCAGGCTGCTTGCCCATCACCTGAGAGAGTCACCTCTGGTTGGCCACCTGGGCCATTACCCTGCCCTCCTTTGGGGCCCTGAGGGGTCGCTCACACACATACAACCTTCCCCCCCAGTGCCCGCCCTGCCCTCTGGGCATGTGTTCTCTGATTGGCTGTCTGTTACAGTCAATCCCATGCCTTGCCCCCCTCCTCTGACGCCATTGGCTGTCCCGGGCCCGCTGCCTCCCCTCCTGGGCAGGCGTTGCCAGGCAACCAGCTCCGCCTTCAGGGCTGGATCCTTGCCCAGGGCCTGTGGGCCCTGAGGGAAGGCCGTGGGGCATCAAAGAGAGGTCAGGGCCTTCAACATGAGGCTTTGGGCTGTAAAAGGGAGACTTTGGGCTCAGAAAGGATAGGCTAGATGCTAACAGTGGCGCCTTGGACTCTGAAAATGAGGGGAACCCCTTGGTTGCGGCCTGAGCTGGTTTTGGTGCCCAGTAACTCCCCACAAGACACCAGTCTCCTGTCCGGAGCGAACAGCGTGAGGGCTGGAGCCTGAAGGCAGGGGCCGAATGGACGCTGTGGGCTTTTTGTGGCATTTTTAGGGACGCAGCTCTGTCCCCTCCCAACACACTGCGCACCCCCAGACTGCTCGCTGGCAGGGTGGGCAGAGAAGCAGAAAGGGCCCTGATGCTGCCTACACGCTGCTCAGCAGTAACGAACACATCCCTGTGGGATCAAAGCTGTTTCCAGCGCGAATCTAAAACGTTGCCCCATATGAACTACTACAAAGAAAATTAACTCTATCCCAGCCAAAACCAGCCTATCTCCCCGGAACAAAAGAGGATTCTGATGCCAGGAGAAATGGCGACTCCAGAGCTTTGCGGAGCACGGGTGCCTTTCCATGCCCTGAGATGCCTCCGGAGGGGCGGGTCAGGCTCAGGCTTCTCTCCTCCTCCCCTCCGGGCTCTGTGGTCTAGGGGGGCAGCTGGGGCTTTGCTGTCAGGACAGCCCAGGTCCGGGGCTGCTGTCCTGCAGGCAGTGGCAGAGGCCAGGAGTGACACTGTCTGCTTGGCACACTCAGGGCGGTCCCCATGGGAAGGACACCATGGCACTGGGCTGCTTGTTCCAGCTTTATTATAAACTAACTCTTATTCAATTGCAGCCGTTTCCAAAGGCTTAGTTCACCCCTCCGTGTCTTCAGAACCCGCAGCACAGTGGTCGAAGGAACCACCGTGATGCTGGCTGCTTCCTTGGTGATCCCAAGATCAGCAAGGTCTGAGCTGCAAGGGACCGGACTGCGGGTTCAGCGTCAGTCTTCAAGGGCCTGAGGGCTGGGACAGAAGGAAACAGAGGGGTGGTGAGACCCTGCTGCCTGCAGAGACCCTCCCGTGGCAGCCCTGTCTGTCTCTTTCTCTGGCCAGGAGGAGCAGGTGAGGCCATCAGAGCAGCTGGAAGCTGCTGCTCAGGAAGGCTCCTGTGCCCCTCACACCTCCCTCTGCCCCTGAAGCAGTTCCCCACAGCAGGGCCCAGGATGGCAGCCCCCTGCCCAGGCTGTGTCCCGTGCCGCACCAGTCCCAGCCAGCACAGCACTGCCCCTGCTCACCGGTGCAGATAGCCCACAGCTTCCTCTCCTTTGGGTCCCTCAGGCGCCGCGCACCAAGCCCTAGGCACAGAGCTTGGTCAGACCTCTGCTCCCCGGCACGCCTCGGCAGCATGGCCCCCGGCCCTGCCGCCTCGGCCGCACGCCCTCCTGCCCCCCAGCAGGGCTGAGCGCGGGAAAGGACAGTCCCCGAGGGCGGGGGGACGCAGCCGGGGGCCAGGCTGCCAAAAGAGGGACGGCGGGGGCTGTGGCTCACCGATGAACCTGACGGCTGCCTCGCGCAAGGTGGCCTGAGCGTTCTGCAGGTACGGCAGGCTCTGCTCCAAGTGTTCTTCCAGCCTGCTCCTGTCCTGCAGCAGCTGGAGAGAGCACAAGGGTACAGGCATGTCACTAGCCCTCTCCAGTCATCTTGACACCTCCCTCCTCCCAGCACCCCGGTTCCTCAGACCCCTCCCTCCCCTGGGGGGCTCTGTTCTTGAGGGCAGGGAAGGAGGATGCAGCTCCAGGCTCTGGGCTCCGGGCTGGAGCCAGGCAGGCGAGGCAGAGCTGCACAGCCCACACCCCAGATGCGGGGGGACATCCCTCTTCCAGCCTGGGCCCTGGCGGTTGTCCTCACCGAGTACTCGACAGCCCTCCACATCTTCTGTGGCTGCACCAGGTCTTTGAGCTCTTCCCACCTGAGGAGCTTTGCTGCAGCGAGGAGAGCTTCCCTGGAGGCCTGCAAATGCAAAAGCTGGGAGATGGCACCAGAGTCTGGGGAAGGAGACCTGGCGGCCCCCTCCTCTTGGCTTCCCTCCTCAGGGACTTGGGCAGTAGGACCCCGAGGTGACAGACGCTGCCCCAGTCCCACTGCCAGCGGCTCTTGCCCTTGATACCCAGGGGGTCAGCACGCCCTGCCCTGTGTCTCTGGCCAGCTTTCATATCTGTACCTCGCACACGCTGTCTGTCTCCTCACACGTGTGAAAGAAGAGCGGGAGCAGGCCCCTTCGCACTTGCTCCTTCATCCTCTTCTTGTCCTTCCCCACCACAGTCTCCACCAGATCTCGGAAGAGGCTGATGGAGAGCTCTCGCAGCCGGCTGGACTCCTGGCAGGGAGAAGGAGAGGGGGGCTTGAGAAAGAGCCCCTGCCTGCCTCCTGTGAGCATCAGCCCAAGGGCGTGAGCCTGGCAGATGGGAGGGGAGATGCTGCGGGGCCAGATTCTGCAGGAGGGAGAAGCCCTGCTGGGCTGCAAAGCCCAGAAGCCATTCCAGCAGAACCCGGGGGAGCCGACCCTGCTCCCAGTGCTGCCCGCGGGGCTGGGCTGAAGGGCGGCTCTCGTTGCAGAGTGACCCTCTGCAGGACTCAGTCTCCCACATCAGCCTTACAGCATCAAAGAGGGGCAGGAGCTTCTCCGCCAGCTGCACAGCAATGGCGCTGGCCTCCTTCCTCTGTACGGGAGCCATCACGTTCCTGAAGATGAGCAGGATGTTCATGTTGACCTTGGTGGTGTGGCCATCCTGCAGCAACTCCAGAAGGTGTGGCAGGAGGACCCGCATTTGTCTTGCCTGTAGGAAAGAGAGTTTTCTTTTTTGAGAAAGGATCAGAGAGCACCCCAGCAGTAATGCTCTGGTCACTGAGCACCAGCCTCCTGCCCGGCGTCCTGGCAGGTGGTGGCACAGGCATCTCTGCGGCAGCCTCCTGGCAAGTGGTGGCCATGGGCACACTGATGGGGACACAGGAGAGCAGGGGTAGGGCAGGGAGGGCAGGAAAGCAAAGACTCCCTCGTCCCCATCTCAGCCGCCCCGTTTTCCCGCAGGCCCAAGGGGACAGATGGCTGGGCAACCCTTCCTGCCTGGAAAGCCCCCCAGGCAGCCACCGGCCCCCCCATGGCATTTGGAGCAGTCGTCCCACTGCCCCTCTCCCAGCCATGGGCCAAGCCACCACCTCCCCCACTGCCCCAGGCCCCGGCTGCCAACGTGCCTCCCCTTGGCACCATCGCCCTGCTCACCATGCCAGGTCTCTGCGACAGCAGGAGGAGGTGTCGGAGCAACAGGGAGGCTGTCACCAGGCTTGGATGGGTCTGATAGGCGTTACCAAGCTCCTCTGACTGAAGCTCGCTGGAGGCCATCAGCTGAAACAAACACCGCAGTGAGATCCTGGCAGAGCCTGCAGGGCTGGCTGGAGGTGAGCAAGGCCTTGTGACTTTTGTCAAGGTAACTCACAACCAAGTGACGGATGCAGGCGTTCTCTATGGCCGTGGCGCCTGGGCTGCGTGTTTTCCTGCCCTGCAGTTGGCTGAGGAGCTCCTTGACGATCTTCTCCAGAGCCTGAGGGACGGAGAGCATCACCTCCCACATTGCTGCGCCATTGCTGCAAGCCAGAGCACTCTGTCAGCAGGGCCGCTGGGCCACAGCAGCGTGGCTGGGGACAGCCCTGCATAAGACGGACCCTGCTGTATGTTGGGAGGCCCTGGGCAGCCGGAGAGGGCTGAGCTCCCTGTGGGGCTGGGAGGAGCGTGGTGGCCCTGGGCTGACTTGGCCAGCTATGGCTGCTGGCTGACCCACCAGGGCTGGAAAGCGTGGTGGGACAGAGGGCCCTGCTCCACGGGGATGTGCTGTGGTGTATTCCTTGTGTCTAGACTCCAGAGAGTCCCTGCTTCCCTCTCCCACAGGGAACAAGCCCTCCTGGCCTTTGGGGCCAGTACCTGTCTCCGGCTGCAGAGAACTTCAACAGGCTCAGGACCACTTTGGTGGGGTCCCGGTGGGTCAGCACGAGAAGCAGTGACTCCACACTCTGGCGTGCTGACTCCGTGTTGATGTGTCCCAGGTTCTCCTGGATGCAGCTCATGATCTTTGGCACCTGGAGGAGACACAGGGGAGGATGATGCTGCCACTGGAGCACAGCCATTTCCTCAGCTGCCCTTTCCATCCCTCTCTGCTGGCTTCAGGTGGCTTCAGGTGCCCGAGACACCTGGGTATGGGAGGGAGGAAGCGGGGGAGGAACAAGGCTTGACAAGGTTCAAGGGCAGGGCAATCCAACCACAGGGCACTTACATCCGCCAGCCAGAGGTCGGGGTATCTCATGAAGAGAGCCAGCATGTCTCTTGCTGCTTCCTTGTCAAAGATGCTGGAGTCTCTCATGGCCTCGATGAACACAAGGACGATGTCTGTCGTCTGACAAGGTGGGAGGCATTTTGCAAAGTCCTATGGGAGGAAGGCCGGGAGCAAAGCCATCACACCGAGTCCCCGATGGTGTCTTTAGCTGGGCAGAGCGAGCAGCCCTGGCGAGAGATGCCGGGCAGTGGCGGTGGCAGTGCCCGCAGGACAGCTGGCAGCAGGGGCTGCAGTCTCTGCAGGGCGGAGGATGAGAGCAGAGGGTCCCGAGGGGGAGGGAGGAGGCTTGGGCTCGTGGGCACGGCATTGCCACCCCTACAGAGAACCAGGGCTCGCTGGTGGCCAGGAGGGCTGGAGCTGCTGCTGGGACACTGCCGTGCTGCCCCGCATAGTCCCTGCCTGGGGACAGAAGGAACCCTCTCAGCAGGGACAGGGAGACCAGGGACACCACGGCAGCCCCACTGATGCCACGTCTCTGCTCACCCAAGTGCTCTTGATGCCTCAGGCAAGAGTCCCAGCGCGGGTGGAGCTCCTTACCATGGCAAAGTCTCTGGCGGTGGGTGGATGGAAGGGGCTCTTCTCAGGTTGCCAATGGAAGTCTTGTTTTTTATTCTTTCTTGATGACCTGCCTAAATAGGGGGGGAAACACAGAAGAGTCCGTAAGACACAGCAGCTTTGCCAGCAAGCTTCCCCAACTGCCCTGAGATCCGCTTGCAAGATGGCAGGACACAAGCAGTCAAGGAGATTTCTGGAGGGTGTCAGGAACAGCTTATTGCTCTGGGCACTGAAGAGACCAGCCGGGGTGATGCACGTGTGGATCTGCCCTTCACTAATAGGGAAGAAGTGGCTTTGGGACATGATAATCAATGTTGGCTTTGTTTGTAGGGAGCGCAACACAGCGAGCGGGGTTCAAGATGCTGAAAGGAGGGAGGGAGGAGAGTAGCAAAGCACAGATGCTGGACGTGAGGAGAGCACTCGGCTTCTGCAGCAGAATGACAGCTGGGATGCTACGGGAAGCATCTGGGAGGGGCAAAGGAGGTGAGGAAGAGAAGCAGAGCTATCAGGAGATGTCTGTGTGTGGAGGGACGAAGCCCACCGTTGTGGGTTGTTTCTCTTACGTTCGTGGTCACGGATGAACGCGTTGAGCTTGTGGAGAGCATCGTAGGCTGGACCGCTTAACTCTTCCTTGGAAGAACAGAAAAGCAGGAGACGTCCCAGCAGTGTTCCCAGGTTTGAAATCTGGACATGTTGATCAGTGATGCGCTCGTAGACTCCTCTGTGATAGCTTTTCCAGGCCTGGGTGAGGGAGGCAGAAGAGCAGAAGGGTTGAGGGCAACCAGTTGGTGCCAAAGCCCTGAAGCCAAGTATGTGCCCAGGACTGGATCCCTGCTGAGAAAGGGCTTTGCAGGGCCGTGTTGGCCACAAATGCCAAAGCAACGGGCTGGGGAGGAGCAGCCCAGCGTGGGGAGAGCTGTGGCTGCTGTGGTGAGCAGGGAGGAGAGATGGCCTGGCTGGAGGGGGCCTGGACCTTACCGACATGATTTTGAAGCTGTACAGGTTAGAGCCCAGTTCCCCAATCATCTCCAGGGCCCTCTTTTGCACAGCTGCTGTCTCAGAGTGGGTGAAGTTCAGCAGCATCTGGGAAGAGAGAAACTGCTGGTGTGCCCTGGCAGCAGGAAGGCAGATGCTACCCTCTGCAGCCACTGTGCTCCAGAAGAGCCTGGTGGCCCAGGGGAGGTGGGCACCCTCCCTGCAGTGTGCTGTCTCTGCATGGCACACCCCTTCCCTCCAGGGTGAGGAACAGCCCTTGTGCGTGCCAGACCTGGAAGATGACCTGCACCAGCTGGGTGACTCTGTGGGGATGACAGTGTTGCACCAAGTTTCTCAGCATGTGCTTCATGGTCTCCAGGGTCTGCAAGGAGGGCAAAGAGTTGTGCCAGTGATTCCGCTGTCCCTCTCAGCCCCGGGAGACAGCTGTGGAGCCCCAGAGGCAAAGGGGGAACTCCCGTGCTGCCTGGCGGTGCCCAGGAGAGACCCCAGGGCAGAGAATGTGCTGGGTGCCAAGCAGCCTGCAGCACTGGAGGTGGCCAGGCCTACAGGAAGGGGACAGAGGGATGCGGGTGGGAAAGCAAAGCCGAGACCCTGCTCTGCCTTGGACCTCTGGTCATATGGCAGCACAGGGCGGGCCAGGGAGCAGCGCGGGGGGACTGGAAGCTTCTGGAGCTCACCCAGCACTTACCCTCTGGTAGAGGTTTCTTTCCGGGCCCTGCATTTCCTCCTCAGGGGGAAGGAAGAAGACTCTGGAGAAGGAGGCTTGTAGGAGGCTTTCCTCTTTGCCCTCCAGCACTCTCCCCACGGAGCTGCAAAGGGAGAGAAGGGTCAGTTGGACACTGGTGCTGGGAGCAGCGCCTGGAGGGCTCGTGCAGGTGGACGTGGACCTCTGGGACAGAGATGGGCAGGTACCTCAGTTCAACGATGGCAAGCATGGCATTCTCCCAGACTTGTGTGCTCAGTTGGTCCCTGGGCTCCTTTTCCAGCAGCATCTGCAGAGGACACCTGGGATGGGACCTGGCAGCTGCCAGCTCCCGGTGCCACCAGACCCTCGCCCTGCCCAAGCACTCTCCTCACGGGGGGGCGGTGCCCCCTTCTCCAGAGCCGCCTGGTGTGCTCTCACCTGGATGTTCTCTGGCAGCTCGAACGTGTGGCAGAAGAAATGTAGGCACCGTGCCAAGTGTAGGTTCCTGGCTGCTCTGCACAGCACGTAGATGCTGTCGAGAAACGTGATCTTCTGGTCCTGGTGCTGGCAGCCGCGGGGACAGAGAGACAAAGGCAGCGTGAGAGGGGGTCCCCATGGCCGTCGGGAGTGGAGCCCTCGGGGTGCAGGGCCGTGTGGGAGAGCGGGGAGATGCAGCTCTGCCCAGCCAGCACACCTCCAGCAGCCCGGCAGCAGAGCCCCTGGCAAGAGATGGCGGCAGAGCTGCAGGGGACATGGCCGCCATTACCTCTGATGGGCAGCGGACAAAGGCCATGATAAAGTCCATGGTTTCCCTTTCCTCTTCGTAGAGCAGCGTCCATTCGGGCTCTAAGGAAGGAGGAGAGCAAGGAGAGCTGTAGAGAGGAGCTGCTGGCAGGAGGGCAGAGGAAGGAGACCTACCCTGTGTCCAGCCCCGTGCCCGCTCCCCTGGCGCCTTCTTCCCGCCGGTGTCAGGGCCGGAGGGTGCCCGGCAGAGGGGCTGCCATGTCGGAGGGAGCACGGCGCAGCGGGGAAAGCCCCCCGTGCCCCGGGTGGAGGAACTGGCTTGCAGACGGGCAGGAAAGGTCCCCGTCCCACAGCATGGCTGCCTCCTGCCCGCCCCGCTGCCTCTGGCTGCCCGTGCCCCTCCCAGGGGGAGCAGGAGCTGGGTCCCCCCTGCTCTCTCCCTCCTTGGGAGAGGCTGTGCCGGGGCCCCTTCCCAGCCCTGAGCAGCCCCGGCCTTCAGGCAGCACCATGCCCACCACCCGTGGGACCCCCCCTGCCAGCCTGCCAGGAAAAGGGGACCCTGGCCTGGAGCAGGATGCGCTCGCTGGCCCCAGCCCTGCCCAGAGCAAGAGGGCCCCTCGCTCACCCGGCCGCAGCGGCTCCACCATGGTCACCTCGTAGGGCTGTGGTGGAGATCTGCGCTGCCGGGGAGCCGCCTTCTCCTCCCAGGCCACCCTGGGGCGGCTGGGGGGGGGTCTCTCTGCCATCCTGCGGGATGGAGGGGAAGGGAAGGGGAAGGAGGAAGCCTTGGCCAAACGCCTCGGCGCTGGGAGGCTGCCGGGGGCAGCAAGGACAAGACAGGGGCTGTGCTCGGGGGCTCCTGCCCTGTCCTGTGGCTGTCCTGCCGGACACTGCGGGCAGGGGGCCGCAGCCACGCTGACCACAGGCAGAGCAGTGGGGTGTCCCCAGGTGAGGTCACCAAGGGCCCCACTGTGACCCGCCACCCGGGCAGGGAAGGACAGGGGGCTCCCCAGAGGGGCCTGGAACACGTGGAAGCGGAGCACCCGGGAAAATGGGGGAAGGAGGGAAGAGAAGGTGCGGCCGAAAATGAGCTGGGGACGCCGGGGGCTCCCAGTCTGTTCCCGCAGGCCAGGAGATAAAACTCTCTCAGACTCAATTTAAGGTTTTAGGAAGCAGCCATTCTCTACTGAGGCACCGGGCGCACAGGAGATCGCTCCTCCTATTGTGCACCCCAAATGATGTCATCAAGCCAAATTTATACATGAGCGGTACATGTATTCAATGTATTTCCAAGAAAACATGTTCATTACATTTCTGAGAATTCATTTACATATTATAATTAGCTTCGGGGCGTGTGTAGTCGCACCTTCTGGTGGTCGTCTGTTTGCGTGAGGGTTGTTTCTTAGTCCTCATCTTCTTCATCTGTCCCCTGGCTCACTTTTCATGTTGGCAAAGCATTCTAACTGTTTAATTGATCATTAATACTCATGATCTTCCTGCTGCCACCTGTTTGTCAGTCAATGTCCATATTTATTACATCCCTGTCTTAGGTCACCA
>JAHREE010000565.1:108324-123267 GCA_033628505.1 Tringa tobata
TCGTGGCCCTCCGCTGCACCTGTTCCAGACGGTCCATGTCCTTCCTGTGTTCAGGACTCCAAAGCTGGACACAGTACTCCAGGTGGGGTCTCACAAGTGCAGAGTAGAGGGGCAGAACCACCTCCCAAGACCTGCTGGCCACACTTCTCCTGATGCAGCCCAGGACACGGTTGGCTCTCTGGGCTGCCAGCGCACACTGCCAGCGCACATCAGATTGTGATCGCCCTCCATCTTATGAAGGTTCAAGGTCCAGTTAGCTGTGAACAAGGCAGAGGGACAAACCAGCTTCCCCAAGCCACAGACAATCCCCTTGCCTCGCAGGGCTCACTCTGCTCTCCCTGAGCGCAGCAGAAATGCTGAGAGTTTCTGACATCCAAGAATACTCCCCAAGGTGAGATGGGGGGAGCTGTGAAAACCCCCAGACCTCTGACACTAGCTTCTGCCACCTCAGTTCTTTTGCACTGGGAATGCAGGTGCTGACAAGCCCTTCTGCATTAGAGGCAACTTCATCCAACAAAGTCACCCAGCAGGACTGGTCTCAGCCCTAACTGTTCCTATGAGCCCATCTGCTGCAAAGCAGCCCTGACTCCTCAACTCCTTGGCCAGCACCTACCAGAGCTCGTGGAATAGAGCGGAGGAAGGGTCTCCTGGAAAAAGAAAAGGGGGGCTGTGAAGCAGTGGCTTAGTCATTCAAAACTAATTTGATTTTGACTTGAGAAGTCTCCACTAATTTACTGAATTTTCATCCTCTAAAAGGTCCCCATGCCCAGAGGCAGCAAATGTCCAACAGCAGCTCCATCACTGTGTTCTTCCTCCTGGCATTTGCAGACACACGGGAGCTGCAGCTCTTCTACTTCTGGCTCTTCCTGGGCATCTACCTGGCTGCCCTCCTGGGCAACGGCCTCATCATCACCGCCATTGCCTGTGACCACCGCCTCCACACCCCCATGTACTTCTTCTTCCTCAAGCTCGCTGTTCTTGACCTGGGCTCCATCTCCACCACTCTCCCCAAAGCCATGGCCAATTCCCTCTGGGGAACCAAGGCCATCTCCTACATGGGATGTGTTGCCCAGCTCTTTTTTTTTTTCCCTTCTTAAAGTTAGGGGAGTATTTTCTTCTCACCATCATGGCCTACGACCGTTACGTTGCCATCTGCAAACCCTTGCACTACGGGACCCTCCTGGGCAGCAGAGCTTGTGTCCACATGGCAGCAGCTGCCTGGGGCACTGGGTTTCTCAATGCTCTCCTGCACACAGCCAACACATTTTCCCTGCCCCTCTGCCAGGGCAATGTCGTGGACCAGTTCTTCTGTGAAATCCCCCAGATCCTCAAGCTCTCCTGCTCAGACTCCTACCTCTGGGAATTTGGGCTTCTTGTGGTCAGTGTCTGTTTAGTCTTTATTTGTTTTGTTTTCATTGTGGTGTCCTATGTGCAGATCTTCAGGGCCGTGCTGAGGATCCCCTCTGAGCAGGGACGGCACAGAGGGGCCGTCTACTCCCCCTCTACTCTGCGCTGGTGAGGCCACAACTGGAATACTGTGTCCAGTTCTGGGCTCCCCAGATCAAGAGGGATAGGGAACTACTGGAAAGAGTCCAGCGTAGGGCTACAAAGATGATTCGAGGACTGCAGCATCTCCCTTATGAAGAGAGGCTGAGAGAGCTGGGACTCTTTAGTCTAGAGAAGAGAAGGCTGAGGGGAGACCTTATTAATGCCTATAAGTATCTCAAGGGCGGACTGAAGGAGGAGGGAACCAGACTCTTTTCAGTAGTTGCCAGTGAGAGGACAAGGGGTAATGGGCACAAGTTGGAACATAAGACGTTCCACTTGAATATGAGGAAATACTTTTTCACAGTGAGGGTGACGGAGCCCTGGAACAGGCTGCCCAGGGAGGTCGTGGAGTCCCCTTCTTTGGAGATTTTCAAGACCCGCCTGGATGCCGTCCTTAGTAGCATGCTCTGACATGCTCTGGGTGGTCATGCTTTGGCAGGAGAGTTGGACTAGATGATCTCTATGGTCCCTTCCAACTCTAAAAATTCAGTGAAATTCAGTGAAAGCCTTTTCCATGTGCCTCCCTCACCTGGCCGTGGTCTCCCTGTTCATCACCACTGGCATGGTTGCCTACCTGAAGCTCCCCTCCATCTCCTCCCAGTCAATGGATTTGGTGGTTGCAATGCTGTACTTGGTGGTGCTTCCAGCAGTTAATCCCCTCATCTACAGCATGAGGAACCAGCAGCTCAAGGATGCCCTATGGAAACTTGCCCAGAGATGTTATTTCACTGAAAATAATCTCCCTGCCCTTCTCTGCACATTTCCCAGAGTTGGCCGCTATTTTTTTTTCTCATGCAATAGTCCTACTTATTGATGATTTTCTCAGTTTCTGCAGCTTTTCTTGAGGCTCTGTCCTTTTGTGTCTGACTTTCACAAGACTGTATCAGATGTGGCCTGTCAGATAACAGCCCTTCAATAAGACATGATCTCCCATGTTGTCATGATTTCACCTCTGCTGATAACTAGGACAAACAACAACCTTGGTTAAAGCAATGCCAGTGGGGCCAGTGTTGGTTTAATCAGTGCCATGGCTTTTGCTGGCATGGGCAGAACTGTGGGCCCAACTGGTGAGGGTCAGCTGATGTTGCTTGGGCCAGTATCCTAGCTAAGAAGTAAAATTACTGATCAGAAAATTGGTTCTGTTTTACCTCAAACCAGGACATTTTCCTCTTCCTTTTGCTGTTTTATTAAACTGCCTTTTTCTCAACCCACGAGTTTTGCATTTTTCTTCTGATTCTCCCCAGAGTCGGGGAGGGAGGTTGAAGGTGGGGCTGAGAGAGCAGCCACGTGGTTCTTTGTTGTTTCTGAGGCTAAACCATGACACTAACATCTTCATCCAGGGGTTGTTTCAGATGCCTACACAGAGTGGGAACTTCCTCCAGGATCCACAGGAGTAGCTGAAGCCTTGACATGGGACTGGGAAATGTGACCAAGGAGCTACAGGAGCCTTTCTGGAGCAGCAGCTGGTAGACAGAAAGGATAGGCCAGGGCATCTCTGCGGAGACAACAGATTTCTCTCCTTTGACTTGAAAGGAAAGCCTGGGCAATTGCACCAAGGATGACCAACCCTGAAGCAGATCACTCCCATCCCTGCCCTCCTCCCTCACATGTCATTTACCCCACAGCAAATGAAAAATGAGCAGATCCAGATGTTGTAGGGTCTACTTGAAGATGCTCCTGAAACCCTGACACTTTGGGCTTCGTGCAGTTGTAGCTGTTCAAAGAGAGCATATCAGTCACTTTGCCCTTTGCCTGTCTCTGTGAGTTGAGGGAGCTCGTGACTTCAGGGTGAGACTCACTGTGTGCCAAGAGCAAATATGAACCAACAGAGTCCAAGGCAGGGAGTGTTTTGGGGGGGTCTGGGGATCTGTGCTTGCCATGATACTGTGTTCCCTCTTGGTCTAAGGCCATCCAGAATGGAAAGTGAACTTCAGGGCAGGTAACGTGGACTTAACAGACAACTGAGGAACGGCTTTTCTTTATTGAACTCTGTCTTTGCTGGCAACTAAGAAACCTCCTTCTGTGTCATCTCCTTTTGAAGGGAAAGCAGGTGGGAACTGGTGCCAAGAAGCGGAATGTGCAGCTACAGCCTGGAGTGGAGAGAGCTCAGGTTTGAACAGGCTGTTGTAAGTCCTCATTGCCTGATGAGAGAAATGGTGGGGTTGAGAGAAAGGCTGCCCGTGGAGTGTCTGACATGAAGGGCCTTGACTTCAAGAGTCTTCAGACTCCATTAGCAGAGATTCAGGATCAGTATTAACTGGAGATTGCTGATATCGTTTCATGTGTAAAAAGAAAGATACAGAAAAATGTCAAAAGAAGGAATCCTTTCTTAATTGTTGTTTAGTGTTGCAATGTATTCCCTTCTGAAAACTCTCTCATTAACCACAGAAGACCTGAGGAATTCAGGAAAACTCTGCACAGACACTTGGCTTGTTATGGCATTTTGTTTGCAAACGAGCTTTCCCAGGCCAAGATCCTGTAGATCCTCAAAGGCTGGAGAAGCCTCGAGAGAAGTACAAGTGCAAAACTCCAAGGTTGTGAGGGTGTCTGCAGGCCCCACCGATGTCCATCCCTGGAGACACCATGGAGGGAACGACCAGACAAGATTCGCGTCCCTGGGGACTGGTGAAGCGGAAAGTCAGAAGCACTGGTCAGAGGTGGAAAATCCATTGTGGAGGTGGCTCTGAAACCCTTTGAGGCATTTCATCAATCAGGACAGCCAAGGGCTGTCCCCTGGAAAAAGGGGGATCCTTTCTGTCATGGGACCTCAGGGCTCTTCCTGGGGGCAGTGAGAGGTGTGCACTGCTGGGTGCAGGACAGTGGTAGATCACCTCCCAGCCTCTAAGGAGGTGAGGAGGAAAAAAGGCTCTGGCGTCTACAACATCTTCACTGAAGGGATACCTTTCCCTCACGCCTGACAGGAGTCACCTCCAGAGGCTGAGGGCTTGTGTCTTTTTCCCAATCACCTTGTCAATGCCCCCTTCCCAAGACAGAGATCCCAACTGCCTGGCTTCCATACCCTCTAATCATTCCATACCCAGAAGTTGGCTGAAATCATTCACATCTCCCACAGCTCACTCAGGGACAGGGACGGGGTGATTATCTCTGGTTTGGCCTCTTCCTCCTGTTCTCATCATGGCCCTAGTTCATCGGCATTCCCCACTGAGCAAACGGATTTCTTGGTCTCTTTCTTCTTCTGCACAGGGGCAACTGATACCTGCACGGGCTGGATTTCTGGTTCAGCTGCAATGTCTGCTGCTAGGCTTGGAGTTGTCACAGTGTCTGTCACAGGGCTTGCAGTAGCCCTAATGTCTGTCTGTCTGGTTTCCATCTCGTTCCCCTGAGGGTGCTGCGTAATATCGAGCAGTGTTTGGTAGATAGTGGCCAGGGCCCAGCACAGTGCGCTGAGTTGTGCCTCTCTGGAACAGCCACAGCCATTTCCTTTCAACCGTTCTATCACTTTGTCAGGGTCTAGAGGTGAGAAGCTCTCTAGGTACCTGCCCATATTCTCCCACGTGCCGTGCCAGCCATGACTGTCCAGCCGCAGGGCAGAGCTCTGGGTGGGAGTCTTAAGTAGTTGTTTAACCCTAAGCAAGACCTGGAACACATTCAGGAGACCCAGCAATAGGACCAATAGGACTAGGCTGGTTAGGGCATCCCAAGGATATGCAAAACTCTCCAAAGCTGTTGAACCTGGCCCAAAGGGGAAAAGGGAGGCAAAAGAACTGGGGAAAATAGCCCTCCCTGTTTCCCCCATAGATAAGGTGTGATTCTTCAAAAATTCCAAGAGACAGCACCTGAGGTACGGGCAGGACAACAAATACCACATAAACTCCCCAACTTAACTGTCTGAAGAGTGATGTCATCATATCATAAGTTGATATCACACAGGACAGAACATGATAATCCTGATCCCTCTTTCAGGGGTGATCGATGAACATCATCAAGGGGAGTACACAGGGTATATAAGAATGTACATAACACAGCCATGAGAATGACCAAACAACATGGTGACCAGTGATTATTTAACTAATATATAACAAATTCGTTTGAGCACGCTCTGGTCCTATCTGTCGTTATCTCAACCCTTCGTGCCTCATGTTGGGCACCAAAAAAGACTTTAGGAGTTTAGCCTCCGACGGCAACAAAGTTCCCCGCGGCTGCTCTCTCAACCCCCCACGGCTGTGGGGAGAATCAGAAGAAAAAGGCAAAACTCGTGGGTTGAGACAAAGGCAGTTTAACAGAACAACAGCAATACCACTGAGAGAGGGCTGTACAAACACAATTACAGTGCCACCACTCACCCACCAGACCAAGGATGCCCCATCGCTCTCCCAGTGGCCACTTCCTGCCCCCTCCCCTGGCCAGCTCCTGGCTACAGACTGGCCATGGCTCCCCTGGGATGGAATAGCTGTGTCCCTGCCAGGGTCTGGGGAGAAGTAACGCTATCCTTGCTGGAACCAGGACAGGTGGACATCACAGCAATGCTCCTCCCAGTCCAATTTATTTTTCTTAATGCTCAGCCTAAAGCTCCAAGAGGCACTTTGTGACTGTTGCCTCTGTCATATCCACGGCCACTGCAGAAGAGAGCTTGGCTCTGTCAGGAAGGTGTAGGCTCTTACACAGGTCACCCCATGCCTCCCTTTCAGCAGGCTAGAGACGGCCAGTTCCCCCAGACTCTCCTCATAGCTCAGGCTTAAAGGGACATCACCATCTTGTCAGATCTCCTCTGGACCCTCTCCAGTTTCTCCATTTTCCTTTTGAAATGCAAAGACCACTGGCTCATGGGGCAGCCATCGAGACTCAAAGGCCCTTCTCCACAGGGCACTCCTTAGCTCGTGTGGTCACTGCCCACGCTGCTGCATGGAGTCACTGTGCACATCTTTCTTCTAAACCTTCAGGTTCCTGTTGGCCAAATCCCCAGCTGTTTCAAGGTCCCTCTGGACATAAGCTCCAGCAGTCAAGTGCTGAAAGTATATGTGTTGATGTTCATCCTGAGTCATGGAGCCTCTAGCAAGAGCAACATTTTAGAAGCTGCAGGACACTACAGATAAGAAGAAGAAGAAGTCCTAGTGCAATGGAGTTGCTAATCAAGGTAGAAAGGACTGGGATACCATCTCAGAAACACCAAAGGTGGGAGCAAAGTGAGGAAACGCAGCGCCAGTGGGGAAATGGTGACAAGGAGTATGACTTGAGAGGAGGGAAAACAGTGAAATGGGAATGAAAGGTTCAGCAAAAGAAATTATCAGGGCTGTTTGGGGATATCCTTCAAGTAGCCCTGCATGTGAGCAACCCTGCCTGGAGCAGGACAAGAAAGCTGCAGCTGCTCTTACTCTACCAACATCTGACTGACTTCCATGGGCACAGGAAACCCCAGAGCTTTCCCTGCTGCCACCACTTCCTTACTGAGGCTTGACTTACCCTTGGCAAGTCCATGCCGACTGCTTTTGGACACATTCTTCTCTTTCAAGGGCCCAGAACTGTCACCCAAGAGGACTCTCATTGATGGCACACTAATCACCCCAGGGAGCTTGGACAGCCTGTGGGTCCCTGGGCTGGGCCTCTTTCAAAGGTGGGGGCAACATTGGCTTGTCCTCACTCACAAGAGAGCTCTGCCAATCCTGTCACCTTTCCAAGGCGATATTTCAAAGAACTCTCAGTCTTCCCTTGTGACTTCACTACAACTATTTTGTCTGTTACGTGGTGTATTTTGTTTCTCTAATCTTTCCTATACTTACACTTGCAAATGACCATTTGCAAAGTCATCTTTTCAGATACAGACTGTCTGGGAAAAGGCCCTTTCCATTATCATCCAGTTTTCTCTTCCCTTTACTCTTTGTTTACTCAGATACCTCTCACCTCTGCTGCTGCTTTCACCTTCAGGGAGTCAAACTTTGCCTGTCTCTCAGCAATCTCATTGTCCCCTCAGCCAGCTTTTTAATTATGTTTATGTCTATTTTTGTGTATCTACCTACCTCAAAGATTTCTCCGAAGATTATCCCTTGTAGAAAGGCAACCTCATGGGAGGTAGCTTGTACTTCGCATATGGTTGCACGGTGTTTGATTGTTTATGAAAACTTTTGATGTGTTACTTTTCTTTTGTGAAGAAGAGGCAGAATTCCCCTGTGGCTGTGAGCAGCCAGGTCTCTTAGGGGAGCAGGTGGGAAGTGCAATGGAGCTGTCACCTCCAGACTTGAGTGGAGAAGCCTGATGCAAGGGGCAGTGATGTCAGTCCCAGGTGGGCAAGGTCAGACCTGGTGGGCTTGGGGAGGTGAGTGAGGACCAAAGCTGTCCCTTCAGTGATGGACATCAAGGAGCTGCTTTTCCTGACCTGTCCAGACCTCCTGAGGAGACACTCTGCCTCCATATCCCTTGGAGAATGCTTCCATCACCTCCTCTTTAAACTGAACATGAATCAAATACATCCTTTAGAATCAAGAAGCCATTTTCCTTAGAGGCACTTTGAAATCTTCCTCCTGAACTACACCACAAAACCTCCCCAAGTAGCTGTACGAGTCATGAGGAAAATGACAAAGAGATAAATTCCTTGTTAAGGCTTTCTGTTCTTTAACGAGCCCCATGGGGTGTTTGCTGCTGAGTCCATGAACATCAGATACTGAGAGAAGATTGAAGAAAGGGCTCAAGAAATCGGAAGCAAAACTCAAACTTCCTGGAAGCATTAATGAGCCCCACTGAGGGCAGTTACTGCCAAAGGCTTCCCAGGGAATTGTTAAAGCAGACAGTTGGAGGCTGTGATTGCAGTAGGCAAAGGCAGAGTGCAGGTGGCTGTAATGCTGAGGAACCCCTGGCTTTGTTTGAGGAAGCAGAAAGGCCAAGCCCTCACCCCCAGGCCCTGCCAAGGCAGCTCCTGCCCCTCACTTGTGGCTCAGGGCTCTTCCTGGGGGCAGTGGGATGTGGGGTTGAGCAGTGCCCAGGGCAGGAAAATTCTAGGACACCTCCTGGCCTCCTAAAGAAGAGGTGAGGATGAACCAAAGTCCCAAGATTCAAAAGAATCATAGACTCATAGAATGATTTAGGTTGGAAAGGATCTTTAGGGTCATTGAGTCCCTCACACTCCCATGTCCACACCTAAACTACATCTCTATGGGCCGCCTTTCCACATCTTTTAAACACCTCCACGATGGTGACTCAGCCACTTCCCACGGCAGCCTGTTTGAGTGCTTGAAAAGCTTTTCAGTGGAAAGTGGAGGTAAGCTTCTTACTTATCATTCCCTCAGCTGCTCTTCACAAGACTTGTTCTCCAGCCTCTCAACAGCTTTGTTGATCTTTGGGAATGCTGCAGGACCTCCATGTCTTTCTCACATTAAGGAGCGCAAAACTGGACATAGCACTCAAGATGGGGCCTCACCACTTCTGAGTACAGGAGAGACAATCACTTTCCTAGTCCTGCTGGCCACATGTTTCTGGGCCTCTTTTGCACATCAGGAGTGCCTTCCAAGGACAATCAGGTCTTCAAGCGACCAAAGTCTGCCCTCCAGAAGTCAAAGGGAGCAGTTTTTCTAGCCCCCCTCCTTATATCTCCCAGAAATAAAAAGTCTATCATTTTATGGTTGCTGTCTCCAAGATGGCTGCCAACCACCACATCACCCACAAGTCCTTCTCTACTGGAAAACAACAGGCCAAGCAGGGCGCCTTTCCTACCTAGTAGGCTCACTCATCCAGTGTCAAGAAGGTCGCTTCAGCACACTCCAGTAACCTCCAAGACTGTTTTCTCTCCGCTCTATTGTATTTCCAGCTGACATTTGGCACATTGAAGTCACCCGCGAGAACAAGGGCCAGCGATTGTGAGACTTCTCCCAGCTGCTGACAGCCTATTTTGTCTGCCTCTCCATCCTGGTTGGGTGGTCTGTAACAGACTCCCACTGTGACACCTGCCTTATTGGCCTTTCCCCTCATTCTTACCCGTAAACACTCGACCATTTTATCACAATTTTATCAAGCTCCAGACAATTAAAACACTCCCTAACATACAGGGACACCCCACCGCCTCTCCTTCCTTGCCTGTCCCTTCTGTAGAGTTTATAGCCATCCCTTACAGCAATCCCACTCGTTTGAGTCATCCCACCATGTTTCCATGACAGCAACTATATCGTAGTTTTCCATCTGCACAATGGCTTCCAACTCCCGTTTGTTGCCCCCATGCTGTGGGCATTAGTGTAGGTGCACCTCAGTTGAGCTATTGATCCTGCTCCTTTTTTTGGAGGGAGAAGCCCTAATTCCTGTGTGCACAGTTTTCAAGCATTTCTATGATTTCTAACACTTCAACAACCCCCTGGAGCCATGGGTTTGCTTTCCTTTCACAATAAACAACCCCAGGCTGGGGACAGAGTGGCTGGAAAGCTGCCCAGCAGAAAAGGACCTGGGGGTGTTGGTGGACAGCTGGCTGAACATGAGCCAGCAGGCTGCCCAGGTGGCCAAGGCGGCCAATGGCTTCCTGCCTTGTATCAGAAACAGCGTGGCCAGCAGGAGCAGGGCAGTGATGGTGCCCCTGTACCGGGCACTGGTGAGGCCTCACCTCGAGGGCTGTGTTCAGTTCTGGGCCCCTCACTACAGGAAGGACATTGAGCTGCTGGAGCGTGTCTAGAGGAGAGCCACCAAGCTGGTGAGGGGTCTGGAGAACAAGTCATACGAGGAGAGGCTGAGGGAACTGGGCATGTTTAGTTTGGAGAAGAGGAGGCTGAGGGGAGGCCTCATTGCTCTCTACAACTCCCTGAAAGGAGGTTGTGGAGAGGTGGGTGTTGGCCTCTTCTCCCAAGGGAATAATGACAGGACCAGAGGAAATGGTCTGAAGTTGGGGCAGGGGAGGTTTAGATTAGATATTGGGAAGCATGACTTTACTGAGAGGGTGGTCAGGCACTGGAATAGCCTGCCCAGGGAGGCGGTGGAGTCACCCTCCCTGGAGGTATTTAGAAAATGTGTAAATGTGGCACTTCAGGGCATGCTTTAGTGCACGAGCTGATGGGTTTGTGGGTGGGTGTGATGTGGTGGGGTGCTGTGGGTTTTGATTTGTTGTTTTTGTTTTGTTGTGGTTTTTTGGTTTTCTTTTTGTTTGTTTGGTTGGTTGGTTTTTGAGGTTGGACTCAATGATCTCAGAGGTCCCTTCCAACCATGGTGATGCTGTAATTCTGTGATTCTCACACTGTGCAAACTGCCCACACTCTGCACACACTGCACTCCCTCTGCTTTCACTGCTCACAAACTGTACACACACTGCTCACACTTCCCACACTGCACAGCAACTGCTCACACACTGCACACGCTGTGACCACTAGTCGTCAGCCATTGAAGGATGAAGAGGAAAGAGGAGACTGACCCTTTGATCCCTCAGCTTTTATCCTGAGCATGATGCAGATGGAACGGAATACGCTGTTGGTCAGTTTTGGGGCACGTGTCCTGTCCACTCCTCCCTGCAGGTGTGACCCCTCTACGCTTTTCCGCTTCTGACCCTCCAGTGGGGCAAACAACAAATTTGCCTGACCTTGGTTGTTCTAGCAATCAGTATAAGCAAGGGCCTCTCTGCTCACCATTCCTTGGTATAATCAGGTCTTATCACTGTGAAAGTGAACAGTTTCTGAATAAGATGCTGTTAATTTCAGAGTTTAGTTCGTTAGAAAGAGTCATAGCTGAAAAAGTAAAATTACTGAACAGAAAATTAGTTCTGTTTTACCTCAAACCAGGGCAACAAGGTAGAAGGCACCGTGGTGGCCATCTACAAAAGGAACGTTTAAAGTGAGCAAATGCAGGCCCAGTGGGGAAATGATAAAAAAGAGTTGGCTTTCCTTTGCGTGGGTGGGGATAAGGACAGGTAGAGAGCAGAACTGGAGAGATGGGAAGAGTGAAAAGGGAATGAAAGGGGGAGCAAAGAAAATGACCAAAACTTTTTGGACACACTTGTCAAGCAGCTCTGCATCTGAGCAACACTGCCTGGAGCAGGCAAAAAGCTGCAGCTGGTCTGGCTGTCCTGGCTGTCCATGACTTCCATGGTCGTGGGGAACCTGAGAGCTTTCCCTACTGTCATCAAGAGAAGACCCAGGGGCAGAATGAACCACAGCATCATTTAGGTTTTCAGTCTCCTGAATGGTGTTTCAGGAGGTCTCTTTTCTGACCTCATGCTCACCGCTGGATCAGCTGCGGAGTTAGACAACGTTGCTCAAAGCTTGATCCAGTGGGAGCTGGAAAACATCCAAGGGCAGAGATGGCACAATGTCTCTGGCAAACCTCCGCCAATGCTTGGATGCCCCCCCGGAGAAAAAGATTTTCCTTTCTCTGTCCTGAACCTTTTTTATTTCAACATCTGACCATGGTCTGTTTACCTCCTGCCAAGCACCACAGTGACAAGACAGGTTCCACGGCCCTGAAAACCTCCCTGTAGGGACAGACAGGCTGCTAAAAGGTTCCCGAGACCTTCCCTTTTCCAGGCTAAACAAGGCCCTTCCCTTCAGTTTCTCCTCCTAGGAAAGTGCTTCAGCCCCTAAGCATCTTGGTTGCCCACCCCTGAACTCACTCCCAGTTATCAGGAACTTCCTTTCTGTGGGGGGTTGACTCTGGCCAATGGCCAATAGCCCAGCAGCCACACAGTTGCTCACTCTTTCTTCCTCCCTCCCTAGTGGGACAGGGGAGAGAACAGGAAGAAATAAAGTGTGAAAAGGTTTGGGTCCACATAACAACCGAGTAAATAGGTGAAGAGAAGAGATTAAAGAAAACCTCACCAAGTGAATCAAAGAACATCACTTGTCACCTCCCACAAGCAGACTGATGCCCAGCCAGTCTCCAAGCAGCAGACTCCTCGAACGACAAAAAACTCCACCATCTTCCTCGTCTGTCTCAAGCTTTTGTTCCTGAGCATGAGCTCATGTGGTATGGAATATCCACCTTGTATATTTGGATCAACAGTCCTGGCGGGGTCCCCTCTCAACTTCTTTCATACCTCCCACCTGGAGGGAGGACAATGAGGGTATAAGAAACAGCCATCCTCTGGGGCATCTTTTGGTCTGGTCCAGCAGAGAAGCCACACTGGACTGGCCTTTTTCTTTACAACAGATAGACCTCCAGCCCATGGACGATCATGGTGGAGCAAGCTTCTGGCAGGAACTGCTGTCCAAGGAGAGGAGCCCTTGGTGGAGCAGGTTTTCTGGCAGGACCTGTGGCCTGTAGGGGACCCACACTGGAGTAGTCCATTCCTCAAGGACTATACCCTGTGGAAAGGATTGACGCTGGAGCAGATGGAGAACTGCAGCCAGTGCAGAGGACCTGCAGTTATGAAGTCATCACAAATCCCATTCCCCATCCCTCCTGGGCCACTCAGGCGAGAAGGGAGAAAAGTTAGGAATGAAGTTGAGCCTGTAAAGAACGGGGCCCGGGGGGAGGGGGGAAGGTGTTTGTAATTTTGCTTTATTTCTCACTATCCAATTCTGTTACAATTTATTGGACATACATTTAATTAATTTCCCCAAGTTAGGTCTGTTTTCCCCATGATGGTAATTGGTAAATAAAGCATCCTCCAAATTTATTGCTATGGACAAATGCAGTGAGAGTTGCCCTCATGCACAAGTGCAGTTACTTCATCATGAAGGCAATCAGGTTGGCAAGGCATGATTCGCCCTTGGTAAGTCCATGCTGATGGCTCTTGGATGTGTTCTTCTGTCGTTAGTGCCCAGAAATGTCACCCAAGAGGACTCTCACTGATGGCACACTCCTCACCAAAGTGAGCTTGTGCAGCCTGTGGTTCCCCAGGTTGCACTGTTGGGCTCTTCCACAGACGGCTGCAACACTTGCTTGTCCACTCTCATGCCAATCCCACCACTTTTCAAAGGGGATATTCCAAAGAAATATTGATCTTCCCTTGTACCCTCATTACCACTGTTCTCCCTATTATAGTGTGCACTTAGTTTGTCTAATCTTTCATATCCTTACACTTGTCCTGATAAAATATCATTTCTAAAATCAACTTTTCAGATGCAAAATGTCTAGGCAAAGGCCCTTTCCCTTGTTCTCCAGATTTCTCCTCCCTTTACTCTTTGGTCATTCAGATACCTCTAACTGATGCTGCTGCTTTGGCCTTCAGGGAGTTGAAAGCTTGTCCATCTTTCAACAGTGTAATTGTCTTTAACTACTTTTTACCTACGTACCTAAAGTATTTCTCTTAAGAAATCCCTTGTAGAACAGCAACCTCATTAGCTTGTACTGAGCAGATGATTGCAGAGTGAATTTTATTGTTTATGACAGCTGATTCTGCATTGCATTTCTTTTCCTACAACGAGGAACAATTCCCCTGTGCCTGTGAGCAGCCAGGTCTCTGAGGAGAGCAGGAAGAAGCTGGTGCAAAGGACTGTA
Source organism: Tringa tobata (assembly GCA_033628505.1). Classification (NCBI taxonomy): domain Eukaryota; kingdom Metazoa; phylum Chordata; class Aves; order Charadriiformes; family Scolopacidae; genus Tringa; species Tringa tobata. The sequence continues at coordinate 122,227 of JAHREE010000565.1, forward strand.
ACACCCAGACTTCAGTGGAGAAGTTGGATGCAGGCAGCAGTGGTGTAAGTCCCAGGTGGGCAATGTCAGAAATGGTGGGGTTGAGGAGGTGAGGAGCAAAACTGTCCGTAGTCAGCTCCAGAATTGCTTTTCCTGCCTGTCCAGACTTCCTGAGGAAACCCTCTGTGTTAATATCAGTCAGAGAATGCTTCTATCACTTCTTCTTTAAACTGAAAAGGAAGGAACTATATCCTTTAAAATCAAGGATTCATTTTCATTAGATGCACTTTGAAATCTTCCTCCTTAACTGCACTACAAAACCTCTTGAATGAGCTGTACAAGTCTTGAAGGCTTGAACAGAATTACAAAAAGATAAATACCTTGTTAGGGTTTTCTGTCTTTTAACAAGCCCCATGGGGTATTTGATGCTCAGTCCATGAAACTCAGATACTGAGAGAAGATTGAAGAAAGTGCTCAAGAAATCGGAAGCAATAGTCCAAGTACCTGGAAGCATTAATGAGCCCCACTGAGGGCCATTGCTGAAAAAGCCTCCCCAGGGACTTGTTAGAGCGGAGAACTAGAGCCTGTGATTACAGTAGGCAAAGGCAGAGTGCAGGTGCCTGCAATGCTGAGGAAACCCTGGCCTTTTCTGATGAAGAAAACCCTTGGCCTCTTCTGAAAGGCCAAGCCCTCACCCCCAGGCCCTGGCAAGGCAGATCCTGTCCCTCACTTGTGCCTCAGAGTCTTCCTGGTGGCAGTGGGATGTGAGGGGGAGCAATGCCAAGTGTAGCAAAATTCCATGACACCTCCTGGCCTCCCAGAGAAGGGGCAAGAGTCCTGAGTCTAAAAAGAATCATTTAATCATGGAGTCGTTGAGGTTGGAAAAGACCTTTCAGATCATAAAGTCTGTACTGTGATATCCTAACACGGCCAAGTCTACCACTAAACCATGTCCATAAGCACCATATCCACAGGTCTTTCAACTACCTCCAGGGATGGTGAATCAAACAGTTCAATGGGCAGCTTTTTCCAGCGCTTTTCAATCATTTCAGAGAAGAATAT
>JAHREE010000566.1:0-23676 GCA_033628505.1 Tringa tobata
CTCTACGGCAACTGCCGCAAGACGACCGAAATTCTACAGAACCCTACCAATTGGTTGGAACGCTACGGAACCCTACGGAAGTGTTGGGAACCCTACAGAACCCTACGGGCCCCTACGCAATACTTTGGTAGGCTACAGGCCCCTACCGAACTCAAGGAAAACTTCTGGGACTCTACAGAACTGTACGCAACCCTACGGGCCCCTAGGGAACTCCACGGAAACTTCCGGAACCCTAAATAATTCTGCGGAACCCTACAGAACCCTACGGAACCTTAGGGAATTGTTCCGAACCCTACGGAACTCTATGGAAACTTCCAAAACTCTACGGAAGTGTACCCAAACCCCTACGCAACCCTACAGAACTCTACGGAAACTTCCAGAACCCTACCAAATTCTACGGAACCCTATGGACCTCTACAGAACTGTACGGAACCCTCAGGGCCCCTACGGAACTCTCCAGACACTTCTGGAACCCTATGGAATTCTGCAGAACCCTCTGGATTTGTTCACAACCCTGTGCAACCCTACGGAACCCTACGGGACACTACAGGCCCCTACGGATGTCTTTGGAACCCTACCCTATTCTAGGGAATCTTCCAAAATGCTACGCAATTCTGCGGAACCCTACGGTGTTGTTCCCAACCCTACCGAAGCCTACGGAAGCTTTTGGATCCCTATGGAACCCTACGAGCCCTTACAGATCTGTTCACAACCCTATGGAACGCTACGGAAACTTCCGGAACCCTACGCAATTCTGCATAACCCTACAGAACCGTACGAGGCCCTATGCATGTGTTCGGAACCCCATGGAATTCTACGGAAACTTCCCGAACCCTACAGAATTCGGAGGAAACCTACGCAACGCTACAGAACTGGACAGAGCTCTGCCTAACCGTACGCACCCTTAGGGAAATGTTCGGAACCCTATGGAATTCTATGGAGACTTCCAGAAGGCGGCGGAACTCTACGGAAACTTCTGGAAGCCAGAGGAACTGTACGGAATCCTACCGAAGGAGTTTGGAACCCTACGGAGATCTAGGGAAACTTCCGGAACTCGATGGAACTCTAGAGACCCTACAAAAGCTCATTGGCCCCTTACAAAACTCTACGGAACCTTCCAGAACCCTGCGGAACTCTGTGGAATCCAACGGGCCCCTACGGCACTCTTGTGAGCCCTACAGAACTCTATGGCATTCTATGGAAACTTTCAGAACACTACGGAATTCTGCGCAACTGTACGGAACCCTACCGAACCCTACCCAACCGTCCGAGCCCCTACGGATCGGTGCGGAACCCTATGGAATTCTACAGAAACTTCCGGAAGACTGTGCAAATCTACGGAACTCCATGGAAACTCCTGGAACCCTATAGAACCCTACGGAACCCTACGGAACCCTACGGAATCTTCTGAGACACTACCGAACCCTACAGAAGCCTTTGAAACCTGACGGGCTGCTGCGGAACTCTATAGAATCTTCCGTAATCCTACAGAAGTCTATGGAACACTACGCGCCCCTACTGAACCATACACAACTCTACGGCAACTGCCGCAAGACGACCGAAATTCTACAGAACCCTACGAATTGGTTGGAAAGCTATGGAATCCAACGGGCACCTATTCTTGTGAACCCTACAGAACTCTATGGCATTCTATGGAAACTTTCAGAACCCTACGGAATTCTGCCCAACTGTACGGAACCCTACGGAACTTTACAAAACCCTATGAGCCCCTACCAGACCATCCAAAACTCTGGTGAAACTGCTGGAATGCTACCGAATTCTGCAAAGCCTTACGGAATTGTTTGGAACCCTACTAAACCCTTCGGAACCCTACGGAACCCTACTTGCTCGTACATATCTGTTCGGAACCCTATGGAATTCTACAGAAACTTTCAAAACCCTACAGAATTCTGCAAAATCCTATTGAACTGTTTGGAACCCTACGGAACTCTATGGAACTCCACAGAAACTCCTGGAACCCTACGGAAACCTATAGGCCTCTATGGAACCCTATGGTCCCCTACGGAATTCTATGGAAACTTCCAGCACCCTACGGAGTTTTGCGGAATCCAATGGAACTGTTCAAAATTCTTTGTAACCGTACGGGCCCTTATGGAAGTGTTTGGAACCCTACAGAATTCTGCAGAACCCTACAGAAGTTTTCGAAACCTTACAGAACCCTATGGACCCTTACGGACCTGTTCAGAACCCTACGGAATTCTATGGAAACTTCCCAAACCCTACAGAATTCGAGGAACCCTATGGAACTCTACAGAACTGTATAGAACCCTACATAACTGTATGGACCCTTACGGAATTGTTCGGAACCCTACAGAATTCTATGGAAACTTCTGGAAGCCAGAGGAACTGTACGGAATCCTACGGAAGGAGTTTGGAACCCTACGGAGATCTAGGGAAACTTCCGGAACTCGACAGAACTCTAGAGAACCCTAGAAAACCCTACGGGCCACTATGAAACTCTACAGACATTTCTGGAACCCTATGCAAATCTGCTGAAGCCTATGTAACCGTACAGAACTCTATGGGCCCCTACTTAACTCTACGAGCCCTACAGGCTTTTATTGAATTCTCCAGACCCTTACCGAACCCTACAGAACTCTACGGAACCCAACGGAACACTATGGAACTCTACAGAACCCAAAGGAACCCTATGAGACCTGTAGGGTTTCGTAGGATTCCATAGGGGCCTGTAGCATTTCGTAGAATCCTGTAGTGTCACGTAGGATCCTGTAGGCTTTTATATGGTTCCGTAGAGTCTTGTAGGGATACATAGGTACTCTTAGGTGCCTGTAGGGTTCTGTAGCATCTCGTAGGGTTCCATAGGGGTCCGTAGTGGCCCATAGTGTTCCCTAGGGGCTCATAGAGTTCTGTAGGTGTCCATAGGGTGCTGTAGGGGCCCAAGGGAGCTGGTAGTGTTTTGTAGGGTCCTGTAGCATCACGTAGGGGCCTGTAGGGTTCTGTAGGTTTCTGTAGGGTTGTAGATTTTGGAAGGAGTCCATAGGAGTCTGTATGGGTCTGTAGGGCTTGTAGGGGTCCGTAAGGGTCCCTAGCCTTCCGTAGGGCTTGTAGGGGTCTGTAGGGTTCTGTAGGGTTTGGTAGGGGTCTGTAGGCATCCGTATGGGCATGTAGCATTTTTATGGTTCCACAAGGTGTTAGGGCCAGTCGTGTTTGGTAGGGTTCCGTAGGGTCTGTAGGGTTTTGTAGGGGCCCCTAATATTCCTTAGGGGCCCCTAGAGACCTGAAGGACTCTGTAGGTGTCCCTAGGCATCCATAGGGTTCTATAGGTGCTTGTAAGGGCCTGTACTGTTCTGTAGGGTTCTGTTGCATCATGTAGGGGCCCATAGGGTTTTGTATGGTTCCGTAGGGTTTGTAGGCACCTGTAGATGCTTGTAGATGCTGGAAACGTTCTGTTGAGTCCTGTAGGGTTCCATAGGGGTCGGTAGTGGCTCGTAGTGCCCCCTGTGGGCCCGTAGTATCCCATACAGTTCCATAGAGGTCCATAGGGTTCCACGGGTGTCCATAGGGGCTAGTAAAGTTCTGTAGGATTATGTAGGGTTTGGTAGGTGTCTGTAGGGTTCTGTAGATTTCCTTAGGGTTCCATTGGGGCCCATAATGTTCCTTAGGGGCCTGTAGAGGCCAGAAGGGCTCCGTAGCTCTCCTTAGGCATCCATAGGGTTCTGTAGGTGCTTGTAAGGGCCTGTAATGTTCCGTAGGGGCCCGTATCGTCATGTACAACTCTAGGATTTTGTATGGTTTCTTAGGGTTCCGTAGGTGCCTGTAGGTGTTTGTAGATGCTAGAAGCACTTTGCAGGGTCCTGTAGGGTTTCATAGGTGTCAGTAGTGGCCTGTATTTTTCTCTAGGAGCCCACAGAGTCCTGTAGACTTCTGTAGGGGTCCGTAGGGGCCGTAGGGTTCTATAGGTTTCTGTAGATGTCTGTAGGGTTCCATCAGGTCCCATAGGGGCCCGTAGAGGTTCATGGATGCTCATAGGTGCCCGTAGGGGTCTATAGGGGCCTGTAGTGTTCCCCAGGGGCCCATAGAGCCCTGTAGAGGTGTATAGGGGCCTGTAGGGTTCCATATGTGCCAACTCCAAAGAGTTCCATAGGGGCCTGTCAGGTTCTGTAGAGTTCCATAGGAGATGCTAGGGTTCTGTAGGTGCTTGTAGGGTTCCGCAGCGGTCCATAGTGGCCCGTAGTGTTTCCTAGGGTCCTGTAGAGTCCCATGGAGTTATGTAAGGGTCCATAGGGTGCCATAGGGGCACAAAGAGACTGGTAGTGTTCTGCAGGGTCACGTAGGGGCTTGTAGGGGACTGTTGCATTCTGTAGGGTGCCATAGGTTGTAGGGGCCTGCAGGGTTTCAGTAGGGTTCTGTATGGTTTTGTAGGGGTCTGTAGGAGTCAGTATGGGCCTGTAGAGGGTTGTAGGTGCACGTAGAAGCCTGTGGGGTTCTGCAGGTTTCCGTAGGGATTGGTAGAGTTCTGTTGGTGTTACGTAGGGTACTGTAGGGTTTTGTAGGAGTCTGTAAGAATAAGTATGGGCCTGTAGGGTTCCATAGGGCCTGTAGGTTTTTGTAGGTTTCCGTAGGGTTCCGTAGTGTTCCCTAGGGACCCATAGAGGCCCATAGGTGGTTGTAGGTGCCCCTAATGGTCTATAGGGGCCTGTAGTGTTCGCCAGGGCTCCGTAGAGGCTTTTAGAGGTCTAGAGGAGCCTGTAGGGTTCTGTAGAGGTCAGTAGCATCCTGTAGTTTTCTCTAGGGGTCCATAGAGTCCTGTAGAGTTCCGTAGGGGTCCATAGGGTTCCGTTCCATAGGGCTTGTAGGAGCCCATAGGTTCTGGGCACCCACTTAACTCCCCCAGCATGATATCCCTGCACACATCATGCTGCCCCCAAGCGACTTCCCGACCCACCATGTGGGATCAGTGGCCAACATGCGGAGTCAAGGGTCATAATATTGGGTCAAAGGTCACCAGTGTCAGAGGTCACCAGGTGGTTTTAAAGGTCACTATGTGGGGTCAAAAATCAGCATGTGGGGTCAAAGATCACTGTGTGGGGTAAAAGGTCACCATGTGTTGTCAATGGACCTGTGGGGTCAAAAGTCACCATGTAATTTAAAGGCCACCGTTTAGGGTCAAAGGTCACCGTGTAGGGTCAAGGGTCACACTGTGAGATCAAAGGCCACTCTGTGAGTCAAAGGTCTCCATGTGGTTCAAAGGTCATTGTTCAGGGTCAAAGGTCACCATTTGGGGTCAGGGGTCACTGTGTGGGGTCAGAGGTCACCATGTGGAATCAACATTCACCATGAGAGGTCAAAGGTCACACTGTGAGATCAAATAATAATTGTTTAGGGTCAAAGGTCACTGTGTTGGGTCAGGGGTCACCATGTGGCTCAAAGGTGAGTGGGGTCAAAGGTCACTATGTGAAATCAAAGGTAGCCGTGTGGGTTTAAAGGTCACCGTGAGGGGTCAGGGGTCACTGCATGGGGTCTGAGGTCACCATGTGGAATCAAGGGTAACAATATGAAGTCAAAGGTCACCATTGAGAATCAAAGGTCACTGTGTGACATCTAAAGTCGCCGTGTGGGGTCAAGGGTCACCCCGTACGGTCAAAGATCACTGTATGGGGTCTAAGGTCACCGTGTGGTGTCAAAAGTCACTGTATGGGTCAAAGGTCACCATGTGGGTCGAAGGTCACTGTGGGGAGTCAAAAATCTCTGTGGGGTGTCAAAGGTCACCGTGTAAGATGAAATATCACCATATGAGTCAAAGGTTACCATGTGGTGTCAAAGGTCACCATGTGTAGCTCATAAATCAATGTGTGGAGTGAAAGGTCACCATGTATGTCAAAGTTCCCCTTGTGGGGTCAAATAAAAGGTCATTGTGGGGTCAAAACTCACCGTTGTGAAAGGTCCAAAGGTGGGGTCAAAGGTCATCGTGTGAGGTCCCAGGTCACAGTGTAAATGGTCACCACGTGGGGTCAAAGGTCATTTTGTGGAGTCAAAGGTTACTGTGTGGGGTCAGGGGTGATTTCCAGGGGTCAGGGGTCACAGTATGGGGTCAGAGGTCACCATGTGGCTTCAAGGGTCATCATGCAAGGTCAAAGGTCACCGTGTGGGGGGTCACGTGTCCCTGTGTGGTGTCAGAGGTTACCAGGGAGGATCAAAGGTCACTGTATGGTGGTCAGGGGTCACCATGTGAAGTCAGAGGTCACCATGTGGGGATCAAGTGTCACGAGTGTCAAAGGTCACCGGGTTGGGCCAAAGGTGACCTTTCACCATGTGAGGTGAAAATTCACCATGTGGGGGTCAAAGATCACCATGTGCGGTCAAAGGTGACCATATTGGGTCAAACATCACCACATGGGGTCAGAGGACACCAGGTGGAGTCAAAGGTCACCATGTGAGGTCAAGGGTTACCATGTGGGGTCAAAGGTCACGTGTGCATCAGGGGTCACAATGTGGGTCAGGGGTCACTGCAGGGTGTCAGGTGCCACCGTGTGGGGTCAGAGGTCAGCATGGTGAGGCCCCATCTGGAGTACTATGTCCAGTTCTCGGCTCCCCAGTTCAAGGACAGGCAACTGCTGGAGAGGGTACAGCAGAAGGCGACAAAGATGATGAGGGGTATGGAGCATCTCCCTTATGAGGAGAGGCTGAGGGACTTGGGTCTTTGTTAGTCTGGAGAAGAGAAGACTGAGGGGGGAATCTGATCAATGCTTATAAATATTTAAAGGGTGGGCATCAAGAAGACGGGGCCGGTCCTTTTTCAGTGGTGCCCAGTGACAGGACAAGAGGAAATGGGCACAAACTTGAATAGAACAAGTTCCACCTACACGTAAGGAGCAATTTCTTCACTTTGAGTTTGGCAGAGCACTGGAATAGGCTGCCCAGGGAGGTGGTGGAGTCTTCTTCACCATGTGGGGTGAGAGGTTATCGTGTTTGGGGTCAGAGGTCACCGGTGTCAGAGGTCATAAGTGGGTGACCGGGTCACCTCCAGGTTTGGAATTTTTGGAACCCAGTCCTGGGAAAATGTGAAAAAAGGTGATTTTGAGGATAGAGTGTCCAAGAAAGCCTGCAGCCCCAAAGTCTGGGTGGCAATGCAAGTAGTTCCCAGAGACATTCCAAAAAAATAAGAGTTGTTCTTGCTGACACTGGGTGTGGGAGTCACCTCCGGAGGCTTGGAATTTTTGGAGCCCAGTCCTGGGAAAAAGTGAAAAAAGGTGGTTTGGAGGTTAGAGGCCCATAGAATTCCATAGGGTTTCATAGCATTTTGTAGGGTTCCACAGAGTTCCACAGGGTAGCATAGGGTTCTGTAGGGTTCCATAGACTTCCGTAGGGGCCTGTAGAATTCTGTAATGGCCTGTAGGTGCTCATAGGGTTCCGTAGGGTTCCATAGGGAGCCATAGAGATCCATAGGGTTCTGTAGTGGCCCATAGATGTCTGTATGGGCCCGTAGAGTTCCATAAGGTTCCCTAGGGTTCCGTACAGTTCCATAGGGTTCCGTACAGTTCCATATGGTTCCATTGGGTTCCGTACAGTTCCGTAGAGTACCGTAGGGTTCCGTAGCAACTAGTAGAGTTCAGTAGGGTTCCATAGAGCCCCATAGTGTTCCCTAGGGGTCTGTAGGGGCCTGTACAGTTCCATAGGGTTCTGTAGAGTTCCGTAGAGTTGAGTAGGGTTCCATAGAGCCTCATAGTGTTCCCTAGCCGGGTCAGTAGGGGCCTGTACAGTTCCGTAGAGTTCTGTACGGTTCCGTAAGGCTTCACAGTGTTCCTCAGTGGCCCGTAGGGTTCTGTAAGGTCTGTAGGGTCCCATAAAGTTCCATAAGGCTCTGTAGGGTTCTGTAGGGTTCTGTAGAGTTCTGTAGAGTTCCATAGAGTTCTGTACAGTTGTGTAGGGTTCTGTAGGAGCTCGTAGAATTCTGTAAGGGCCTGTAGGTGCTCGTAGAGTTCCGTAGAGTTTCATAGACAGCCATAGGGTTCCTTAGGGGCCTGTAGGGTTCTGTAGAGTTCAGTATGGTTCAGTAGGGCCTCATAGTGTTCTCTAGGAACCCGTAGGGTTCCGTAAGTGCCCATAGAGTTCTGTAAGGTTTGGTAGGGTTCTGTAGAGTTCCACAGGGTTCCGTATAGTTCTGTAGAGTTCCCTAGGATTCTGTAGATTTCTGTAGAGTTCCGAAGATTTCTGTAGGGTTCCGTATGTTTCTGTACAGCTCCGTAGGAGCCTGTAGAATTTCATAGTGGCCTGTAGGATTCCTTAGATTTCAGTAGGGTTCTGTAGCATTCTGTAGGGTTCTGTAGAGCCCCATACTGTTTCCTATGGGCCCGTAGCATTCCGTGCAGTTCCGTAAGGGACTGTAGAGTTCTGTAGCATTCCATAGGGTTCTGTAAAGTTCTGTAGGGCACCACAGTGTTCCCTATTGGTCCGCAGGGTTCCATAGGGGCCCATATTGTTCTGTAAGGTTCCTTAGGGTTCTGTAGGGGTTCGTAAGGTGCCATAGAGTTCCATAGTGTTCCACAGGGGCCTGTAGGGTTCCATAGAGTTCCATAGGGCCCCATAGTGTTCCATAGGGTCCCTTAGCGTTCTGTAGGGTTCCGTAGAGGCCTATAGAATTCTATAAGGGCCTGTAGGTGCTCGTAGAGTTCCATAGGGTTCTGTTCCACAGAAACCTATGGGCCCATAAGTAATCCTACGGTCTCCTGTAGAACTCTACAGAACCCTACAGCACTCTTTGGAACCCTATGGACCCCCACAGACCTTTACAGGCTTCTACAGGCCCCTAGGGAACACTATGGGCCCCTACAGACCCCTGTGAGATCCTACAAGCACCTACAGGCACCCTATGGAACCCTAGAGAACACTACAGACATCTACAGAACTCTATGGAAATCTACGGAATCTTACAGGCCCCTGCGGACTCCTACCAAACATCTATGGAACCCTATGGACCCCTAGAGGCCCCAGTGGAACCCTACCAAACACGACTGGACCCTACAAAACACTATGGAACCATATAAACCCTACAGGCTCCTACATGACGTGACAGGAACCTAGGGAACACTACAGGTCCCTGTGGAACCCAACAGACACACATGGGCCCGTAAGAAACCTTACAGAGCCCTATAGAATCCTATGACCCCCTACAAAACCCTACAATCCTCTATGGGCCCTGTAAGGAACAGTACACCCCTCATGGAACCCTACGAAAACCTACAGAACCCTACAGGCCCCTAGCAAACCCTACCTATGGAACACCAAAGACCCCTAAAGGCCCTACAGAACCCTACCGAACCCTACAGGCAGATACAGACTCCTACGGACCCCTTCTGAAACCTACAACCCTATGGAACCCTATAGACCCCTACAGGCAATTACAGAATTCTAGGGAACTCTACAGACCTCTACAGGCCCTACAGAACCCTACAGTCCTCTATAGACCCCTTCTGGGACCTACGCAACCCTACAGGTTTCTACGGAATCCTATGGGCCCCTACCAAACCCTATGGCACCCTAGAGGCACCTACAGACCCATACGGAACCCTATAGGCCCTACAGTACCCTACCAGCCCCTATGGGCCCCTATGGAACCCTACAGTCCCGTACAGAACTGTACCGGACTCTACGGGCCTCAAGGGAACACTACGGGCCCCTACAGAATCCTACAAGACCCTTCAGAACCCTACAGGCACCTATGAGAACCTAAGATCCTTATAGAACCCTACAAAATCCTGCGGAACCCTACAGGCACCTACGGTCTCATACCAGACAACTACGGAACCCTAAAGAATCTTACATGCCACTATCAACCCCTATGGGACCCTACGGAATTCTACTAACCCCCTGCAGGCACCTACGGAACCCTACAGAACTCTACTAGCCCCTGTGGGCCCCTACGCACCCTACGGAACCTTACAGGCTCCTACAGAACCTCTACAGTCTGCTATGGAACTCTACAGAAACCTACAGGCCCCTATGGAACCCAAAAGGCATGTACGGAACCCCACAGACCCCTACAGACTTCTACGGGCCCCTAGGAAACACTACGGGCCCGTACAGATCCTCAACAACCCCTACAAGAACCTATGGGAACCCACAGAACCATACAGAACCCTACAAAACCCTAAGGAACACTACAGACTCCTCTGGAAATCTACAGAATCTTACGGGCCCCTACAGACTCCCACCAAATGTCTATGGAACCCTATGGACCCCTACAGGCCCTAATGGAACCCTCCAGAACCCTACAAAACATGATGGGCTCCTACAAAACCCTATGGAACCATAAAAAACCCTACAGGCCCCTACATGATGCTACGGGACCCTACAGAACACTACAGGCCCCTATGGAACCCTACAACCCCCTACAGGCCCTACAGAACCCTATAGAATGCTACTGTCCCCTACAGACCTCTGCTGGGACATACAGAACCCTACAGGCCCTTGCAGAATCATATGGACTGCTACAGAGCCCTGTGGAACCCTAGAAACACCTGTGGACCCATACAGAACCCTACGGAACCCAACAGCCACACACTAAATCCTACAGACCCCTACAGAACCCTACAAAACCCTATGGTCCCCTACGGAGCAGTACAGGCCTCTATAGACCACTACAGACCCCTACGAGAACCTACAAGCACCTACAGGCTCTTATAGAACTCTATGAAACCCTACAAAAGCCTGCGGAACACTACGGGCACATACAGAACACTACAGACATCTACGGGCCCCTGTGGAAACCTACAGAATCTTATGGGTCCCTATGGGCTCCTACCAGACGCTTATGGAACCCTACAAAACACAACAGGCCCCTACGGAATGCTATGGAACCATAAAAAAACCTACAGGATCCTACGTGATGCTATGGGAACCTACGGAACACTACAGGCCCCTACAGACCCCTGTGGGAGCCTAAGAAACCCTACAGAGCCCTTCAGAATCCTAGAGGCCCCTACGGAACCTAATGGGCCTCTATGGGACCTGTAGGGAACAGTATGGGCCTCTATGGGCCCCTCTACAGGCATGTACAGAACCCTACAGGCCCCTACAGGGCCCCCTACAGAGGCCTCAATGGGCCCCTAGGGAACACTACAGGCCCCTAAGGACACCTACAGATGCCTGCGAGAACCTACAAGCACCTACAGGCACCTACGAAACCCTGAAAAACCCTAAGGAACGCTACGGGCACATACAGAAACACTAGGGACCTCTACAGACCCCTATGGACATTTACGGAATCTTACAGGCCCCTACAGACTCATACCAGAAGCCTATGGACCGTTACGGACCCCTACAGAACCCTACAGGCCTCTATGGGCCTCTAGGGAACAATACAGGTCCCTACGGAACCCTGGGGAAACCTCCAGAACCCTACAGAACCTTACAGACTCCTACTGGCCCTATGGAACCATACCAGCTCCTATGGGACCCTATGGCACCCTACAGGCCCCTGCGGGCACTTACAGAACCCTACAGGCCCCTGCAGAACCCTATGGTCTCCTATGGAAATCTACAGAATCCTACGGGCCCCTACAGAACCCCACTGCCTCCTATAAAACTCTACAGAAACCTACAGGCCCCTACAGAAATCTTTGGAACCCAACAGGCATGTACAGCACCCTATGGGCCCCTAGGGAACACTACGGGCCCCTATGGACCCCTGTGAGAACCTACAAGCACCTACAGGCACCTATGGAACCCTACGGGCACATACAGGAACACAAGGAACATCTACAGACTCCTATGGAAATTTATGGAATCTTACAGGCCCCCACAGACACATACCAGATGCCTATGGACTGTTACAGACCCCTACAGGCCTCTATGGGCCCCTAGGGAACAATATGGGCCCCTAGGGAACAATATGGGCCCCTAGGGAACCCTAGGGAAACCTACAGAACCCTACCAAGCATGGCACCCTACCGAACCCTACAGAATAGCTGGAAGGCAGGATGAGGCCAGGGATGTCAGGTGCAATTCCAAGCAAGTCCTGGCAACGGCAATACTTGAGCAGACTGGCATCAGCACACCCAAACACCTGTACTTCCAACTCTATCTCCAGAAAATGATTATATCTTTACAAACAGTTAACCTTAACTGAGCTCAGCAAGATGCTCTTGTGTGCTAAGTGCTGAGATGCTGGGAAGAGTTGCATGGGTTTCTGCTTGGCGTCTGTCACTACTCTGTAGACAAAACAGAAATAGCCGCTCAGACTGAGGTAGACTAGAGGCAGCCATAAAACAGACTTTATTCGTTGCTCTCTTGGTCTGTGGTTCTGCTCTGTCATTACCCAGCTACAGTACTGCTGTTGAAAGCTGCCCAGGAAGTGTCTTCTCCATCTTAGTTCAGGCAACTCTAATTCCTTTTTGAAGGATATGCAGAAGTTCAGTAGTCGAGGCCCATGGATCAGTGTCATCTGTGGTTCCAGAACCAGCAGCTCCCAGTCAGCAGCAACTCAACTGCTAGACCCATCAAAAGCAGGCAGCCAGTGGATCTAAGCGGCAGACCTCCCCTGAACACTAAGCAGAGATTCTCTGGACAAAAGGGGAAAAGAAAGGTGCCAGCAGGAAAGGTTTTGCTCATGAGAAATATAGCTTCCCCAAAGGTAGATAAAAAAAAGAGAGAATAATAACCCAGACAAGGAAAAGGCAGACAGTCTGATTATTTTATTCTGCTCCTGTCTCCTGTTGAATCCCACCCAGCTTGCCATTACCCTGTTCTTCTGTAACAGTACCCTAGGCGTTGTCCTGTAGCAGCTACCACTGCCACCTTGCGGTCCTCATGACACAGCCACTGTGTGTCAAGAGCTGGAATCAGACAGGTATTCCATTTTGCGCACTCCTGCCCTCCGGAACTGAAGACGACTATTTTAATCAGAAGAAAACAACACACACTGGGTTGCATGTTATATTAGCAGGAAGCTGAGTTGGAGAGGATGTGGGAACATTAACTGGGCTGTACACACTGGTGTGAATTCAAAGGAGCCTCCTCCACACACAGGGAGGGTTAAAGAAGAGCACAGACTGCTCCAGAGAAGTTATTAACTACAAAAATACTCTCACCCGAGAAGCTGTTAATGGTGAGCAGTCCTACACATGCACAATCACAATCACTTTCTAAGCAGAAAATGGTCTGGCACAGAGCAAGGGTTGGTAAAGGCATACCCAGGGTCATTACCACAACTAATCATAAGCCTAACTGACTGGAACCAGTAATGGGTCTGCTACTGCATCAGCCCATCCGGGCCTCTCTACCTTCCACCTTTCATTACCTGCTAACAAACACATCTATCAGTCACAGCCTGATACTCAATTTTAGGTTCTGTTACTGCCTGCAACCTGTGATATGAGCATATGTAACATCACCAAGCATGGCACCAAGTGTCAAGTGGTCAGAGAAGGATGCTGCAGCAGTAACAAGGCTGGCTGGCACCAATCCACTCAGGATCCCAAGGATGTCACAAAGGGATGTGGCAGACAAGGTAGGCCACACATGCCCAGAGCAGAGGTCTATGCAGCAAAGAAAAAAATCAAAGCAACAAACCTATCCCTAGTCTCCCTTCTTGGAGCTATTCAAAAGCCATCTGGACATGGTCCTTGGTGGCCCTGCTTGAGTAGGAGAATCAGACCAGACAGACCGCAGAGGTCTCCTTCCAACCTCAACTGTTCTGTAATTCTGTGATCTCTTCCTTTTGAGCACACCGCTCTGGATAGCACTTGGAACACACCATGACTCTGCTGTTCTTCAACTACACTGTCAAGATAGGCTCCAATAGTCCTGATGTTTTGTAGGGACCTCTATAAGCCTGCAGTCTTCACGTCAGCACACATGTAGGCACCTGGGTAAGGTATTCCACCTGGGTAAGGAAAGCCACCGGAAACAGCCTGGACGTGGCTAGCTGGAGTCAAGCAGGAGACAGGTGATGCTTCCTCATCACTTGACAACCAGCTCCATGAGCCAGCCCAGCCCAGTTTCAGAGCCTACAGCCTCTTCCAAACATGATCATCAAGCGAACTTTGGAGAAGGACTTCAGGTAGTATTTGGGTGTCAGACAGCACTGGGCTGAGGCTACGCAAACCAGGTCCAACCTTCAAAGCGCTGCCCAACTCCACCCTCAGAGACCACTACTGTCCTCCCAGTAAGACAATCAGTAGTCCAGCATGCATAACTAAGAACAGTCACTCACTTTGAAGACAGCACATAATTTTGATACTCTTTCATTCTCAGCACTGACAGTCCACAGGAGCATGGCAGGCCTAAGGATCTTTATTTCACAGTTATCAATGGCTAGAGGGACGAGTTACATACTGTAGCATCCATGTGCAGGCAGCAAATCATAGTAACAAGTGGTACTCACTTTGGGTTTAATGACAGGATGTGAGACTGCACAGCTGTGCTCAAGGTACCAAGGCAGCTCCAAAGGCTGGCAGTGAAAACAAAATACCAAACCTGGAAAAAACCAATTGGCCCAACTAGGGCTTAGGAAAATAAAAATAAAAAAGCATTATCACATTGATGCCAGGGAAAAGAAAAAAAAAAAAAGTTCAAACAGCAGCAAGTGAGAATATCTCCAAAGGGGAATCAGTGACATGAGCATGGACAGAACAGATAGGAGAGGGAGAAGCTCAGGGTTAGTCATAACCACAGCTGGACCAGATCACAACAACGTATTTCACTACATGGAGCAACATGCCCTACAGTTTTTGTGGTGTATTATATTAGTCTGTCTTCAACCTTTCCCAGCCAGCTCACAGTCCAGCAGTTAGTTACAACACTGTGTGCAAATCCAGTTAGTGAGAGTGGTTCACAGCTCCCCATCCCCTGTGTAGTGTAATTCATCAGAGGCTTGGAAAGGGTAACCCAGAGAACGCAAAGGCAAACAAGGACAGGTGGAAGCTCTCGCCAACCACACTGCATTGCTTGGTGCCCTGCTTACGCAGCAGTCCCAGACAAGACTAGTAAAGTTGTGTCTCTGGATACACCAACCCTACCCTATGGAGGGCCACATGGTAGTGAACCACAGCACTCCTCAGGCTGACCTGGACTCTGCTGGTATGTTGAAAACAAACAAGGAGAAGCTGGAAAGGCTTGGACAATCCACAGAGAATTAATATGGCCTGTAGTTCCAGTAACTGGAGAAAACAGATATCTGGAAAGCAAGAAGAAAAGCAGGTAAGTTCCTGTATCCCTTGGGCCATAGAAGAAGGAATATATAAAGCATGCGTGAAGATTGAGCTTTATAGCATTAGATGCTTCAGCACTGCAGAAGGGCAGATTTGTCGCTATTGTCAATGAAGAAGCTTGGAGCACAAAGTTACTTGCTCAAGGTGGCAGCTAGGTCAGCTGCAGAGCTGGAACTGAACACTGTCTGCTGGAATCTAGTTTGCTGAGGTCTCCATGCCTCCTCTACAGCACCCTGGCATCTTCTCACATCCAGCTCATGACGGAGAAAACAAAATTGCTCCTCTCCATCTAGTCACCAGGTACAGCAAACACATCTGCCACACTACTACACTTATCCCAAATGGCTGTCTGCCAGGCGGTGCCAGCAAGCTCCCTGGCTCCAGAGCATTGACTCATCGTTTGTTTTCAGTTTACGTGTAAGTTGTACAGAATAACATCGCATCAGATTTTTAGGAGATCTGAAGTCCTTTCAAAATCCAGAGTTGAAAACAAGGCCCCTTCTCTAAGGCTATTACCTTGTCCTTCAGTTGCTGGCAAAGCTGCAGTGAAACTGTGAAGAAGACAAGGGCATCATTTAACCATGGGACAACACATTCAACTTTATGGACATGGCTGACTTCATATCGCTGGTTGCCAAACTCACTGGAGTGGGGGAAAAAGAGCACAGTTTCACACACAACAGCACAGAACACAAAACTCAACTGTCCTCCATTCTCACAGAAGAGATCATTATGATTTCTACCACATTTAAAAAAGCACGTGGCAAAGTTATAGAATGCAAACTCTCAGTCTACCTCTGACCAGATTTAGAGTTAAGTTAAATCTAATAAACTTTAGAAACTTTACCACTTTCCAGAGAGGGACAAAAGCAGTAAATGCAGAGAGCAATGCCCATAACTTGATGTTCAATTTGGTTGACAACTCTGATCTCTAGACAAACTCACGGCACTGTATGGGTGGGCTGTATCTTGAAAAGCCACACCTTTGGGCCTTTACAACTGAGTCATTAAAGAAGCACGGTTACGGGCACCTGTGCATTTACAGGCACAGCCACAGCACACAACTCAGTCCAGCTTCTCCACTTAATAGATGCTATACTCAAAATTGAGTTCAGCCATTTGGATCTCTTCCTCAGCATACTCCTACAACTGTTACAGAGCCCTTGCTGTGACTATACTTACAACATAGCTCCAGGGTTGTGTAAAGTGGACCCTCCAGATGGCTTGAAGTTCTAGAGGAGAAGGAAAAGGTCATTAGGATATTGACAGAGTAGACAAACTGCTTAGAAGGAGGATGTTTACCGTTCGCACTTTCAGTAGCCTGACATCAAGAAATACCTACTCTCTCTCTGCCTGAATACTCCATTCATATGGAATCCATGTCATTTGATCTCTTCCTGCTCCTTCATGAAAAAAATTCTATACAGTGGCTGAGCCCAATTTAGGTCCAAATTTTAGCACCACAAAAATAAGATGAGAAGATCCAGAAGAAAATCAAAAGATAGATTTTAGGGAAAAAATCCTTATGGAATGATTGCATTTCATAAAGCTTAAGAGTTTAATTCTGTTTTTACAGGACATCAAGCTGACACAAATCCAAGACATGAAGCAGAGGAGTACTCATCAGAACTCCATTCAGAAAACCAAGATGCTACTTCAATGTAAACTAGATTATCAGAATTATGCCTTTCCAAAATTATCAAACTATATTGCAAGATGAAGCATTACTTGGCAAAAAACAATTACTGGCTTTCTCCAGGGCACTGCTATTTTCTTCTGGGCTAAGTGGCCATGCCCCAAACAAGATTTAGAGCCAGGGTTCTGTCTGCAGCAAATCTAAACACAGACACTTAACACCAGTTACAGTCATTTCTGCATTATCTTATGCATATAACATTGCACCACGTAGCACTGCGATCTCCTCCTCAAAGTGGGAAGCAGGGGAAGGTAAATAAACAAGGCTCAAGAGACAGCAGGCATCACCTTGGTTGTGCTGGGCTGCAGCACATGGAGTTGGTAGACAGTCAGGCACAGCTTGTTCAGGTTAATATAGAAATTCACAAGGATGTCTGGAGGCAGAGCAGGGGTGAACATTTTCTGGTGAGAAAATAAGTAGTTTATTTGTCAGTGAAAGGAATATTATTTCTAATGCTGGGAAATCAACACCTTTTCCTAAGCCACACTACAGTTACCCCACAGTGTGAGGGACCTTAGGAAAGAAACAAAGACTGAGCAGCTTGCAGGCAATGGTTGTTCCTCTTGCTGCACTTGATCAACTGGTGTGTGCACGATGGTGACAAGAGGATGGAGTGGTGTTCACAAGGGCAAATCATCCCTGGACAAGCTTCCCGGGCAGAGAATACAACTTACTCTCTGAGAACCAAAGTCCTCATGGCCAAGTCATCTGCTTTCCCACAGGAAGATAGAGAGCCGCCAAAAATGCTCAGGATTTACACCTACTTCAGCTCTCTCTTTCTGCTTCAGAGACACTTCAGAAATCCACTTCCACCAGGATGTAGCATAATATCCTAACTGTTGCATGCTGCTAGACTGTATGGAGATCTAAACCACCACATACTTACCGTGAGACCACTGGAGGCAATCTCTGGTAGAGTCAGAGTGGCTGGAGTGGTAAGCCGATTTCGGGCTCTCGAGAGCTGTAACATCACAGCATCCATAAGCTACAAGATAACATACAGTACACTGCTGAGTGGCAATCCCTAGACACCTCTGGACAGCGTGCTGCAGAATCCTACAGCCTTCTGCAAGTGTTACAACAACAAAGAGCACCACCACCACCACTGCTGCCCTTCCAGGAATTCAGGGACTTAATGGGATGGGATGGATTTCACATCAATGCAGTTTATTACCACCTTCAAAAACACTTGTGAGACAGGTCAGGAGCGTTTTATACTAGGGACTGAAGAGAGAACAACTATTCATTAGAAGAAGAGAACATGAGATCAATTACTGATGCCACAGAGCATTGACAAACTCATCATCAGCTCTTCTGAAGAGCATGCATTAAGGAAAAACAAGCCGTGCTCTAGTCTCCCCACTCCCATATCACAGGTACAATAACTGCTGAATTCCCTTCCCCCCGCCCCTAGCCTCCGTTCAGAACTATCTATGATCTAGGGCATTAGATAAAAGAACCAGCTCATTGTGAGTCCAATCCTGCCAGAAGCCACGATTCAAGTGACACAATTTCAATGACACAATTTCAAACATTCAGACAGATGTCCTTTTCCAGAAAAGAAGTGGAAAGCAACATATGTCTGTTATAGAGCTCATGACTGCTAAGATGAAGGCATTTTATATTATGACTAATTTCTCTTCCCTGCTTCCACCCAAAAGTAAAAAGGAAATAGTTTTATTACCTAGCTTCTTTCTAATAGCAGCCCTTGCCCATGTGGAGACTAGAAAAGGTTAGCTTTCTCAGGTTTGATATTGTGATGGATTCTAAAGAGTAAGTCAAAACTCTGGTAGCTTCAGAGAGCATTTCCAAGCAGAGGGCTGGGATTTACTGCCACGCAGCACCTGGTCTGTATCAGACCATATCAACTACTACTGGCAAGTCAGTAGTCACTTTCAAATAATCAGTACATCGTGAGTACCTTAATCTTTTAATTTGCTGATGCCTGCCTCATTCCTTTTCTCCCCAAAAGCACTGACTGACAGGGAAAAGCACGGAAGAGCACAGGAGGGAATGTGCCAGGGATGGGGAATCCATTTCCAGTAAGAGACTCAAGAGAATAATGAGCATTAACTATTTTTAAAACAACAAATGGAGGCAAGAAAAACGCATGTTCCTACCCAAGTAGAGAAGGCTTTCTCCTCACCTTGAGAACCTCTGAGCCTGTTTTGAACTGGTAGTTTACATCTCTGTTCATAAGCAGGTAAATGGCTTGGTTAACATGATTTCTAGCATCCTGGATCTGCAAAGGTACAAACACAGCCCTATTAAAGAAACACTCTGTAATAAACACTAGGAAGTAGAGGGTTCCTGGTTATCTCATTGGCCCTAAGAAAATGGGGATGTCTCAAATGTTGAGACCATTTCTCTCTGAGTACCAGACACTCACTAATACAAATATACCACTGCTGGCCAGACGCATTATTGGGTTCTTCACTTAAAGACTGGAAATGCAAAGCAGTCTGATAGCTATAACCTGGATTGTCAATAAAAATATTGCTGCTGCTCTGAGGGAACAGTGACATCAGGCACTCTCATCCTGGGAAGACCCTGATGATGACTGTTCAGGTCGGAATTCTCACTATTGATGATAAATGGCAGTCACAAATAATGATTTCTTCCTTAGAAACTACATAGAGCTAAATCCAATGACACAAATTACATCAATAGCAACAACGACCAGCAAACATTGATTTCTAATACAACGTCTCTGGCAGTATTCCAGAGCTCTTCTAAGCTATAATTGTTGGGGTTGAGTGTTACCTCCAGAAATCAAGCTGCCATCATGCTGCTTGTGTGATACTTGACCAAACTCAGGACATAGTCCTGAGTCAAGTCCCTCTCAAGCAAGACAGCTTCTAGCCAGGAGACAATTAGCAAAGCAAGGTTGATAGGTGTATCCCAATGCTTTCATAAGAGCACGGACAAACCAAAGGAAGAAGAAAATGGCCCTGGGAGAAAGTTACTTGTGTTCAGTTCCAAGCAGCAGGAGGAAACTTTTAAAAAAGCAAAGACATAAATCACAGGGTGAAATAAATGGAAAAGGTAAGCAGGGAAGCCTGTATGAGAGGTGGCTGCTGGAAAATGGGTAACACAGCTTGGGGTATTTGCAGTTTGATACAACTACACTGCTCCCCAGCAACCCCAGATCCTAGCTCAGCCTTGTAGAGGCCTCCCTGGCATAAATCTGGGCACTGGTTCCTTCTCATCTGGAGCTCAGGGATCACACAATAGCCCTGGCTCTTAGAAAGCACCAGGAACTGAAGACTGCAGAAAGAAGAGAGAGATCATGAAGTCCCCTGTCAGACTGCAGAGAGACTCTGCAGATACTTGGACTACGGCATCTCCAAACATCACCACTTCCAGCCTTTACATCTCCCAGATGCTTTTCAGCAAGCTAAGTGGTTCCTGGCAGTGTTACCAACCCAGGAATGCCAATCCAGCTATTATAAAGATATGCTTCATTCCTGTTCCCCCTTGATTTTGCTCCATTTTCTAATCAAGTTCCTCAAAACTTGTGTGCCTGCACTTGTGTTCCTCAAAAATGTGCCTATACTACAATTTCTTACTGATAACTTGACTTTGCACAGAGAAACAGAACTCCAAGCTGGCACCAGTCAGTAAGGAAGAATCTCACAATATTTCAAGATGCTCATTTTTAATTTGGACAGGACAAATATCGTAAAAGTTTCTGCACAGAATCGCTTAGGCACTCACATTCCACATCTGAACAATATTAGAAAACAAAACTCTTCCAAGTAAATAAAGGAAGGTCTTTTCCACAAAAGCTGGTAGAAGCCTATCAACTAAGTACAAAACACCCACAAAACAGGAGGCACTGCTGAGTGTTACCACGAAAACTTCCTTGCCTTGTTGTGAGGCATAAACTAACTCGGTCAGCTTTGGGATTAACATCTCAAGAACATAATTTTCTAGATTTGTACAATATTACTGGTAAGAGCTTTCACTCCGCTGTCAAAGCAGCTGTTGGAAACTGCACCGATCACTTAGGAGAATCCAAGCCATGGCATAGTGAAGCACATGGAATACATCTTTCTCCAACCTACTCAGCTGTCACAAAGTAACTGTGGGAAACCATGTTTTCAAGATCAGGCCCTAGATCAGGTCCTGAAATGAGGTACCTCCCAGCAAAACGGTGGGAAAGACATTCAGTGTTCTGAACAGCCACATCCCTTTAACTCCTTAACTAGGGGAACTCAGCTATACTACAAGAACCCAATGCAGTGAGATTTGTTCTCAGAATAAAAAAAAAAAACAAACCTTTCTGTAAGAGAATGAGCACAAGCTTCTCAAAGCCTCGAAGGTTGCTCTTTGCCCTGCTAGCCTGCATTTTACAAGCAGACACAAGGCCAGTACCACATGGGCACCCTAGGCACTCTTTTTAAAAGATTATGACTGCTCTATACAGGCAGCCTTCAGCTTGCTGGCGCTTCAGGAACAAGCAGAACCCACCTCTCTCTCCTAGCACCATAACTAAATTTAATTATATGTTTCCTCCCATATCTTTTACCCCTGGAGCTAATGTAGGATGGATATAACCTTCTCTCTCAAAAAGCGAGGGGTTACAGCTACTGCTTGGAGTAGCTTGCACAAACACTACAGACAGGTAGGCATCTAAAGTTAACAGTACCTGCTGCAACTTCCACTGCTTGTCTTCCCGAAATGCAAAGTGTAGCAGCTGATTATTTCTGGGCATTTTCAGATTAACGTCCTTGAAGAAAGAAACAAACACATGAAGAGCAAGCAGTCCCCATATAGAGAACACGGAGACGGCCAGTGCCACTCCATTCTGTCTCCCAAACCATCTTGGCAAGCTGCTTTCAGCAGTCTTGGCACAGCCAGAACTTCAGTCCTCCTCCAGGAAGATGTTAATACAAAGGATAAGCTGAAAGGCATTTAGTGAATGGGGATCCCAGCAGGATGCACACGACCTCATCTCAGAAGGCCCCCTAGGAAACCTGATATTACACAACAACAGCGGTAAAGGCAAGGAATTCCTATGGAAGTTGACTCCACCACTCACCACAGAGTTGAAAAATTTCAAGAGTGGCTGAAACATTAAGGATTTAAGGCCTATTAGGGAAGACTGACAAAGAATACTAATGGACTGCTGGAAAAGCATAATTAGGATGGCCTCTCCCTTGAAGTCATCAAAGTGCAATAAGTACGACTCCCACCCCTTGATGTTAGTACAAAGCAAGAAGCACAGCAAGTACTCACAGCTTGACACAGGGCATCTCCCTGCAGCGTCAACACACCTTTCACCTGGTCTGTGCTGGAATGAGAAGAAAGATCTGGGAAACACAAGTAACAGGAGGCAAAGAGACACCACTGAAACTGCCAACCCAACACTGCCCTTCCCTGTCCCATACAGCTAGCCAAGTCCCCCTCCTTCCCAGGGTCAGCTGGGGGATGCAGATGAACTCTACGCACACTTTCAAGTCCCTGGCTCTTGCCTGCAGCCAGCTGCTGTCATATTCTTTATGAGTCACCTCACCCTAACTGCCCTGCCTAAAACATTATGTTCATTTCTGATCCCATGCTTATGTCAACAATTTGGTTGCTATTACAAACAGGTCTCAGCTTGCTCTGTGCAAAGTAGATTTATTATTGCTATTTTAGGGAGATTAGGACAAAGGATTTGTCCACGGTCAGAGTCAGAAATTGAGCCAAGAGCAGAATTCAGGTCTTGTAACTGCAACTCCCTGCACCCAGAATCAGAAAAATGCCCCTTGGCAACACTGCTGACAGCAGCACACTGATACAACCCACCAACAGGAATCAGTGACTACAGTACACGTGTTAGTAGGAAACAGCAAGAGTCTAGCAAAGGCAGCCCCCTGGAACACAGCTACAGACTCTTATGTTAACCCACCGTGAGTTTGTTCATTTGTTTTCCTTAAGGCAAAATCTCATCTCAAAGAAAGCCCCTTCACTTTGAGGGTGCTGTAGAGACCTTTGCTGCAGAGGGAAGCCCCCGGCACAAACACTGGCACCGCCAGAAGCCCAGGTACGGCCCCCCAGCACAGTCTGGCAAAGCAGCAGCAACCTACCGACCACTACCACTTACCCCAATGTGCTCAGCACAAAGTTCTCCTGCTTGACGGCTCCTCCTGAGCCACCGGTGGGCAGGGCAAACCGGTGAGAGGCCTCCTGCCCAAGAGAGGACATGGTGAGTGCTGGAGCATCCACCCGGGCCCAGCGTACCACAAGCCAGCAACAAAGACAAGGCAAAAGCAGAACTGCAGATGCAGGCAAGTGGGCAAATAGAGAGCAGTCAGCTTTGCAAGCCGCCTGCAAACCACCTAGTAAAGCACAGAGATGTTTCCTCACCCTCCCGCAGGACACGGGGAGCACAGAAGGCTGTGTTGTGTGCAGCTCATGGACAAAGGCATCAGAAATCCCACACTCTGGTTTTGTGCCTGGGAGCCAGGGGAAGCAGCCAATTCCCAGCGGGGTGGCCAAGCCATCCGCAGCAGAAGCAGCACTCCCAACACCATGCTCGCTGCACTGGCCCGTGCAGTGCAAGCATTGCTGGTCCCTCACCCATGTGGGAAGTCTGGAGCGAAAACCTGCCCTCCTGACTGGTTATACTGGCTGGCACTTGTCCTTTAATCACACTTCACTCTTAAAACTATGACAAATTCTTCAAAACAGATACTATATACGCAGACACAGCAGGTTTCACTGAATTATTGGGCCAGCACCAATGGTATGAGTTTCAACAAGGGCAAGTGTCAGGTTCTGCACTTGGGCCACAAGAACCCC
>JAHREE010000567.1:11276-33737 GCA_033628505.1 Tringa tobata
GACCGCAGGCTGAGTCCTATCCCAAGGTTAACATACTTGGTTTGATTCCCCCGTAATATTAATAATTAGAAATTTGAGTTTTATTGCTCTCCGCTAACACAGGTGATAGGGCACAAGAACCCTGAAAATGGGGTGATTTGTGACAAACCTAGAGCTTCGAGGCTGAAATCTTGAAAATTCAGGGACTATGCAAGAACTAGGGTTAACGTCAGCAAAACCTCTAGAAACCTGTCCAGGGCTGGACACAAAAAGGCAACGATTTGAGGAACTGAAGTGACAGTTCTCAGACAGGGGGTCTCCTACATACTTGTTGGAGGGTATTTGCACAGCAAGCATGAATGTACTCACCAGCCTTGCCACGAGAAGTGCTGGTCCTCCAGGAGATGCTTGCAGACCTATCTGCACAGCTATTTGGAGTCTCGGAGACTAATTGAACGCTTTAATTTTTGTTTAGTTAATAGGTATTTGTAATTCCTGCACTGTATCAATGTTGGTGGTTAATTGCTTGTACATTTCATTAGGAAAGCAAAATGAGACTGCGCCTGTAAGGTCCTTGGTGTGATCTGGTTGGTGTTGGCTGTCGTGCTGTGCAGAAGTCAATATTGCTCGTGAAAGAAACCAGACATTAAACGCAGCCAAAGCACGTGAGAGTCCTGGGCTTTGAATGATTCTGACCAACTCCACGCTACCATTTGCCCGCTTCTGTCTTTAATATATTGTTAATACTCCATGTGGTTCCCTTGTGGGTGGGATGTTCAAATTGCTGTGGGATTATTTTTTTTTTAAGTTGTCCCATATTCATAACTCAGCAGCGAGTAAATGGTCCGCAGAGCCATTCTTTTTCTGCCTTCTGTCATTTTCGAGTAATCTCAAATGTGACTCCTTTATAATATGAATGGTATATATTTCCGGTTGTGATTTAATGGTTTGGATAGTGACTAAGGTAATGAGCTGAAGGACTCGAGTTGATGATCTCATCTTTCAGCCCACCAGCCTGTCTGAAATTTTTAGTTAATCACTGCTCATGCACAAATACTCACTTACCTAGAATATTTCTCGCTACTTCAAAATTTTTCACATCAAACATGGGGTGAATTTAATAATGTATCAAATGTGACTTTCTATTATTTGAAGGAATTTGCTTGTGCCCCTTTAAGATAGATGAATTTTTAAATTTTTACTGTAAAGATACTTCCCTTGTTCACTTCGTAACTTCAGAGAATTTTTGAACGGTGAAGATCAGGCATAACATTTGATGGAGGGAAAAAAAAAAAAAGGTTTGTTTATGAGCGGAATTTAGATCTGATTATGCAGAGCCTCTCAGTGCACTAAAACTGTTGCATGGCATGTTTCATAAAAGTAATATTTTAGTTAAGGAGGATCTCGTGTGACATTGCTTTTCATCATTGTTGAGAAACAGTGATGTTTCACTCTGGGCGTGAGCCACAGCGCACAGATTTGTGGAACGAATGTTTATAAACTCAGAGTTTTCAGGTACTTGTGGGGTTTTTCCGTTCTTATTTATGTTTCCAGAGTTGACTGAGCTGAATTGATTTAACTCTGCCTATAGCATATAGATGTTTTGGTAGGTATATTAAAGGCCTGCATTCCTCCCACGGGGGTGGCTTTTTGGACTAAACTGAGACATCCAAGTTAGCGATGCAGCTGCTGTAGTCTCTCTGTGTGATCCATAGAAGCAGAGAGGTACTGCCAGAGGGTAATTTGAAGGTGCCTTTGTTTCTGTTTTTTCCGTGCACAGATAATGGAGAAGGGAGCAGATCCCTTCCCTTCTCTTTCAATTCTGAAGTACTGTCATCTTTTCAGCGGCGGGGTTTGGCATCCTACCTCCGGAGAGGTTTGCTCAGTCACAGCCTAGTCTGTGTAGGATGCTGTTCTCATACTGTTGTTTTTTCTCGTTAAGAGTGCGACTGTCAGGTTGGCATCTCGCTCTGTTTTGTATCTACAACCAGCAGAGCTTCATTTTTGCATCCCTGTCATGTACTAATGAACCGAGCCTTGAATTCTGCTGTTGCTCCTTGAAAACTAAGTGCCAAATTTGTTTCCACACAAAGCTCCTTCACTCAAGATGTGAAGTAGATTCAGATGTGCTAGCATATACACTTTGTAAAGTTTGTCTTTCGCTGCTTTCTGGCTACTGATGGAAAGATTTGATTGCAAGCTGGCTTTGAAATCTTCCTCTGTACAGAGGTTTATAAGAGCTCTTTATCACCAGTAAATACTCTCTGTAGCATATGGCACTTGGAATCTTTAAACACGAATAAAATATAAACTTCAGAAACGTGCTGATACAAAGAGGGATGCTAACTACTTCCAATTAATTTTGCACTTATATCAGTTCAGAAATGGTAGTTTTCAGGAGCAGTGTCTCCGCTAATTGTATGTTACGGATGGCTTGGTTTGCAGCGTGCCTCGCTGTCCTGGCCGTATGACATCTGTAACGTGACTGCACTTCTGCAATTTTGCTGCTCTTTCTAAAAATGAACACTGAAAACACATTAAAGGAGTCTGCAAATAGCCTTGCCGTTATCAAGCGATAAGTCCGGTGGCAGTCTATGATGCTTTTAGAACTAGCTGCGGAGGGAATGACGTGGTTTAAGGTCGGCGTTTTGGCCGAGTGATGTTAGGAGCGATGGGCTACAAGAGCTCAAGTAGATTTTTTGAGAGCTGGGCAGCTGAAGATCCCTTTCAGGGGCTGCATCACCAACGCTGCTTCAATACTTCGTTGGAAACCTAGCGCTGGTCTTTTTTTGGATATAGCAGATTGCCCCTTTTTTGCTCCTCAAGCATATACTATTTATGTTTGGTTTAGCTAAATTGGCAGGTGGATTTAGCCTACCCTTTGTAGTCACCCCCCCCACACCAAGACATACTTTCATTTAGTTGAGAAACGCAAATGTAGAGTAATGCTCTGCCTGTGCTATTTATGGTAGCAAACAACCTTGATACCCCCGTTTCTATCTGGCCAGATTTATGTAATTATTTGTAATTTTGTGAAAATGAAAGAGTAAGAGAGGGCTAGGCTCAGGCAATATAGTCAGTCCTTTGGACAAAGGGACCTGCCGTAAGGCAAATTCTTCAGGTGTTGGATGGAGAACTGTGGTTTCTCAGAAGACTTCCTAGATCTCAATGCCAGGGGTGGGAATGATGATTGTGTAATGAAAGTGCAAAAAGAAAGTGACTGCTGGCTTTTAACTGATGAGGCTTGAATGTAGCCCTTTGATAGACAGAGGACCAGAAAGCTTTATTATTTTGAAGGTGGAGTTTCATCAGTTTTTATAAAAGAGGTGGCAAGACAGGGTTACCTCTAGTAGGAAGAGAGCTGGGCGTTGTTGCCTAAAAGGTCTCACCGAGTCTTATGTTTTGTGTTTCTAGCTAGAGGAGAAAGATGACCTGCTGGTGTGAAGGAGGTTCATATTGTCAAGAGAGGGTCATATGTGAGAGGAGGGCTCTTCTTTGGGGGGGAAAAATGGAAGTTTTTCCACAATTCCCTGTCTGCTCCTGAAATAATGTACACTTGATATAAGTGAAACAATTTTCGTGATTTGATGGGGAAAAAATAGTTTTTCCAAATATATATAAGGGCCATTTTCCATTCAGTTACCCAAATGTTCTGCCCATATTAGTTTGTAAGTCACAGTCACAGTAAATACCTAGTTGACAAAGACTTGCCAAAGCAGAGAAGGAGGACTAAAATGCTAAAAGAAATCTTAAGATAAGAGTTAGTAGAAATAAAGCTTAACTGTGCCTTACTTTACATAATTAAGAGTTTGAAGCTTTTAAAATACTTTTTTCTGTCTTATTTATTTTCCAAGGATTTGTATTTGCTCCTGGATATTATTCTCCTTTAGGTCAGTGAAAGATTAGGTGAACTTTGAAAGTTCATTAGAAGTGTTATTGTTAGGTTTGCTATACTTTATTCAGCTGTACATCTCAATGGACAAAAAAGTCGCTTCCACTATAATAGTGATATTCCCCACAAATGGAAGTTTTGTTACTGACCTTAAGGCTTTGATTTTATTTATTAGCTCATTATTATTCTCACATTGATTTCTCATTTCATTTACAGGCACCAGTTGGGAGATTAATTTTGCCTTGAAATGAAAAAAAAATATTCTATTTTGAGTGCTCTAGGTGGCACTTTGTTTGGTTTTTGTATTAATTGTATCCTTATATATTAATGCATATTTTTTGGTAATTTTGATAATTTCTGCAATAAAACATAAAAACACACATTTCAAATGATATGACAGTATTTAAGATTAATGAATAAACAGTCTGTGTTCGTTAAGTAAAGGGAGGAATATGTGACGTGATACTGCTGTGTATGTGAAAGGTATCATAAAACTTTTAAGCCTTATTTGCACTGTTTTGATTTCAGTGGAAGGTCAAATGAGTTTTAAAAGAAAAAGTCCACAGTATTTACCAAAATGTTCATCTTAATAATGACATGCATTTGTGTAGTTTGTAATATCCATTCTTTATGCCACTAACTTTTATATATTTAAAAGGATAAAATACAAATGCATAAATACAGTGCACAATCAAAACGGTCAGAAATGGTGCTATTCTGGGTAAGCCAAAAAAAATATTTGCATTCTCCAGTTGACAGCCATCACACTTTTACCAAAAAAAATGAAAACATCTGTTATAGTACTTTAGTTGCTAATTTAACATTTTTAATTAAAATAAAAATGCATAACAGTGAATGTAAGAACTTTTAAAGTTTTTACTAAGAAAAGGAACCTCACATAATGCTTAATGAGATTATAGATAAAATGTTTATTCATAGTGCTCTTTATATAATATGATCTCAGATATGCTTTGAGAAAAAAATAACTAAAAGCCAATCCTGAACTTCAGCTGAATAAAATACAGTGATCCTTATCACTTCAGTGAAAGCTTTGTAACAGAACCTAACTTTTATTTTCTTCGCATAGCAGAGGGAGCTTAGGATATACTTGGAGACTGATTCATTTTTCATGGCAGAAGCTAAGGTTGAAATAAATATTTTGAAAAATAAAGGACTAACCACTATTCGTGGGTTATGTTTGAGTTATTTCAGGGTACGTCGGTTTATTTGTAGTTCAGGTTTTGCTGTGTATTTGAGTCTTGTCTCTTCTAAATCATGTTCGCTCTTAGTTACTAGCTGTGATGAAAGCCATAAAAGTTCAATATACTTCCACATGAGAACTTGCTGGCAAAATAATAGCAGTATTTGGCCAAAGCCTGAGTCCCAGCTGTTAAGTCATATTTAAACTCTTTGGAGGAAAAAACTGGAGGTCAGTTATCAAAATAGGAAGAACCCATATGTTAGCTGGTTGGCTACTCCTCTTTTAATCTTTCAAAGTAGGCATGCACTGTTGGAAGGCTTGGCTTCTTAGGATCTGCTCTTAAAACTTACGCAGCAATAGAAAGATGCAGAAGGACACTTAGCACGTTTTGTTTTATGGCTGTATTAGATAATTAACTTGCTAAGAAAATCATGAAGATAAAATACCAACCAGCGTAACATTTTCTCATCATTTGGTCCCCGTATGTATGCTGGGCATACAGATGCTGCTGTTTTTCTGGCTAATATTTCTAATTTGCTTTTCAGAACGTAATTTAAATACTCCTGGAGTGTTTTCATTTTTCATGCTGTTTCCTCTGTCTAATCCCATGGGATCCGATGTAGAACCGCTAGTAAAGTTTGTTTGCTTTTGTAGGCTTGGGGGGGGTGGGGTGGGGGGAATAGGTGGGGGTTAGCTGCATTTCCTTAGGCATTGTTAACTATGCGTTCAAGTGTTGAAACTGAGCCAGGAAATTTCGCCTCATAATTACATTTGCGGTTTAGTGGCAGAACATAATACCACTGCCTTTAATAGCAGATATGGGAGAACGCACAAATAAGATTTCTAGTAAGTCTGTTTGCAAAGCACAGACCTCAGGGATAAAGGCCTGGTTTTGAATATGAAAATCACATTCCGAAATTTATTTTCGGTGCTTAAGGGTGATAATAGAACAAATGGTTGATTAATAGTAATTCTATGAAAGATTTTTTGAAAGATCTTAATTTTGAATTACAAAGTAATAAATTAGATTAATAATAAAGAGAAGAGGACTTATTACAGTAGGTCAAGTTGTTGACTTTCAGATTAGTTCTTTTCTATTTAGCAAAAAAGTAGCATCATTACAAATACTGGAATATGTGTGTTCGGAGCAGTACTCTTGAAGTCCTGATACGAATAACTATATAATGAAACAGGGATGATTTTTTTTAAATTATTATTATTTCTTTTTATTTAATTTCTAGACATTGTAATCCATTACATTCTGCATCTTTAACATGCCAGCTGTAGGGAATGCAAAATGGCAAGCCACCAAAAGGAGGGGGTTTCCTGCATTTAATGTGTAATCAGCTGCCGTGCCTTTACTTGGAAATTAAGGGCTGGAGTTTGGGTCTGGCAGCAGCCATCAGCAAGGTGCTGTACTGGAGGAGGAGGTCCCAAAGATGTTGTTGTGATCTGACTCACCTGAGAGTCAGAATTCTTCTCTGGCTTTTTCTGGGGACAGCAAAGATAACACCTACATAATAAAATACGGAGAGCTATACAAAAGCAAGAGCTTAAATAATCCCCTTGGTTGCACAAGTCAACTACTCATGGATGGGGCAGCTCTTCAGCACCAGCAAGAGGGAATTAGTAGCTACTCCATTCCTAATTCTCCAAACCAAAACCAGAGGTGCACTACCTACAAACGAGAAGGGTCTTTTTGACCCAGCATGTTCCTGTGCCAGGAGCTCCAGGTGCAGTAGCAACCCAGTGTTCATGGAGAGAGCGGAAGATTAGTGAAGTTCACAGATTTATTTTACTGACCCTGTCTGATGAGTTCGTCTCAGGTAGGACAGTTCCATCTTCTGTACCAGGCGTTAGAAAGTATCAATGAGATACTTTTAAGCATCAATTAGAAAATCAATTTTCATGGGACTGTGCTAACATTGTTTCTATTAATGTGATTAAACAAATTGTTCTTCACATAAGTCTTTATCAGAATGAATAAAAAAAAAAAAAGAAGAAGGAACTTAATGCTATCCCAATTTGGGTAACTTTTTTAGGATTGTTATTCTGTATTCACCCACTTCGGGCAGGTGAGTGTGGTGTTGTCAACCTTTGTGTTCATTCAGCAACAATCATCCTCACTGTTGCATCCAAGGGTGAATTTATAGGATCATCTAGATTTTCAAGGTGGCCAGACAACTGCAGGTGACAACAGTCACCTGGTCAAATTTTTCTGAAGTATATAGGCAAAATAGATGGGCTCATTAGCGGTTAGGCATCTCGCCCACTTTGACTTCTTTTTTCCCTATATATGGGTTTTGAGGTATTGAAAAAACCTGAAGGCCACATAGAAGCACATTACACTTTCTAACCAATATTTGTTCTGTGCTTCACTTTCCATAAGGAGCAGCATCAGTCTCTGTACCTCCCAAACTATATTGCCTTGTTTTGGGAGATGGGCTGGATTAATCTTTCTCCATCTGAAACGGGTGTTTTAATATCAACATGAATTTAGTTGGGAAAGCACAAGTCGCTATTGAATTTGAGGCACAGCTTACCCCAGTCTGGGCTTAATTCAGCATGTAATTAAGCATGTTTATAACTTTAAGCATATGAATAGTTCTAATTAAATTAACAGGTTTCAGTGCAGTTACGTGATTTTTCCCTGCCTGAAACATAGTATAGGATTAGGACCTTAATTTAAAGATTGTGCTTTACAGAATGCCAGAGTTCATCTCTGTTCTTATGAGAAACATTAGCCTATGGTAACATCTTAGAATGAATAAATATTCCTGCTGTTGAAAAAGATAAATGCCAGTTTGTTGTAGCTTTTCTGCAGACTTTTACCTATTTGTTTATACAAAGGGTTAGGAAAGCAGCACTGATGAGTAATAACAAATGTATTTTGTGGTTTCAAGTCTGCCACATCAACGTTCTCCAAATGAATTTGGTTTGCAGTAGACACTGCATATTGTAAACTTTTTCTGAGGCAATATTTAAATGCGCTTCCCTGGCAGCATAGAAACATAAATAAACATGCGGTGTTAACTATTAATATTATTAATCTGAGTGAACTTCAAAAGTAGCTTAAAAAAACCTGTAGAGTTGTTTGTGTTGGATTTCAAAGGAGATGTGCTGCACAGATAGCAGTGTTTTGTCAATCACACAATGAAAATAAAAGTAGAACCAGCATTCGCCAAAAGGCTTGTAGAATTTTGTACCGATGTGCTAGTCCATTCAAATGTTATTGTTAACATCTGTGCTGCGATTGGAAGACTCACCACACCAGGGGCCCTTGAGACAACTATTATTTACATTTGTGTAAATGAATTGGATAAATACGTTTTACAATGTAGGGAATTGGGCAGTTAAGCTATTAATAAAATTAAAATAATATTAAATGTGACAAGGTGATATTACTACTAATTATTATTATTATTAAGATAATATTCCGCATAAACATCACCACATTGTTTAGCCAGAGCTTCTGCATTTATTTAAATGCTAATCATATTTGTAAAGAGCAAGGAAGAGCACATTACAAAATGAATGAGCTGATCAGGACCTGCCTCCACTTCAACCAGCTGCGTAAGTTTCCGGTGGACATCTATATAAAGGCGGCGTCTTTGCTGCTGACACGGGGTTCTTGGTCTGTCAGGGAGCTCGTGGCAAACGGTTTTCATGGAATTTCCCTACACGTGGTGGCAGCGTGCAAGGTCTCGCTGCCCAGAAACAATACTCTATTTGCTTTTCGTTTGATAAGCCACAGTATGAAGAAGCGGGGTTGTTGTTGTTGTTGTTTTGGGGTTGGTATTTTTGTGTTCATGCTGGCTGGTGAATAAGGTGACTGTTGCCTGTGTGTGTTTGTAGCCTGCAAATATAACTGCTGCCACGCTTAATAGAAGTTGTTTATGTGTCATTGTGATGCTTCTTGTTAGCAATACTACCTGACCGAGTAAGTTAGGCTTGAAGTGATTAACTTCATAAACGTTTCAAGCCTACGTGTGCGCACAACTGTACGCAATCCTCAGATCTGTTTGGAAATTGGTCCTGAAAATCACACGGGCTGGGTAGAATGCAGAATTTCAATGCTGTTGTTTTGCAAATATGGCATTGGGTTCACAAGATTTGCAAGTGCATTAAAAAAAGCGCTTAAGCGAATAACATTAATTGTAAAAGCTGTCAAAGCTGTTCTTTCCACCAAATATTTTTTTGTGTCTTTCTCCACCACGTTTGACTGTCTCAAATACCTACTTTACTGATATTTAAAATAAAGTTTCTAGCTAGTGGAGAAAATGCTAAGTTATTCTACTTATGCTTTATATAGAAAAGGGTATTTCCTTCCAAAGGGTATCAGCTTTCTGATATGAGCTGACTCCTCCCTTTGACAGAGGTATTCTAAGAAGAGCTACTTAGCCAAGGAATTGTGGGGTTTTTTTTTGCAGTAGGACTGGTTAATGTTATTTTTTAACAGAGAAACAAACGTATTTCTTGCATGTTTTTGGATAAGGATCCAAAAACACACCCGTGTGCCTTTTCTCAGAAGTCTTCATTGTGGCATTGTGAAAGGGCTGTCTCCATCACACTGGAGTACAGAAATAAAACGTCGTTAGCAGTGGAATTTGGCCTTGGTGAGAATATCTAGAGAGTAATCGTGTTTGCTGTCCACACCGTATTTCCTGTGGTCTTCTCTTGTTAAATTATGATCTCTGTCACGTCGTTCAAAAGTACCAATTGCTTTCATATGGTAATATGGAAAAGAATCGTAGTTAAATAAAATGCTTCTTTGGCACTTACTTTTGGAAATACGCGACTGTGTAATTCCTAGGGAAGTTTGTGTTCTTGGGTATTTTAGTTTTTCTTGTTTTCTGCAGTGTTGAGCATCTTGGTAACTCACTGTTCTCGGACCCCCCTTTTCAACCCAGTAAAGCTGTAGGTCCTTCCTCCTTCCACACACCTTTGTGTTTCAGGCAACCGACCAATTGACTATTGTGCAAATGTTTTTGCTTCCTGTGCTCTTAAAGAGCCTTTCAGGCAGAAGCTGGGACGAAGACCCCCAATTTCTAGAGAAACACAGGGAGCCTGGTCTTTTCTCTCTTGCCCTCACCAAGATCTGAGAGCAGGGCTCACAATAAAGGTGGAGAAGCAGCTCAGTAGCCTGAACTTTTCTTACCTTGCTTTCTTAAAAATACATATTTTTTTATTATTTTTTTTTACCTCTCCACTTCTCTTAGGTCTGTGCTAATGGACTTTATAGCTGTGGTAGTTATCAACGACTAAGCATGTTGAAAGTAGGGCACACCTTGCCTCTGTACAGAGCCCTTCGTGTATGGGAAGGAGCAGTGTAATTAAATCCCGCTCCGAGTTCAGCGCTGAGAATTACTGAGATAGCCAGTACCAACTTTGAAAATTAGTTTGGGTGCTGGAATCTCCAGCCGTGGTTCATCAGCTGTCTGCTGGTAGTAGTTATCAGCTACCGCTGTCTTAAAATCAGTAGCCCCTAAATCCAACATCTTTTGTAGTACTGCAGGAAATTGTTCTGTAAGCATTTGATGACTCTCTTCTAAGAGATTGCGTGCTTTTTTCCGTGGTTGAGCAGGTACAAATAACATTACAGATACTTACTCGCATAAAAGCTTACAGAAGGTTTAATAAACTACCAAAAATTTAACAACGACATAAATAACTGGAAACATCACACTTTGGTGCACCTGTTTTATTTGAGCATAAAGTTACTCTTTTGAAGAGTTTATGTCTATAATTTAAATTGCGATACGTAAACCTGTTTTCAGTTAAAAACAGTACATTCTCTCAAATTGGGCACGTTACACCAAAACTTTGACTAAGCTGTAATTCACAGCTATCCTCAAAAACCCGTGTCATAAGAAGTAATAAAAAAGTATCCTACCCAAGTTTCACTTGGCAAGCAGAAATAGCTCAGCTACATTAAAATTTGTTTCTAAGTTGTTACTAAAATATATGTGTATACTAAAATATATGTATGCCTCTGTGTTTGTAGCATATGCTGTAGTTCAACTGTATTTTTAATAGCCACATAACTGTTTTTCTCTGTACTTTGCCAGAAGAATTCTTTTCAGTTTGAAAACTGTTATGCTTGCATTCATCCCAAGAAAAGAATTATTTTGGGAAGGTTGAGAAAAAATTTGTTTAAGCATTCTGTGAAAAAAAAATAACCAGTTTGAGTTCTTAATGGTTTTAATTGAAAGTTTCAAGGAAAAAAAATAAATTAACAAAGCCTCTGTCCCTCCTGGGATGGGAGGACATGGGATGAAGCACAGTTGTGGGTGCACAGAGCTTCGTTCCAGCTAAGGGAAGCTCTCAGATTGCTGCTTTAGGGTAGTCCCTCACCACAACAAG
The DNA here is from genome assembly GCA_033628505.1 of Tringa tobata. Lineage (NCBI taxonomy): Eukaryota > Metazoa > Chordata > Aves > Charadriiformes > Scolopacidae > Tringa > Tringa tobata. The sequence goes on from JAHREE010000567.1 coordinate 22,712, forward strand.
CTTGCTTTCCAGGATTGGGAATAGCATTTTGCCTAACATGGGCTTAAAATGAATTTATCCCACCTTTTTGGGGGGCTGAGAGTTGTGAGGAGAGGACACCCCCCACCCCCATTACAAGGATTTCTTGTTTTGTGTGCTGCCGTACAAGGATGTAAGAAAAACCTTCAGGAATCCAAGGGACATCTAGTAGTTCAATGGTCGTGAATATTTAAATCTGTAGCTTTCTGAACCACCTTTGGGCTTCTTAGGGTTTTTTCCCTAGTTTTTAATTATTATTTTTTTGGACATATTTGAAGAGCCCTCTTTTAAGACCCTCTGCAGTCAGGAAAAGTGATGTTAATTTCCATGGATTCATGGGCTTCACTCCTGAAGGTTCCTTGGAAAGCTGGCGTCCTTCATCCTTCCATCCAGGCACCTGAGTACCACTCAGCATAGGAATACACAGCGTGGCTTGGCCGTGGTGGTGTTTAGGCTTAAGCAGAAAAAGGCCATGATGAATACACAGATGGAAGGACTTCTAGTGACATTTGATGGCTTTAGATCAGGCCTGCTGTCAGTCTGTTTCTATTTGATGCTTTCAGTGTACTCTGAAGGGTGTGGGGGAGGAAATAAGTGTGGCTAACTGAAAATAGACTTCATAGGGGAGACACTATATTGCAGGAGTGATTGCTTTCTAAATAAAGAATTTCTGTATCTCTTGAGAGAAATTAGGAAAAGGACCATAAAGTTTCTGTTGGCCAGCAGGAGAGAACCATCTGCTGGAGTTATGAACAGTTGGCTGCATTTAACAGCCAGTGGTTGATGGTCTCTCCTCTAACCAGGAGGAATTAGTTTATTCAACGCAGGTGATTGAAAGTGAAGAATAACATGCTGGAGTTAGGGAAGGGAAAAAAGAAAAGTGGAAAAAAAAAGCTGTTTAAAAGCAAAGTGATGCCTCCAAAAGGGCAGTATTTTTCTATTTCAATCTTTTTATCATAAATTTCTCAAATCGTTAAGAGGCACTTGCACATGCTATGTCATGATATTGGTGAATCATTAGCTTCATCTGCAGAGAGAAATACAACATTTTGGCACTTTCTTTTCTTTTTCCTTTCTTTCCTTGTGGTTTTCCATTTCTCTTCTGCAAACAGTTAGGATGAACTAAAGCATTCTCTGTTTTCCATTAGGTCTCATTTGCTACAGCTTTCTGCCTTTAAATTACTTCTGAACCACAGAATCTGGCAGGGTTCATTGGAAGGCATTTGAGGACAACTACTTGATCTGGAGTACAGCCATGTACGGTACTTGAAGGCATAGAACAAAGCAATATAAATTGAGATTATTTTACTAAATGTTTATGGCTCTTCCAGGACAGCCAGTAGAATTACAGGAAAAAAAAATCTTAATTAGGGCATAGTATGTAAATACTCACTTTTTATTGCATTAAGGAATGCTTTTACCTTCTCTGTGTTGAAACAAAGGCCTGTTTAACAGCTTTTCCTTAGTAGTGTCCCTAATCTAATGTTTCTCTTCTAATTGTTGGAGATCAAGTACACATAAAGAATTGCCAACATCAGGGGTATTGAATAATGTTTTAAGGAGGACTGGCTAGGTTAGTCGATTAACCACGCTTCCACAACTTTGCAGCCCAGTTTAAGCTCTGCAATGGAGAAAAGTAATACCTAGTGGGAGCCAGTTTAAACATTTTGGACCAGTTCTGTATTTTGATGTACTCATGCAGCCTTAGCACATCCTGTGAGCTCCTGTTACGTGCTGCAGGTACATGTACGTAAAACCCAAAGCAGATACCTCCAGCCCACTTGAATGCATCCAAAGAGCAAGTAACGTAGTACAAGCAATGATGACTTAAGTGGTCCAGCACTGCAATAATTAGCATCAAAATAGAGAATATTTTACAATCTGTTACAAAGGAATGCTATCCTTGGAGAAATTGAGGCAGTAGGAAGGGAGAAGGGATGCGCTCAAAGTTGCAGGGAGGGCTGGAATTGAGGAGGTATGACTTGTGTTACCAGCTCCTGCCTGTTCCTCTAGACTATGCCATCCTTCCCAGGCGCTGGACCAGTCAGTCATTCCTGGAGGCACTGTGTTTTGATGTAACTCTGAATGTGTGGCCGAGAAAGGGAGACAGAGCGCAGTGAGTAGTACAGTGTAATGAAAAATAACATTCCTCCTTACTCCTTTAGTTATTATGCAATAGAGGAATTCAAGCCATGTAAACTGTTTTGCAAGGTGTTGGGTCATGTTTTTTTTCCTCCTGCCCGTTAGGGTTTATGTTCTTCCTGCAACAAGCTCTGTGTGTATTCAGGAACTGTAAATACATAGAAGCATGTTTTCAAAACTTGGCCAGTTGCTTGAATGCAAATGAGAGTGACCAAGGTCTTTTGTTCAGTTTTCTGCCGGCCAAAGAGAGCGCCCATGCAAATTATGTAGATCAGGTTATTCCTAGGCAGGTTCTAATTTGCTTGCATGTTACAGGTTAAAAACCATGCATACAAATGGAGATTGACTTGAACTCTTGGGGAACTTTGATAAATAGACAGTGCTGGGGTTTCTCTGTGTGTTATTTCTCTTACAAAAGAACAAATACAAAGGGCATTCTAGATGGATGAAACATCTTTGGTTTTAGTATTAGGATGTAGCTGTTGCTGGAAACGGCATGGTTGTATTTAAGGCACACTTTTTAGGTCTTAGGTAACGGTGTGGTTACTTAGTGTTTCAAATTCATGATGCTGATTCTATAATTATGTGACTTCCTTGCCATTGGCAATAATGTAGTAATGAAAGTGATATGCAACGCTTGCAAGGTTAGTGTGGCCAGTTTGATTAAAATACAATGATTACACCTTAGAGATGGATGCTGGTTGTTTATTTTCTGTGCTTGCTTTGTCGAGTTTACAGTCGTCCAGCTGAAAAAATGCTGGCTTTTGGCATGTGCTGTCGGTACCTGAATGCATCCTACCCTTCTAGACTCGATGTGTCTTGCAAGCTGATGGTTTTGTGTATTTGCCCCAAATTGAATCAAATGGCTATTTGAAGGGTCTGAATGCCTTCTCTCATCGTGACTTTAGTACAAAGCAGGACATGAAGAAGCAACCAACAGACTGACAGGATCACGTCCCAGGTGGTAAAAGTGTGTATTTGGAAGAACATTATCTGTGAATTCATGAAGACACTTATATATCCTTGTAGCAATGTTTTCATTTGAGGAAGGCCATTAATGAATGTTCTTCTTTTGTTTTCTTTACATTGCAAGTTCCTGCCAAAGGCAAATGCTGTCCTGATGAAAAATGCGAATGAGAAAAGTATAAAGACATATCGCTGACTTTAAGTCACAGCCATGCTTTTCTACTTTAATATTGGCATGCCACATAATTTAGTTTCTGTTCTACATCTTGTTAATGAATAGAATATTCCATGGAGAAGCAGGCTTAGTTATCTGGTAGTTAATTAGGCAAAAATTACTGTTTTGGCAGTATTATTTGAGATATAGCGGGGGGTCACAAGGAAGAGAATCTGGTTTCGCTTTACTAAAATCTAGAGTGCTGTTTTTCATACTCTCCAAGAACGGATTGAAGTCTTGCGTGTCTTACTTCGTTGGGCCAAATGTGGAATTTATTTAGATCTCAGGCAGATACAGTAGTAACACGTTCACATTCAGCAGTATGAAATTTCCCAGACTACTTTAAGTGATGCCAATTAAGCTAACAGCTACATGAGTCACGTAGAATTAAAAGAGAGAAAAGTGACCAGAAAAGCACATAGCCATCTTTGCGTGCCGAAGATTTGGGAGGTATGTCTGAATAGAAGAAAAAAGTGTGACGTTTTTAAATTTTATACTCTATAATAGTGCCAATTAATATATGCTGATGAAAAGCTGTTTGGTTTTAAAAGGTAAATACCAAATCTAGTGATGCTCTACCAGTATTAGAGAGAGGGTGCTTAACGTGCAGGAGGCTTGGTTTTATGAAATGGAAGGCAAAACAGATAAAATGCAAAGTTTTCCAGAGTTTTTCCTTCTTTTGTATGTGCTGTCCAACACCCTATATGGAAAAAGAATTCATAAGCATAAAAATCACCAGGGAAGGCTCACCTCTTAGCACAAGCACTCTGGAAAAGGTTGTAAATGTTACATTCTAAGCAAGTTTAGCGTAAAGAAGAAAGATCTGACAAAAAAATCCCAAAACTCTTTCTTTCTGCCTGGTTCAAAATTCATCGTCTGTGCCACTGGGGCTGAGGAGGAGCTTTTCTTCGTTCAGCTTCATGTCTAGCTGCCCCCTTCTGCTCAGCGTGGCATCTCGGGACTTTTCAGAAGGTAATTCTGCTTGGGGAGAAAAAAAAAAAAAAAAAGGTGTGAAGGTGATTTCTACAAATCCTTTATATTTTCTGTAAAAGCAGAGAGCTGTTTAAGTAGCAAGGAGGAACTTGGCCGTGTTCGGTATGTTCCCGATTTTGGCTCAGCTGCAGAAGAATGAGAAGAGAGAATGGAGCAATACAGTGGCATTGTTAAAGATATTACTGTCCTATCTTGGTAGCGTGATACAGCGTCAAGGGAATATGGTTGAAATCACTGTGTTTGGTGTAGTATATGTCCTTGCAGGAGGTAGGCACACATTTATGGATACTGGCAAAATGTGGACGTAGGTAGCATGTAAACCTAAAGCTGCAAAGAGAGGTGCAACAGCTACCTTGCAGGGAAAGTCACCCTCAGTAAGTTTGCAGATGACACCGAACTAGGTGGGAGTGTTGGTCTGCTTGAGGCTCTACTGAGGGACCTGGACGGGTTGGATGGATGGGCCAAGGCCAACGGGATGAGGTTCAATAAGGCCAAGTGCCGGGTCCTGCATTTTGGTCACACCAACCCCCTGCAGCGCTACAGGCTGGGGGCAGAGTGGCTGGAGCTGCCCGGCATTAAAGGACCTGGAGGTGTTGGTGGACAGCCGGCTGAACAGGAGCCAGCAGTGTGCCCAGGTGGCCAAGAAGGCCACCAGCATCCTGGCCTGCGTCAGGACCAGCGTGGCCAGCAGGAGTAGGGCAGTGATGGTGCCTCTGGACTGGGCCCTGGTGAGGCCTCACCTCGAGGGCTGGGTTCAGTTCTGGGCCCCTCACCACAAGAAGGACGTTGAGGGGCTGGAGCGTGTCCAGAGGAGAGCCACCAAGCTGGTGAGGGGTCTGGAGAATGTGTCATAGGAGGAGAGGCTGAGGGAACTGGGCATCATGTTTAGTTTGGAGCAGAGGAGGCTGAGGGGAGACCTCCTTGCCCTCTCCAGCTCCCTGAAAGGAGGGTGTAGAGAGGTGGGGGTTGGCCTCTTCTCCCAAGGGAATAATGCCAGGAGCAGAGGAAATGGTGTGAAGTTGGGGCAGGGGAGGTTTAGATGAGATCTTGGGAAGACTGAGTTTCCTGAGAGGGTGGTCAGGCACTGGAAGGGCCTGCCCAGGGAGGTGGTGGAGTCACCATCCCTGGAGGTATTGAAGAGACGTGTATTTGTGGCACTTCAGGGCCTGCTCTAGTACCTGAGATTGTTGGGTTGGGTTTTTTTTTTTTTTGTGTGTGTGTATGGTTGGACTCGGTGATCTCAAAGGTCCCTTCCAACCATGAAGATTCTGTGATTCTGTGAGAAAGGGATCAAATTATTAATGGAATAAAATACAATAGAAATTAAATGCAGAAGTGGAAAAGGCTCGAGTATTTTTGCTGTCTGTGATGGTGCCAGTGAGGACAGGCTAGAAAAAGTCCGTGGGATTTAGTGGCGACTGTAAACGAATGCGTACTTAACACATGTAAAGGTGGGAACGGAGAAGAGGGCTGGGGCTGAAGAAAGGGAATTCCAGACGGATGAGGCAGCACAGGCTGAAGGGCAACCCCAGCTGCGTGGTCATGAGGATGGGACGTGAAGGAATGCATGAGTGGGCAGTAATGGGATGATGGACACAAGATTGGAGAGGCAGGGTGGAGGAGGGCCAAGAAGAGGTTGTGAAGAAAAAAAAAAACCACCCAGGATGCTAAATATAAATAGGATTCAGACATTAACTGTGTCACAGTGACATAATTACAGCCGTTACGTTGTTTTGGTCTGGAAGGATGCAACATCAGTCCTTAAGGCTTTAGGTTACAGGGACCGAGGGACAAAGTTAAAAGAAATAAATAGTACGAATAGAGGCAGGAAGGGACAAAACTATGAGTAGCTGCTAATGGCTCCAATCATGGTGGAGCAAGTTGGTAATGAATTAAGTAAATAAATCCAGCTCTATTTATTTAGTTAGTTTTAAATTTAGCGTAATTTGGAAAAATTCCAAAATAGATTTTCAAGCTTTTTTTTTTTTAAGATAAAACTGAAGACATTGTTTCTTGTTGGTAGGTGTTTTCTTAGAACTTCATATTCACTAATGTGTTTTCAACATATCTGCTAACTTAAATGCGTTATCTCAAAGTCCATTATTTCATTTTAAAAACCTGTCATTCAGATTCTGTGATGTTAGATGTGTTTTAAATCCCTACATGGGTTTGCTAGGACAAATTGCATTTCAAATCTTGGACAATCATTGTCTTGTATTTATTGGCTGGAAAAAAAAAATAGTGTTGAAAGAGCAGGTTACTGCTGGTTGAAAAATGTACTGATCTCATTTTCAGGTGGTAAAAACATACTAATAATTAAATTTAACGTAGTTTATGCTCCTACCAGGTTACTGACTTTTTCATCCCTAGGAAAATTGTGCAAGTAATGAAATCATTTATCTGTAATATTTTGTAATTATAGCCTGCCTTCTCTTTCAAATCACTTTCTTTTTTTTTTTTTTTTTTCCTGGCCAAATTCACAGGTGTCTTACTCTTCTCTGCTTGCTCTCTACAGCTGGAGTGATTTTTTTTTTTTTTTTTTTTTTAAAAAAAACGACTTTTCCTTTCACCTGGGGGTACTGCAGGCAATTTTCTAAATCCTCAGCAGCTGCAAGACCGTGAAGTGCCCTCTCCAGGGGTTGGGCTGGCTCTGCTGGGTGACCTGCTCCAGCTGGGAGGGATGAGGTTGCGAGGGGGTGAGGGAGGTGGGTCAGGGCAGCAGTGGGACACGAAGGGGTGTTGAGGAGGAAGGGACATCTCCTGCAGCCTCCTCCCCGCGCAGGCTGGGGGATTGGGAGCAGGAGCGGTGCTGGTGGTGCTCCCGAGCTCAGGTTAGTGATCTGCTCTTCTTGGGGAAGACTTGGGGAGTGGTTTTGGGGCATTTTGGGGTCTCTCCAGGCTGTGGCAGGTGTCCGCAGAGCATTCGTTTGATGAAGCAGTGAATGTATGCCCCTCCATGGTGCGGGGCTAGCCTTGTGCAGGCACCTGGTGCCTGCTAAAAACAAAGCCCTAGATTTTGGGGGCTTGGGAATTGTCACTTTTCTTCGAACTAGCACTGCAGACACACTTACATCTCTTGTTGTGTGGTCAGTGTCTGCTACCTGTGAGCTTCCAGCCTCCCACGGTCCGGTCCCGCCGCCTCTCCTCTCAGCCTGGTGAGTAGTAGCAGAAAGTGGGGAGGATGGTGGGGTTGCCCATCAGCTGGTGGCACGTTTGGTAACTGCAGTGCCATGTCTGTGTGGGGGAGCAACTCGGGAGCGATGCCTTCCCCGCGGTGTCTCCTGGTCCCCTCCACGTCCCATGTGAGCAGGATGGGAATGAAACCCCTGCGCTATATTGCCAGTTGTTGTTTTTTTTTTAGCGATTGGAAATGAGTGTGTATTGATGTATTGGTGGACTTGGCAAATGCTGCTGGGAAGCTAAGGAAAGGGTTATGGAAGTTACACCTGGGAATGCAACACTCGGTCATGGAATGAGGACTGCTCTTGGTCTCTCTGTGTGGCCGTGCTGAGCTGTGTTGTAATTCTCCACTCTCTCTTATGTGAACATTGTATTTTGGTTGGAAGTTTAAGTCAGAGAATGCGTGGGATTTCTTTTTTTTTTTTTTTTTTTTTTTTTTTTAAGCTCCTACGTAGAAAAACAAAATCGAATGTGACATAATGTAGCACTGGGTTCACTGGGGGCCTCAGGCTCTACTTTATTACAAATAATACTTGAAAGTCAGTGCATTCTGGTAGCCTGACAAAAAACTTGATTATTCTGTACCAGCCTTTCCACTGACAGAATTTTAAATTTGTAGTTTTAGTTTTTAGAGGTTTTCTATTAACCTACTGAAAACTTAAACTGATAATAGATAAGTCCACTTGATTATTTGCTCCAGGCCAGCTTTTCATGTGACAATGATATTTTCATCTATCCATTTAAGTCTTTCCCAAATCACTTCAGTTTTTTGTTTGGACTCTGATTAAATAACCAGCACAACTATGGAAGTTAAGTCTTGTCTTTGATGAAGGAGGTTATTTATTATTTTTTTTACCTTGTTATTTATACCATTCTCTTTTAATCCCACCACTACTTCACCTCCCAGATGCGTGAGGGCAGGGAGTCAAAATGGGGGGAGTTTGGGTGAGGGGCCACGTCCTACAAGAGGACTACGAGAAGCTCATTTTGACTGACCTTATGGAAGAAGTGGGTGGTTTTTTGGTTGGGTTGTAGAGTGGTTTTTTTTTTAATTGCTACAGCTGGGGTCTCTGCTGGATGTCTTAAGCAGCGAAAAGGGTGGTATGGTTTACAGCACAGGGGTGCATCCCTGTGCTAGCTCGGTTTAGCTGCTGCAGATAACAGAAGTAGCAAATATTGCATGGACCTGGGATGACCTGGGAGTATCGGGCTGGCACCTAGGACGCAGGTTGCCCCCAGGATGCTGGGGCGCATGTCCCAGCTGCCAGCCATGGCTGCTGCATCCTCACCACCGCAGGACCTGGCACTTGGCCTTGTTGAAGCTCATCCCATTAATGTTGGCCCATCGATCCAATCCATCCAAGTCTCTCTGTAGAGCCTCCCTAGCCTCATGCAGATCAACACTCCTGCTTAACTTGGTGTCATCTGCGAACTTGCTGATGATACACCCTATGTCCTTATCAAGATCATCAATAAAGATGTTAAACAGAAATGTTCGCAACACTGAGCCCTGAGGAACACCACTTGTGACTGGCCGCCAGCTGTATTTAACTCCATTGACCACCACTCTTTGGGACTGTCCATCCACAGCTATCCATTCACTCATCAACTGGGCCTCGTTTTTTTTTTTCCTTCCTGAATTTCTTCGCTTCGGCTACTTTGTGTGGTTTTTTTTTTTTGATTCATGTGCTCTTTGCACGCATCCTCATGCAAAGAAGGACGGGAATCAAAAAACACGTGGGAACACGTCTCAGTACGTTGCTCCCATTGCTTAGCCTGCTTGTATCATCTCTGCTTAGCAGCTCTTCTACACTATCGCTGCTCCTGTCATCAACACAGCTGTAACTTATATCTGTTAATTATGTTTCTCTACCCTAGCATGTTGAAAGAAGGGAGTTTGAAAACCCAGAAAAAAGCTGCTAACGTGGAGATGAATGGGAATGTCTGTCTACTCTGTATGTCCAGCACTTAGAACGGAAGCAAATAGAAAGGAGCTCTTTGGGACGTTATCTGCGTCTCTTTGTATTTCTAACCCGGTGCCCAGGCATACTTTGAAAAGTGAGAATATGTAAGTGTCTGTAAATCACCGCGGCTTGACGTGCGAGACTATTCACGTCTTTTGATTTGTAAATATGATTTACATTGTGTTGCAAAGGATCTGAAAAGTCCTCCCTAAGCCAAAAAATGAACAAACTGTTGGCATCTGCAGTTTTTTGGCTCATCGCTGTACTTAATAGTACTTAAAGCTTGGAGTATTGCGTGTTAATGGTTTTACGTGTATGAAATGCCAGTAAACTTGCTCTACGGCTAGTGTAAAAGACCTCAACACTGGGAAGTTAATTAGTGGCCTTTTATTTATTGTTGTCTGAAGAACCGGGACTATTCCTCCCGGGTGTAAATTCGTGATCTCTTTCCCTACAACTTGTGATCACGTCCAGTAAGTCGTGTCTGGCTCCTAAGGCCAGCAGAGCGGGTGAACCAGCCCCTCAAAGTGCTTTCTGTGAGTCCATCTCTGCAAAGGCTGACGTGGTCCCCACCGAGCCTCGCGGAGAGACTGGTCCTGAGCTGGAATTGTGAAGCAACACTTGCCTCTCAACATGGTTTGTTATAATGGGCTTAAGTGTGCGGTGACGCCTCTCGGAGCTTAAAAATCACAGCAAATGCTTCTTAAAGGCGAGCTGGCCGCGGCCGCTGTTATCGCACGTGATGTGCCTTCTGTCGGGGTGAGTGTTCAGTCCCGTCCTCCTGGCTGGAGGTCAGTTCTTAAAATGGCAAAAGTTGTTTGGTTGTTTTTTTTTTTTCCCCTCTCGTTGCAGTATTTTTAGAATTGGTAGTGGAAAAATCGTGTGTAAAACGCACAGGAGTACTCTGGGGGCTATCGGCATGTAAAACTTGTAGTATCTTATTGCTGCAGCCTCTTATTTCCAAAAGTACATCCCTCGTTCGGGCGGCTTCTCTGGGACGAGTGCAGTTTTGGGCCACTTGGCTTGTGTGAGAGCGAGCTGTGTCTGATGTGGCTCCTTGGTAGTTCTTTTGGGCTTTTTCTCTGAGCGTGTGGAAAAAATGCAGGTTCCCGGGAGCTTGTCGCTGCTGCTCAAGAGTGGGGGGGAAAAAAACCCCACAAAAACCCAAGCAGGTATTACTAGACAGGGTTGAAAAAGTAATTAAGGTGCCCGAGTATGTAATTCTGCGTATGATAGGATTTCCAGAAACACCCACTGTTTCAGATGCAGAAACAAGTTACACTTCATCAGCTATTTATGGTAATTGTTTGTGCATTATTAGCCCCTGGCAAAAGCAGGGTCACTTGAGTTAAAGAGCGTGTATGTGCAATTACTGTGTTCCTCGGTTGATTCGCAGTAACTTGCTATCACGCAGTATTTTATTGGGGGTTTTTTTGGGTTGGTTTTTTTTTTGGTTTTTGGATGGGCAGCCTCCTGAGCTGGGAGCTGCAGCTGCGTCCACCGTGCCGGCCACCTCTTCCGTCCGCGTGTCCCCTCCCCAATTCCCCCC
>JAHREE010000567.1:48674-61079 GCA_033628505.1 Tringa tobata
GATAGACGTGACTGCAAGCTGGTGGTGGCTTTGAGGAAGGCCGTGCAAGATGTCGATTGTTGAGCACCAAGAGCTGTAGCACGCACACGAAGCATTTTTCATTGGAGCAGCTTCCTCTGTGTGACAGTGCCTTCCTTCTCTGAATCATCGTGACATCTTGGGGAACCGGGAGAAAATTAGGAGGGGATAGAACAGTGTGAATTTTTAACTATTTACATGTAGATATTTAGTATAGATCTTATTTTAGATATTGGAGGGGGGGGAGGCGTGGTAAGACTTTGCTAAGCTGTTTGCAAGTTCAACAAGAAGGGCCTTTGAGGAAATCTAACCTGAAGCTTTTATTGGGGCATTTCTGTCATAAATTATGCTTGAGATAGCCAGGCATAATTTTCTACTTAGCTGGATAGAAAAATAATAATGTCCATTTAAATGAATGATTACGAGAACTATTTCTAGCTGCTGGTGATACAGAACCGTGTTGTTTTGGGTGGAGGATTCATCTCAACACTGCCGATAATGGGGATTTCACCGTACTTAGAAAGGGGTTTGGCATACACTTCAATTTCTTTTTAGCATTGTGAAATAAGCTCACTTCTAGCAAGTTTCTTAATGCTGCCTTTGAAAAACTGAGTCATAATGAAAGTTGAGAAAAAAAAAAATCTTCTCTGCATAAGTATGTTCTGTAATTTACATAGGATCAGTTTGATGAATATTAGATTGACATTAAATATGGTCCTGTAATATGCTTCCTTCAAGCATAAGGACAGTGGAAATAGCATTCATTTGGCTTTATTCATCTTGTGGATAGAAATGAGGCAAATAATAAATTAGGAGTCATCCTTTTTTTTTCTTTTTTTTTTTTTAAATAAAAGAAAATTAGTCGATGCTTACAGCTCAAGGCAGAGAAAGCTGTTGGCTCCACCATGTTAGCAGATTAAGGGGAAATAACCGAGAAGGGTATTCTAACATTTAAACGAGGCTATAAGCCCAGAAAAAAAGTGAACCTTCTGAAGGGGCAACTTGGACTTTGAGCTCGATGTCCCTGCAGAACCCATCTGAGAGCCCAGCAGTAGGTGTTCCCATCCTGGTCGCTGAGTCTCAGCCTGCTGACCCCACCGCTGCGCGGCACTGAACTCGGCACCCCGTGCTTAACAAAAGCACAACTTCTTTAGCCGAGTTATCTTCCGAATAAGACTGTACATCTTTTTTTAGGGTTTAATAAAAAAATGGAGGATCTATAGCTTCCCTTCCCAGCTTGTTTCTGTGGTTTATTACCTTGCCTGTTAAAAGCTTTTCTCTCCGTCCACTGACAGACGCTTGTTTAAAAGCTTTTTTAGAAGTCCTCTTAGCATGCACAGTCTTCTCTTAAGAAAAATGAAGTGACCTATTTTAAAATTTTCGCTTATTGTCAGTCCTCAAATTATTCTTTTCTGCACCTCACCCACAATTTTTTTCGCTTTTGGACATTTCTGTTGTGTATTGCCTGTTAAGTTTGCTTTCACTCATTTCATAATTGAGTACTCCAAACAAATTCATCTAAAGATTACCGTGGCCTGCTTCACTCCAGCAGTTCATGGTGAGCTCCTGCTGGGTTGCTCTGGGCCATTTTAACCACCCTAAAAAAAGACAGCAGCAAAAAGAAAAGTGAGAGAGAGGTTGTCCCATGGGTGGCACTCCTTTCTAGATGGCTATCAGAAGGCATAATTTAAAAAGTGTTTGTTGAATGGGCTTACTGGTCCAGAGGACTGTCATATTGATGCTGCATCCTCTGCCAGCCTTTAAATTCATTGCTAAAGAAATATCCAGAAAAATAGCAGTGATTTGAGAGTTAAGTACAGTACAGTGCCAGCCTAGACCCAAGTGGTAGCCTATTTATTAGTCTGTTTTCTAATGTGTACTTTCTCTGGTTTGTACACTGATAATCCATGTTAAAATATCTTACATTTTTCAGAAATACTAAATCTATATTTATGCATGAACTTCTGTCAGTTAAACTTAGCCTACATCAGCAATGGATTGTGTGCGTGCGTGCGTTTTGAGGCTTGTCTTCCAACAGCCTGAAAGCTTTTCATTGCGTTTCTTTCTTTTTATTGGCTTTTCCCAGAACTTCTTTAAAAAATATATTGTTTGAGGCAGATCTCTTACTCAGTCAAACTCCTGAATACAGGCTTGTTACAGCCTGCTCAGGCTTGCTAATCTAAATATGCATATCCCTAGTAGAGGTAAATTAGGAGGATGCTTAAACAACCAATGGGCTGGAAATCATTAATTGCCCTCCCGTGATGCAAGCCTCTCATTCTGAATAGACGTAATCTGCTGCTTTCTGGTCGCCATCTCTGTCCTCTGTGTGTAATCATTAACGAAGCTACCTAGCACTGGATCTTTTCTTTTCAGGTTTTCCTGGGCTTTTTTGTTACTGTTGTCAGTTTTGTTCATAAACCATATCATTTGGGGAAAATTGGCCAGCATCTTTAGTTTTCCTAATGAATTTCCCATACATTTTTTGTTTTCTCATTTGTCACTCAGTATTCTTTGTTTTTCAGTGCAGCTTCTCATTTGTTACCAGACTAGGGTGGTCTTTTTCTCAAAGTCTGGGGCATTATTTTGCAAAGTAGAGCTGTGGATTGAAGTCCCTGTCTGGCTAATTCAGAGCCAGTTCCCCATCTCTCATGGCTTGGCCATGGGCAATACGGGCCCTGTGCTTGCTGGAGCAATTCTAAAGGGGCTTCCTAGGTTGGGCATGACCCGCGCGTTAAGTGTTGGGGTTTCCCAGTTGGATCTGGAGGACAGAGCAGCTTGGCATTGTCTGGGCATGGATAGCTGCAGAAATTTGACTGCTAGGGGGATATAATCACCAGTGAGCTTACTGACACCTGTAAAGCCTGTTAACTGTCCCCTTAGTGTTTTATTTGAGATGGGGAGCAGCAAAGATGGCAGTTTAGCTGGGTGTTGTCTCGTGCCTGGATGACCAGACAGTGGTGGTGGTTCTCTGTAGACAATTCAAGAGGGACAGGTAGCTACTGGAAAGAGTCCAGCAAAGGGCAACGAAGATGATTCAAGGATTGGAGCATCTCCCTTATGAAGAAAGACTGAGAGAGCTGAGCCTCTTTAGCCTGGAGAAGAGAAGGCTGAGGGGAGACCTTATCAATGCCTATAAGTATCTAAAGGGTGGGCTGAAGGAGGAGGGAGCCAGACTCTTTTCAGCGCTTGCCAGTGAGAGGATGAGGGGTAATGGGCACAAGTTGGAACATAGGAGGTTCCACTCAAACATGAGAAAAAACTTCTTCACAGTGAGGGTGAGAGAGCCCTGGAAGAGGCTGCCCAGGGAGGTCGTGGAGTCCCCTTCTCTGGAGATTTTCAAGACCCGCCTGGATGCAGTCCTGAGTAACATGCTCTAGCTCTGGGCAATCCTGCTTTGGCAGGGGAGCTGGACTAGATGATCTCTATGGTCCCTTCCAACTCTAAAAAAATTCAGTGAAATTGCTGGTCACCAGTGTGCGGTAGCCGAGTTGCTTAATTTTTGCCTTGGAAAACAACCCGTGCGTATAGAAGCTCAGACGAGTTGTTACAGGCTGTTGGGAGGTCTAGAGCATGTATGTTCAAATCTGAAGACTTCTGTTTCTGTAGCATTGTTCTTTTCGTTTCTTTGATAGCTGCTTAGCTGGTGACGTCCGTTCTCTAACACAATTTGCTCGCAGGCTCCTCTGGGTGCCCCCTGTGCTGCAAAGAGTTAGCCTGCAGATCTATCCACGTGCAAGATCAAGTAAGCGACTGAGTCATCCACATATGTAAAGCAGAAAATGAGGTTTCGTGTCAAATGTTGCACGCGTCTCACAACCTGTTTAGGAAGGGTAGAACCCCTAACTTTAATATTTGGAGGGCGTGAATTACCTCACCCTTTTTCGGTTGTGCTATTCGTATCAAAACTTCTTCTGTAAAGCCAGAATTTTCATTTAATGTTCCCTTTTAGCCAAACTCCTGGCATCGGTGTGTGAGCAATTGGGGAAAGGGTAGGGGGAACGTTAATGTTTTCAGCAGCATTGCTTCGTGTGTCACAACAGTAGTTTGTTATACCGTAGCTGTATTGCCCTCAGTATGGTGTCCTTCTAGCTAGTCAACTTAATCCTCAGCTGGAGAATTTAGGGATGCTGTAGATGCAACCAGAAAATGCATTCCATTCTCATGTCGGTGCAAAACAGTCGACTGTAGATTTCAGTCAAGGAAAAAACAACAGACCTTCCTCCTTCCCGTAGTCTGTGAAATATGAGCGGTAGCATTTGCACTGCTCCTTTCCATGCCTAAACTTCAAAAAGTTATTTAATATCTTCTGTTGCCGTTTTCTTTTTTAATTTTAAAAGGGAAACATTTTAATCACTTCCATACATGTGCTAACTTGAAAGGGTAAAATTATTGCATCATCATTTTATAGCATTTGGCAGAGATGCTATTCTTGCTAATTTTATCCCAAATCATACCAACTTAAAGTACTTTTCATGCAATCTTCATCTTTCAGTACATTTTTTATACTTAAAGCACAATTTATATGCTCTCCATAAAGATTCTGAAGTCTAAATGACCTTGTCCCTGTTTGGATGCCCTTCATTTTATCTAGTGCAGATTGTCAAATGTAATGTGGTGGCTTTTATGATAGAATAGTCCCAAAAGTGATGGTTCTGTGAGAAAAATACATCAGGGTGACAGTGGCGTACGACAGAGAGAAGGAGCTGATTATAATATTTCATACTAAAAAATGCCAAATGGCCCCATTACAAATCCGGTTGTACAGAAAGGAGCTGGGGGAGGGGGAATACGCCTCTCCAGGAATGGCTTTGTATTCATGAATTCAGTTTTGATTTGCTTCTCTCTTTTTTTTTTTTTTTTTTTTCCTTTCCTGAATATTGCAGAAACTTTCCCAAGGAAACATAAATATTTGCTTCGAATAGTTCAGAAACGGGTTTGCAGAAAGTGGGGCATAACATTTCCCTGCTTGTCTGACTCTAATAAAAACCCCAGCGCTTTCCAAGTGCAGAGAAATTCGGCTGGGTGGGCTTTGTTGGTTTTTTTTTGTTTGTTTGCCTTGAAATTTTAGGATGAGCCATTGTCCTTTCCCTTTCTTCGAAAGAAACTTCTTTGATGTCACTTACTTAAAACCAGCCATCAAGATGGAGCTAGCCTGCATCCTGTGCTGTTCGGGCTGTGAGTTGCAGAGCTAGACCTGGCTGCTTTCCCTCCTCGCGATCGACGACGATAATCCCAGGCTGGACTCCACTGCTGCGCCGAGAAAGTTGCTTTCTCTCAAATTTATTCTTGCTTTCGTTCCTTCCGGGTGAGGTCATGCGGCTTTTTTATATGCACCGAATCTAAGTTTTCTTGGTTTTGTGATAGAGAAATTAACGACTTTGGGGATGCAGCATATTCACGCGTCGACGGTATCTTTCTTCCTCGTCGGATGTTGTATTCCTGTTTCATTTTTTGCAATGTTTTTATCTCGTTTCATGTATATTTTTAGCATAAACATTTTGTTGGATGACGGAGAAAAAACTGTGCCAAAGAGGAAGTGAGAATACTTTCCCTTGAAGCCAAAAGGTGATTCCACTCATCGGGTTTCTATCCCGCATGGGGAAAACTAAAAAAAAAAAAAAAAAAAAAAGGTCATTTTGCCATTTGTGCACTGCACCTCCTGTACTTCCAGTGTTAAACTGCAATTGTTAATAGTGTTTAAGAGTGCTTGTAAACAAAGCCCGGGCATGAGTTAATTTAGTCAGTCAAGTGGTAGAATCTTTTACTGCATCTTTTCCTGAGCATAACGTACATTGCTGTAGATCTCTTAAAACACATACGAGCACAGCTATTTGTATGAACTAGAAAACCATCTGTTCAGAATTCACTGTCTGAAAACTTGTTTCCTGCAATGGTTTTTTTCATTCTGATTTCAGACCCTGGTATATTACATATATTTGCATCTATGGAGGGGAGACAGAGAGAGGGAAAAAAAAAAAAGTGTGTCTAACTGGGGAAGTAATTCCTGTGTGATTCACACATCTTCTTCACTAGAGAACAAAGTTAATGAAATGTTGTGTTTCTTGTTCAGGTGAGTAGCAGCTGCAAGTGAAGCTGTTGCAATGTATATGTGTTTTGATAACCTCTAAAGAAGTTCTTTATTACAAAATTTCTTTGGAAGCAAAAGTTCCAGGGGATAAAATTTATGTTTGAACAAGTAATAAAATATAATTGTGGTAATTCCTAGGGCTAATCTTCCATTTGTGTCCTGAGAAAGTTTTAGGGATCTTTGCTGGCGGAGACCTTAGTGTTGCATCAAAATCAGTGGACCCACTCTTTTTTTTTTGGGTCAACCCTGGACTGGAGGCAGAGATTTCAAATTCCTCTAGAGCTTTATTTCATTAGGAAGTATGGGAAACCCTTACCATAAAATATTGAACTTTGAGAAACAGAACGTGTTGCTCTAGATACCTGCAAGCCCACAAACCTGAGATCTGTGGGATGCAAAGCACTAGAATAGCATTCATCAGAAAAGTAGGTAGATGCAAAGTAAATGAAATAAAATGTTTGCCAAAATTAATCATACCAGGCTAAGATTAAATTTCAGTGGACCCTTTGGTAGAGTCGCAAACTGAAAATATGTGACTTTAAACTAAAGGCAAATTAAAAAAATAAGAGATGTGTTGGATCACAGCTGCCTCGCAGGGAGACACAAATCGGTCATGCCAGAGAATGCTTATTAGTAGTAGAGACCTGGTCTTTGTCTTGTCATTTTCTTCTACCCAAGTTTATGGCAACAACTAAAAGTCGAGAACAACTAAATGCATGATCTTGCATTTCCTGCGTTTGAGCCTTGTCCCACTTCTATAATTAGATATTCAGTGCCTATACACGGCTCTGATCCTTTTGTGTGGTGATGATAATCCTCACCATTGTGCTAAGGGAGCACGTTTTAGTAGAGCAGTACTATTTTTATGAAAATGTGAAGAAGGAAGACTTACTTGGGACGCCATAAGACCACATAGAAGTAACATTCTGAAAATAAATAAGAAGATCCATGCAGGAGCGGTTGTACGATGTTTAACAGCAGGTTTCAGTGCTCCAGAGAGCCCATCCTACATGCAAGCTCAGGAGAAGAGCAGACTTCTTATGACTCGAGACTAGTAAAGCAGGTAATATCTATTTGAGGAAAAGGAAGGCTGAGAGAACGTATGGTTATGGGGGGTGGGTGTGTGGTTTGTTTTTAAATAAGACTTTTAGAAGGAGTAAGGACCGTTCTATAAAGTTTGGGGCTTTTTTTTATTAACTTTTTTTTTTTGTATTTAAGGTGACAAAGAATAATGCTGGGACAAGGATGAGTGCATATAGCTTGGGTTGTGGGACTTCAACCTGGAGATTAAAAGGCTTCTAGTCATGGGAGAGGCAACGTTCAGAAACATCTCTGAATGGGAGTAATAAGATCAAAATATTTGATTAGTTTTAAATAGGATTTAGGAAGTTATGGAAGGGATTTCCTTATAAAGTGTAGGACTGTGCAAACCGTGGAGTCGCATCCAGTTTCATAACCAGTTCTGCTGAGAATGGAAGAGCTTCAGTGCTATAACAGAGAGATAACCTCTCTGCTACTTTCTTTCCTTCTGGTACAAATAGGGAAAAGATGAAGTTCAGACTTGTCATTCATTAGAACCCAGGGAGAGAAGTATCTGTTTAACTTATTTTAAAAAAATGCATCAGAAAAAAAGGTACTCTGGCATAGTTTGGACAGTCAGGATATGGTCAAAAATGTTGAGAGTGTGTTTGTATTCTCAATTGTCTAAATACAACTTGCAAACCACGTAATGAAACAGTTCAGAGACTCATCCTGGCCAACCATACAGCCCTCTCGAATGAACTTAAATAGAATTTCAGAATATTTTAGTGATTGTTCTATTAATATTTTTTCCCTAACATCCTACCTAAGATTAATATTTTTAATCCCAGCTGAACAAGGTAATTTCTGTATCGTTTCATAATTGCTTTTAATTTTACTAAAGGCTGTGTGTGAGTAGGCACTTCTTATGCATTGAAGCACTGTAACCGAATCTAGCGCTTCTTCAATTTTTATTTCAGAAGATTTCTTTTCCTGGATTACTGCAATGACCCAGCAGAGACTGAAGAAAGAAATGATAGATTCTTTTCATTCATTTTACTTCTATGTTTTCTGTGGCAGTAAATTCTGTGGTTTTGGCTCGGTGCAGGAACATGCAGAATTGTATTTCTGGGTAGATTATCAACTTATTTTTTTTCCAGTAGGAACTTGAATTATAAAGAGGAAACTTTTAACGACATTTGAGGAGCAAGGTTGAATGTGTATATATGAGTCTTATTTTTCTGCAATGCAGTTAGAGGGCTGTGCAGAGAATGTGGAAAACCTTTGGCAGTATTTTCAGAGTAGAGCACTCGTGCTGAATAAAAACTAAGCAGTCAAGAAAAAAAAAAAAGAGAACAAGAGAATAAAAAAAAAAATTGCCTTCCAAATAGAGTCTGGAAAGCTAATGAGCATATGACATCATTTAACTAGTTATAAAAAGATTACAGCTCCTCTGATCCAAGAAGCAGACCCTCAAGGTTTCTGATGTTCCCTAGAAGAAGGAGGTCTAGTGTTGGACTGCTGAAGTTTGTCCTTGCCGGTAACAGGGCACAAAGCCCCTCAGTGCTGGCAGGGAGGGTTGTTGCTGGTTCTCCTTAGCAGCAGCAGCCGTTCCTGGGGCTGGCAGCAAAGGAACGTGGCCCATCTCAGCTGGGACAGGCAACAGCAGTGCGAACTGGCTGGCCAGCAATAGTCTTCTGCTCTTGGAGTGCCTCCATCTGTGCTTAGCAAAGGCGGTGTTGCTGGAGATGACCTTGTGTGCTGCTCGCACGTACCTGTGGAGACCTGCAGACCCTCACATGGTGGTGAGGTGTGAAGGGCCAGAGGGGGCATAGAATGGTTAGAGTTGGAAGGGACCTTAAAGATCACCCACTTCCAACCCCTCTGCCCTGGGCAGGGACACCTCCCACCAGACCAGGTTGCTCAAAGCCCCATCCAGCCTGGCCTTGAACCCCTCCAGGGATGGGGCATCCACAGCTTCTCTGGGCAACCTGTTCCAGTGTCTCACCACCCTCACAGCAAAGAATTTCTTTCTAGTATGTAATCTAAATCTCCCCTCTTCCAATTTAAAACCATTCTCCCTTGTCCTGTCGCTACACTTCCTGACAAAGAGTCCCTCCCCAGCTCTCCTGTAGCCTCCTTCAGATATTGGAAGGCTGCTCTGAGGTCTCCCTGGAGCCTTCTCTTCTCCAGGCTGAACAACCCCAGCTCTCTCAGCCTGTCTTCATAGGAGAGGTGCTCCATCCCTCTGACCATCTTTGTGACCCTCCGCTGGACCCATTCCAAGAACGTCTGCCTTGGGTGCAGATCCCACCCCAGGGGAGTCACCACCTCCCTTGGGCCACGGCTCCTGCCCCTGATAAGGGTGAGCGTGTCATCCAGAGCAGATCGGCTCCTATGAAACCCAAACAGTCATCAAGCAGACTTTACTCATGTTCGCTTTTACCATCACGGTGAAGTAGGCAGGTCCCCGAGACCATAGGTGGACAGTAATCTCACTTCAGGTTGACAAAGTGCTTAGTGTCATGGTTTAGTGATGGTTTTTTATCAGAGTTAGGTTGACGGGTTGGACTAGATGATCTTAAAGGTCCCTTCCAACCTGGACAATTCTGTGATTCTGCGGTCACAGCATTTTGGTTTGCCCGGTTGGTAGCTCTCGGTACTGCACATCTTCATCCATCCTGGTGGAGGGTTACCTTTCTGCTTCCCGAGAGCAGCTTTCTTGCAAAGGCCTCCATGTTCCAACCTAAGAGCTACTAAAAACCATGGAAACGTCATCTTAATTTTTCAGTCTTAATAATTATATTTCAAGCTAAGGATGTATTTTTAGGATGGGAAAGAAAGAAGTTACATAACTCTTGATTTATTGCACTGGCTTAAAGAGCTAGCAAACCTGGGATTTTCCTCTCTTGTCGCTTTGTTGTAAGCATTTCCCTTTATGGCAGCAGGGAGGCCAGCGTATGACTCTGTTCTCAAGAGCAATTCAAACTTTTTATAAATCTGCTGAACGTGTTCCTCTCCATCATGTCTAGATTGTATCGCCAGGAACAGCCACTGCGTCAAAGCAAACCTCGGAGTGGAGACGTACCTTGCTGTTGCAAGAGCGTCTAGGAGGACAGGGAAATCATCTCTGTCCTTTCTCTGTGGGCGGAGGTAGTTTCAAGGCAGTAGGTAGATTTGTTCTGAATTAGAGAATTTTTAAATTAGTTACATAGGAACAGGGCATTTATCTGTAATGCGCGTATGGAGATAATTAGGAGTAACTCCGCAGAGGAATCCTGAAAGTTGGAAAATGTGGTGGACCTGAGATGGCAAGAAGTGAATTATGGTTCTGCAAAAAACAAAATTACAGGTTAGGAAGTGTGTGTGTGTGTGTCTGACTTGTTGGGAATAATTTGCATAGTAAGAACAACTTGAGAAAAGCAGCATTGAAGTTAACATGCAGTTTGTATGCTTCATCTGAGATTTGCTTTTATTCTTGTCCAGCAACTACAAACCAAGGAGAAAACTTTCAGTGTTCAGAGAAGGGACATAGTTGGGGGGGCTGGAGGGAAGGAGAAACAAAAGAAAAATAAGTACTGGATATAATTCAGAAAAGACACGCAATCAAGCTGAACAGATTGCTCAGGAAAAGATCTATTCTGTTGCTGAAATCCAAGAAAATGGGGGAAAAACAGGAAATAGTGAAATCTGTTATCGACCATCTGCTAAGCCTAGGAACTTGAGAACCATTCCCATGACAAAAATACTAGATTGTGAACTTAATTTTATATTTCGTAATACTTAAAGTGCAGACACAGAAGTCCAATGGAGACTCTCGTATTACTAAATGCTTAAAAGATATTTAAAATTCTACATATAAATCTGAGCGTTAACAGGTTTGAATCTTTTTTTTTTTCCGAGATCCTTATTGATGGGTTTAACAGATTGTGCCTTGTGAGGACAAGGCAGCCTTTTCAAACTTTGAAGGGGAGAGAGAGGGGAAATGAGCAAGCTGAATTTTCTTTGGAAGGAGGCAGTGGTCTTTCTCCTCCAACTCCCGTCGCCCTCCCCCTTGGTTTCTTCCTCGCGAGCGTTGCCGCATCTGTGGAAAGGAGGCGAGGACCTCGTAATCGTTACCATCTGACGGTGGGTCGTGCGGACGCGCGGCGGGAACTGTTGGTGTGCTCCGAAGTTCAGGAGCTGCTCTCTGCCACCTTCCTGGTGGATGGCATGTTTGTTCTGGCCTGCTCTCTTCTTGCCTCTCCTTTTTACGTAAACGTAAGAGCCAGAGACAAGGTGGTCCAAAATAATTCGAAAGGTTTGGGGCGCCGTAAGCCAACTGTAAATTCTTCTGGACTCCGTGTATTTACAATTACTCCACGTGGGTAAAGGTGTAAATACTGTTGGCTGTAAGCAAAGTACATAGACGGAGTTTAATTGCAGAAAATTGTAATCGGGGTGGCTATTCAAAGGTTGCATTGTTCATTGAATTGTTGGTATTAATGAACTTGGTAAACAGTTTGCAAATTACCTTAAATGTGGGCTATTGGCTGGCTTAGCTTTTTGGAGTCTTTTTCATGGTTCAAAGATAAAAGTGAGAGAAATCTTTGGGAAAAGCATGTATTTGTATGAAGACTATCTAATTTATAGCATGTGGAAAAGTTACGATAAATTCAGTTTTGATAAATTCAGACATTAAACTTCCTTAACTTATATAGGTCTTTTTCTGTCAAACCTTTGCAGCCTTGTTCATGTTCCTGATGTGCAGGAGGCACAGTCTCCTTCCTAATGATAATTTTTTTTTCAGTTTATAGAATATACTTGAATTTGCTCCTCCAGATTTGCTCTCCAGATAATGGTTCATTTGTCCTCTGCACAAAGCAGAGTTGTAGTAGGTGAGGCTGCCTACAGTCACAAAGCTTTATGGTCACAAGTACCTCTGGGACCTCTTAAGAAAGTTGATGGAAATGAATTCCATTTCGTGGAACAGTGTTGGCGTCTGTGTGGCTCATTGAGCCTTAAAAATGGACCTTGCTGCTTTTGCTAACAGATTTGCTGTAGAAAGGGGCCATAAGTCTTAAGGCACAGGGAGATAATTAATGATGTCCTGGAGTCTTCAGCTCTACACCTAATCCTAGATTGTGGTCTGAATAACCCCGTATTTCCACCCACACTGCTAAAGAGCTTTTTGCCACTCTACCCAAGATTCTGCCCCTTCCTTTCTTCTGCTGCTGTCTTCTGTCTCATCTGGCACATTCTCAGGTTGCCCTTCTCCTTGTAATGTTGCATTTAGA
>JAHREE010000567.1:75989-90240 GCA_033628505.1 Tringa tobata
AGCCCTTGAACTGGCAACTCTGGCCAATCAAGGCAGAACATCTCAACTTCTCCAGGTCCGAAGGGAGGCTTCATCCACACACCCTGATAGCCTTGGCGTCTCGTAGGCAGAGCTGCTTCTCGACGTGCTTGGAGCCTGTGGTAGGGGAAACCACATGCCATTGTTGATGGGGTTGGGGGAATTCTCAACTTTCGGCGATTTTTGCCTCAAATCCAAGGTCACGCAGCTGATAACCTCCAGCCTGGTCTCTGCCAGCAGTTGGTTCCCAAGCGCTGGAGAGCCAGGAAGGACTGACTTTCCAGATTGTTCTGCCCAGAGGGCTTTCCTGAGGGAAAACTGAGGTTCCTGCTTCAGCCTTGCTCTGCTGAGGAAACGTGCCCGAGAGCGGCGCAGGCCGAGATGTTTGGAGGCAATTTCTGCTGCTTCTGCAGCGAGTCGCCTGGGCGCTGGGCTTGACAAACACAGTCACGAAAAGAGGGTAACAAAAGGCAGAGCAGCATTTGCGAGATTAAAGCAGCGTTTCTGGAATGAAAGAAGCACTGAACTTCAAACAAGTGCTTGGTATGCATTTACTTTTATTAACATTCCTCTCTATGACTGTGAAATTTGGATAACGGCCTCGTTTCTTCCAAGCATTAACCAGTTCCTCCTGGATGGTCTTTTGAGTCCTTCCTGGTGTAAAAGGCCTGGAAAGGGTTTTAAGTGTCAAGTTCTTCCAAGTGTTTTCCAATACTCAGCTTAGAAACACTGTTGTTGTAAACACAGGAGGACAGATGTAGATTTTCAAAGAGAAGGGTGGACGGTGTGCTGCCTGAAGCTGCTTTCTGGGGACTCATTAAAACCAGAGTGGCTCTGAGGCAAGTCCAGGAAATATTGCAAAGATATGTTTGGAGTCCAGAACTGCACATCTGTATCTGTAGCTGTTAATGCACTGCAAAAACAGGGTTAATTTCTTATCAGCTTAAGCCAAAAAAAAAGTACTCTTCCTATACAGAATAGCAGGATTTAATTCATCATCCTAGTGGAAACTCTTCCAGAAGCAGGCAGAAGAACTTCAGAGGTGCATAGGTACTGTTGGTAGTGCTGTGTCTGACGTGCAGCAGGACAGGCCTGTTGTCTTGTGTGTGCTCTTTTTGGAGGAAGTGAATGCTTTGCTTCAGTCATTAGGAATTAAAAAAAAGAAAGAGTATGAAATGGAGCAGTATCCAATCTGTTTGGGCCTAAGTCTTCTGCTGGTTTTGAGCCGAGGAGCAGGGGTTTCTCTCTTCGTTCCTGGTGGGGGTGAAGAGAGGAGTTGACGGGCTAGTTGACTGGTAGCCCCACAGCTACCAGTAAGCTTGACTCAGATGAGCTCGGGCAAGGGCTGCCAACGAGATTTGAAAATGCTGGTTTCGCTGATGATTAAATTAGTTTTGAATGAGCTAAATCAAATATTCAATCCTGTCACAAAGTGGGACTCCCCACCCCTTTCCCCCAAAGAGACCTGGAGGGTACGAGGGAGAAGGTGGCACCGCTGTGCTGGCGAGGTGGACGTTGGAGACCTGTGGACCATGATAGGAAGAGGTGGCAGCCTGGAGGGCATGAGAAGGAGAGTCAGAAAGGTTTGTATGGGCTCACAGGGTGCATTTGGACAGTCTTGGTGGGATGGAGGGCAGGCTCTTCTTTGGGGGGGATTGCTTGCTTTAATTAAGTAGGTGACACTTCTTAAATATGCTGGGATGTGGGAAGGGCCAAAGCTCTAAAGCAAGGAGAGCCTTTCGAGCCCTTTTTCCTGCATAACTATTGGTTATGGTGGCAAGTCCGGCAGAACCCTAGACAGAGCCTTAAGGAAATTAAGTTTTATGTAACAAGCTGTCTATGTGTTCCCACCTAATAAGTTTTGAATGTCAGCCAACTTCAACTAAATTTGACAGTGGGTAGCTATTACCTCTTTCAATTTTAGCTGTTATCTCTTACCAGTTCCATTAAAATAAGTGACATTAAAATAAGGAGAGGCACCCAATTAGTGCCCCCACTGGAGGGAAGGTGATAGTTTGCATTTTTCTCCTGCTAGAGGTTGCAAGCAAGAAGGAGAAAGCCTTAGGAAAACAAAGTCTCATTATTTCTTCTCCTGAATAACAACTTAATAATTAAAAAACAAAACAAAACAACCAAAAAACAACAGTGGACCCACTTTCATATACTTTGGAGCTCAGAACTTGCTTTGTTTTGTGTGTGTGAATCGGGAACATGGAAAGCAGATGGGGAAGTAAGAAGAACTTGCAGGTTTCTTAATGCTTTGTGAGTGGGAGCTGCCTGGAGTGGCCTGAAGGGCTGTAAGTAGGGATAGGCAGGGGCTACCTGGATCCTCTGGCTGTGTAATAAGTTATGCTGTGATTGCTGCAAGGTTTGAAACCCTGGGTCCTCAAAACTTACTCTTTATTGACTTGTCTTCTTTCTTCCCTAAGTGCTTACACTGCATATTGCACACCTGTTTATAGCAGAAATAATTTCGGCAGCTACAGCAGGGGTTGGGGGAGCGGATTGTTTTAGAATAGGCAGAAATTGCTTCATGGAGCTAAGAATGTGTGTCGTCGGGTTCTTTCTGCTTGGTTTTAGTTGCTTGTGTCAGTGAGTGATATTGTGGCTTAGCGATGGTTGTAAATATCAGGGTCCTTGCTATAGAAAATTCAAATTCCATGCCACAGACAGGCTGCAGAAATGAGATCTGGGAGGTGATGGCTTAGCGGGTAATAATGTTTGCTCACTCTGCTATACACCTTTATTACGATGTAAATTGTGTAAATTTATGTGTAAGCACATAATTATGGACGCTCAACTGTCAGTTTGCCTCCTCAGTAACGTGCTTTTGTGCATAAACAGTTAAACGTCCTTCTCCGGAAGCGGGAGAGACGGTGGTATTTTTAATTATTGTACCAGCCCTTATTCCCACTGAAGTGAAATGGGAACTGCTTTCCAAAATCAAGGCCTGCTATGTATTGCAAGAGAGTTTTGACAGTATCCAGCAGAGGATTTAGGAGAGGAGCTGGGGCTGGGTTAGTTGCAGAACATAACTCCCTGGGTCTGTGTTTTCCTTTAATAGTCCCATTTTCTTTCAGTCGTTGCTGCATGGCTTTCAGCTATTCAGCCAGAGAGAGTGGTAGGTACAGTACTGTGTATCATTAGTATGTGAGCAGTAGAGTGAGTTTCAGCTGAATAAAAATGAATTCTTTGACTTGCAATTGTGAACGTTTCTAGTTTGCCTTGACAATCCTGTCAAGACAAATTTGAACTTTGTCAGCAATTGTGATTGCTTGTGGGAGAATTACCAAAAGCCTTTGCTCTAGGTATCAGTCAGTGATTGCAGCCCTCATCTGCTATTTGACCAAAATTTTCCATGGCACTCAGCAGGCTATTACTTGTCACTCTGACATATAATGGAGGGGTATTTTAATTGATTTAAAAGTTAAAATCTATAGTTACTTAATACGATATAACTCTATTATGTGTCAGGGGTTACACTTGCTGTGAAATTAGGGAAAGGAGAGTTGAAAGGACTTGGGGTTTGGAATATTTTTAAAATACACGTGCAATTGATTTTACCTTCTACAGACTATCGGTAGAATTTTTATTTAGTTAATGGGAGCAGAGATTTCCTATTATGTAATTATTGTTGATTTAAAAAGTGATTCTTCAGTGTTAAGTGTGCATCTAGTTTCTAAAACCTGTCTCTTCTAAGGTTCAATAGTACTTCTCCTCAAAAGTCTTCACTTTTGTAGCGAGCTCTGAACAACTGCATTTTTGAATCCGACGCTGTTTTGGTTTATGACCTAAGCCATTCCTCTGTCATGATCTCCTGGTGTCTAAAATAGATATAATTCTACCCAAGCCCAAGGGATGTGTAGAATTAAAAATTGTGAATCACTCTAAAGCTGTAGAGCACGAGTGCAATTGGTGCAGTTGCACATATGCAGGTTACATATATGCTGGGACTGTGGGATCAGATGCTCTAGCAATACTGTCTTCCTCAATTGCTCTTGTGGCTGCAAGTATGCAGTGTCTTTCTAAGTGGTGACAGTGATGATCAGTTCAAAACATCTTTTTCTATGTGTCCATTTCGAAACAAGCTCTTTGTCAAGAGAGAAAATAGAGGCAAAGACTCTTCAAAGATGAGTGGTTCACATCCTTCTTCTCTCTCTTTCTTCCTCCACCCCCAAGTTGTTCAGTTTACCTGGCTTTCTAAGTTAGGAAGAAGGATGGAAAGAACATGGGTTCCTTCTACAACAGTAGGATGAGAATTAGGACTATTGAATACTCATTAATGTATCTCTTTTTTGGCCCATACTGCCAGACCCTTCACATAAGCTATGGGCAAGGAGAAAATAGAAGGACTTGAAGTGTACAAGTAGATGTGGTAATCAACAATATCACCACCAACAAGAGTGACTGTACTCTACCTTGGGGTAAATATAAAACTAAGCATCTCTGCAGATTGTCACTTTGTGTAGCAGAGGTGGGACAAGTGGGAAGCGATGTCCTTGTCTGAACCAGAGCTGCTACTTGCCGTATCCCCTGCTAATCACAATTTTTACAAGCAGGTGTGAAGCCTGAAAAGGCTGTTTCACAATTCACAGGTTGGATGGGGATCAGAATACTTTTAAAACTTTGATTCTTCTATCAGTGTATTTTCTGAAAAGGTACCACAGAACCCTTTACCAGCAGCTGGTCGTTTTAGACCAAGGTGATACACAGCTCCACCAAATACGTGAGTAGGGTAGATGTTTGTGTCCTGAATGTAAGGCAGGAGAAGGGTTGCATAGCTACTTGTTTGCACTGAAGAGAAAATGGAAATGTTTTTCTTATTTCACTCTGGTTGGTGAATACTCTGTGAAAACGTGAGAGAATCCTCTGTGGAAGGCTGGCCTGTAGGGAACAGTTCAACAGAGGAACTTCACAGTGTGCTGGTGAAGAAACATAGTATATGGGTCATATTTGAAAACCAGGTTATACAAGGGATTGCACGCCTAGAAGTTAAAGCTAATATGTGATGGGTTTGGGTTTCATTGTGTTTTTCCAAGGCATCAGCTCTTCATTCCCAGCCTTAGAGTGGCACCTTTACATTAGACACATCGTTTGAAGAAACGATGGCTAGAGAACTTGCGAAGGTGTTGGAGCAAATCCAATTGCAAACTGTTGGTAAGCATCCTGAGAGTCAGAGAGACTGGGAAGTGAGTCTTAGGCTAGATGGTGTTTGCAGATAGGCACAGGCAAAACCCACTGGAGATGTAGTTGGCCAAGCAAAGAAGCCACAGTGAGAAGAATGAGGGATTGTAGCACGAGGGCCAGCCTCACCACTCATAGGCCACATGAAGGTCTGCCTCAATACCTGTTCCTATCCCATTTCTCCTTCTTTGCTTTTTCTCCTTCTCCCAGAAGTTGACAGGTATGAATCCCACATCCATCTTCCCTGGATTGCCTACTCAATGCAGGCATATTCTGCTCGCTAGAACCCCTGGATGTTCCTCAGACATCACAACTGTCTTTTCATTGCATCGTCAAAAGGTAGCAAAAGCATACGAACGTGATGAGGGGAACGGTAAAGGAAATAAAGAGGAAATTATCCTGGCTTTTCTACCTTCTAGTTTTAGGAAGATGTTTTATTGGGCCAGTGGGACCAGGAAGGTGGAAAAGACAAATTTACAAGCTGCTCCAACGTCTGCGTAGTTCTCCAACCTAGAGCTGCAAGAGTCTTCTTATTTCTTATATCAAGTAATAATTGTATGCATTAAAACACCATGAACAGCTTGAATTTCTTAAAATGGAATAATGTTAGTTAAAATGAAGCCTTCATTATTTAAAATAGTGTTTTTAGAAGTCACAGAAGAGATTTCAAAATAATGTGACTATTTGCCTTTTACAGTATCTGTTAATCAGAGATGGTGGTAAAAGTTGGGAGTTTCACATGATACAGTAAAAGCCGAACAAGCGCCAAGCTGGAATCTTCCAGTAAAACATAAATCACTGTGCCTAACATCATTAAGGATTATTGCCTTTTGATGAGTAAGGTCAACTTCGGTGGATTATTTATTTTTCCAACCTTCCTTTTACAAACGGGCGCAGAGCTCGCTGCACGTTGCGAGGTCTGTTGGCGTCAGGAATTTCTCTGATACGTGTACGAGCTTGGGTCTTAGACTCAGGTCTGCCTTTGGTAACTCATACTAAATAATGTTGTGAGCTGTCTCGTTGCCTTTCATTTTTCCCTACCCCTTGTTTATGAAGTTTAGATTGCTGTGCAGGCTTCCCTACCGCTAGTTCCTGTTCCTATGTGGAATTGTAATATATAGCGTGCGCTTGTACCGTGATGCCAGTGTGCTTTCAACATCCATACTAATTTTGTCTTGCTGGATGTGGGAGAGCACAAGGGAGTTGAAAGGGCAAACTCCCCCTCCATCCACCCATTAGCTTCTTTTGGCTCAAGCAATAATTACACATGTTGCCTTTCAAAGCCTGTGGGATTGCTCTTATGAGTGAAGGTCTGCCATACTGGGGCTTTTATTTGACAAGTTGGAAAATAGCCTTTGTTCCCATGGTAACCTTTTTTTTTTGTGCTTTGGTGCATTTTTTTCCCTATGGTTTCAAGGTTACTCTGGAGGTTTTTCTGTTGAGGTATTTTAATCCCCAATAGACTGGGGATGGCAGTTCAGTTTAGTTTTTGCTTTTATGAAATTTTATTTTATTTTAATATGATTACAGAACTCTTGTAAACTTTAGATTGTGTGGTTAGAGCATTACTGGTGTGATGGCTTTCTCTGTAAGCATATCATGCACTCAGAAGATGAAGCAAATAGTTTGTAATAGGCAAGTACATACAATTGGACCAAGATGCTTCTGTTATAAACTAATATTTTTGATACAGGTATTCCTTTAGGACTTAGGGGGCCAACCCTTGCCAGGCATACCAGGTGGACTTTTGTCTCAGCAACAGAATGACATTTCTTAAGGTTGAAAACGGTAGATGCTCTGGTCATCAATGTCATTCTTGGAATAAGGGTTTCATAAAATAAGGATTTCAAGTAAAGGCAAGTATTTTTAGGAACTGCTTGTTTAGACCCTAAAGGAAGAATTTGAAAAAACTAGTGAGATTTATGTGAAAAGAGGTGGGTTTTTAAAGAGATGTTCTTGTTGCTGCTAGCATCTCCCTGCATTTCACTTCTATGTATATTTTTCTTCCCTGTTTGTTCAATTTTTCCTTGTCTTAGAAATCCTCAATAGCAGAGCAAAATAGTCACGCGGTCTTGTCTTGCTTGCAATTCCTCATGGTAATGATTTCCCACTGGTGCCCTCGTCAGCAGGTAAACCAGTTTTAAAATATTGCTGACCAAGAAGGCAGCAGAGCCTCACCGAGTAAACACTGCTGTGCTCTTGTATGAGAGTGATCAGGATATATAATTAGTTTACACATTTTTCAGGGGTGGAAGATAAGATGGTGCTATGAAAAAGCTGGATTTTTTTTAAAGATGGGTCTCTTTCCTTTTGGTCATGGCGGGTGAGCAGGTGCAGGAGAAGAAAGAGTTAAACCAACTGCCATCCTCCCACCCCCCCAATAGACTTTCAATAATTAACTAGATCATTTTTCAGATAAACTGTTCCTGCCTTATCTTGCCATACAGTATATGGCAATTTAGAATCGGCAGGACAAATACCCACACTGCATGCATTTAAACTGCACTAATTCTATAAGTGAACGAAATATGAAAAGTTAGAGCAAAATGCGCCGTGAGGCTTACTGTTGGTCTCTGGTTTCCAAAGTTGAAGGTTTACTCCTGGTAGGAAACTCCTGTCTAGGTTAGCTGTTCCATTTCAATAGATTATCATATTTATGTACTAAAAATAAAAAATATACAGAACAAGCAAATTTTATTTCCCTGGGGCAGTTGGATCTTGGTACGTTGTGGCAGTAGTTAGAGGGGAAAAGTGCATTATAGAAGAATGTTAGGGGGATGTTAAACTTCTCTGATCTCTGGATCAGTGGGTAAAAAGTATATTTATTTCCCTAGGAGGTAAGTGCTCCTCGGTTTCAGTCCACCAGAACGCACTTTTGTTTACACTTAAGTTTATATTTTTCTGTATTTGCCAGATTATTTTGAGGTAAAAATTTGGATAGCCAACTGCAGTTGCTACCAAAAGATTCCAGTAGAGAAGGTCAAGGAAAAGTCAAGGCTTACAGCTGGGTTGAGGAAAATGCTGGGTCCTGTCAGCATCCACCGAGGTAAATGGAAACTGAAGGAGCTTAGTACGCTTGCTTCATTTTGTAAAATCAACATATGCCTTAAGGTTAAACTAAATCCAGGAACCTGTTTGGTGGTGACTACAGCACAGGAGAACCCATCAGCTTCTATTTGCGGAATAAACACTACCATTTAAATGCTTTTTTAAAAACCCTGAGTGAATCTTTTAAGGTAGGGAGGGGGGTGTGCTTGGGAGGAAGCGTAGAGCCTTTTCTGTTATCAGTGCATGTCAAAGTTTGCTTGTTTCCTTAATTAAGATCCAGGTACAAGTGGGATATATCACCCTTAGGCATTGCTAAATAAAGTAGTAACTTAATGTGAAAGTTGGAGTTGCTGAGGAAAGAAACCATGTGATTTCTCAGTTTGCTTTCCCTTAACTAAATGCACTTTCCTCTCTGATTTCTACATGTTTCATTGTACCAAGCATTTCTTGGGGGGGGAGTATAAATACTGGATTAATTTTGTAATCTGTATACCTTTGTATTACAGTTGCAGGACTTGAAGTTCAAACAATTGAAAGTTTTCTGTCTTGGAATAGAAGATTTTTGTGCTTTAAAAAAAAAAAAATAATTGGGAGTAACCACTAAGTTAAGTGTAATATCACAGCTACTGAATTTGACTGTGGTTTTTTTAAATTTCTTAAAAAGATATCGTCAAAGTCGTAGGTGGAAAAATAAGTTTATTTTGGTGAGATACTGGTCCATTATTTTTTTTTTTTTATTATAGCAAGTAACACTCAATTTCATGAGTTCTTCATCATTAGCTGAAACAAAACAAACAAAAGTGAATAAATGGTAATACAAGTAAGAGCTTCAGGATCCTGAAGTTTGGGACATTTCAAAAGTAATTGATTAATAGCACAAGAAGATACTATTTTCTAGGTTGTTTTTCTTCCTTAATTGAATTTCCTGAATATTTCACATTGAAAATGTATTTTCAGTGGATGTTATTGTTGTCTTTGTTATTCTAGTAGAGAGAAGACATTAAAAAAAAATTAATTATTCCCCTAACCACTTTTATTACTTATGCACTGTTACTCCAGATGTCAGAGTTAAGTGTGCACTGCTTCAGATATTATGCTTGGTGTCTATCATCCATAGTATCCACTAAAGTATACAGCTTCCTTAGAGTATTTACATTTTGTTCAAGACTTCTGAGTCTTAAACTTTTCGTTTGTTTGTTTTTAAGGGTTAATCTTAAAAAAAAAAAAAAAAATAATTAGCCTTTTTCAAAGGCTGCAGGTGTAAGGGTTGGTATATATTGGAAATAGGACTCAATGTTTTATCCGAGGAAGCACAACCGTTTCTGTAATGTCTGTCCTCATCTCTGTAGGAGCCCTGAGAAACAGCCAGCAGAATTGGCAGCTAGGTTATTCAGAGATTTTTATCCCTCTCTGCCAAGGGTCGGAGGGCGAACGTGGCTCCCTCTACACGGAGGAGCGTTGCTGCTGGGGCTCGGAGGTGGCTTGGTTTCAGTGGTCCTCCCTCAGCCCAGCTTTCATGAGGTGCGGTGTGGCTGCCTTCTCCTCCAAAAATGGGATCCTTTCATCCCCGCACCTTTTCGCTTCTCCATGCTTTCTTCGTCTGCTGACGAGAAGGTTGGTTTATACAGTCTGACATTTAAGAAATACCATTTTCCAGTCTGCTGATCTGCTCTATGCAAGTAGTTATATGAGAGAGCCAGGGTGCCCTCCTGCAGTGAAACTTTTTTTTAGAAACTGATACTGGTCAAGCCTTAGTATTGACAATTAAAATGAGCAGCATGGAGCAAAATCTGGGAGATGGTACACGCTGCCGGTGGAGGTTGTGACCAGCATCGTTGTGTAGTGGTCAAATAATCTATTGGACAGCTAACATCTTCTAAACAATTAGTAGGTTATCCTGGGCAGTGAAATTGTTGTTTTTATGTGAACACGCACAAAAATAACGGAGTTGATGTGAAGAGGAGATGGTTATGCCATCTATGGTGATGGCTGAGTGAATGATGAGTTAACGAAAGGAAGATACAAGGAGAGCTGCTAGAGAAGTGACGAGTCAAAGGAAGCACTTGGGGACGTGAGATTAGCTGTGGAAACCAGGAAGAAGTCGAGGGGCTATTTGGAGGGGGAAAAGAGTATATTTCCAGGGTAGCATAAACTTGGTAATCAATCTCTTGATTTTAGTGCCGGGTTGTGAGGAGCTGTATACTCAGTGGGGGAGTTTTTTGTCTCCCTTGGGCAGCATCGTCTGGTGCATGGAGGTTGGTGAGGACCAAGCATGTGGGTGTGCTCCTGCAGTGATGTGACTGGCTCAGTGGCGCCAGGGACTCTTTGGTGGCTTCTTGGTCAGCTCTTGGCCACCTGCTGACCATCTGAGCTTGCTTGGGTGGGAAGGGTGGGCCAGACCAAGGTCTGGTCTCCATGCTCAGCCAGGCCGATGATACCATGGTTGTGAAGGACCACAGGAAGGTGTGTTTCAGTATCTGTGTGTGCAAAGTTGACTATATCATGTTTTCATGTGCCAGTAGAGGATCCCATCCCCAGTAGAGGATGACTCTTGATGGAGGTTACCCTTCAGAAATGGGATGAGAGGGCAGAAGGAAGATGCTGGAAGTCTCTGCATCTTGAATCTCCTGATCATTCTTCCTCTTAAAGGTTTTTTTTTCTTTTCTTGAAAATATGATGCTGATCTCAGCTTCTTTTTACCTTTGTTTTTGCATAACTTTATTAATTGAGGTGTACCCAGCTTCCTTCTGTTTGTTTTACTACTAGAAAATTTCTGTATGAAAAAGAAAAGTCAATGATGTGGAATTAAAAAGGACTCATCTAGATCTCATAATAATAAAAGCGTTTGGAACAAATGAGTTTGGGATTCATAATTGTGGCTTATATTTCTTTGGAGTGCTTCATTTTATCATCAGAGAGGCATCGTTTGTTTAAACTATGCTCCCGTATGACATCTGGTTTGAAAAGCATAATAACCTATATAATCAGCTTTTAAAATGCTGGATTATCTGTAGGTTTATTGACTCTCCTTTACAAAATCTGTTATTTCTAATTAATTCTCCATATAACTATTACTGAAGCCAACTTGCAGAGACACAAATGAGCTTGATGGCAATGGCTAGTCAAGGTCAGCATTTAACTGCCAGCATTTGCACTGTTGAGGATAATAAATCAGGCTTATTCCTAATCACATACCCTACAACGTGACAAATGTTAGTGGAGCCATCTAAGCAACCATTTTACAAATCATTTAGAAGATACATTTGGCATTGTTAAACTGCTCCACGCTGCCCTTGGCTGCAAAAGCCTTGCGATAAAATATGTATGCGCCGTTAGATCTCATGTATTTGAATCCTGCCGAGGGTGTGTGTATGGAGGGCTGTGTATGTTTGCTTTTTTTTTTTTCTTTTGTATTGCAAATAATGAAAGAGGCATGAAAGTAGTAACAGCTAATCAACCTGTGGAAACCACTGGCTTCTGAAAGCAGTGATGAGTAGCCAGCTCTGTGGCACTATTTCATATTTCTTGTGTTTTCACTTAGAAGTTTGTATTGAGAGTGGGTTGCTGCCCACAAGAAATTTTCTGGGTCAACAATAGTCCATTGTGTGAAAGTTTAAAAAAAAACCTGTGAAATATTAGAGCAATAGTTGTTAGGCTCTAATTTGGATTTGGGCAAATGCAGAAACACAGCGTTTTCACTTGGTCTAAAGTTTAAGACTCGATCCTGCTGTGGCCCGCAGGTGTCAGATTTAGTGTGTCATTCAAATAAATACTTGGCAGTAGGCTAATTGCTGTCCAAGAAGTCAACTGTAAGGTTTCTGATCTTTTTTTATGGTATCTGTTCTTATTTGGACCAACTCTTTTATTTTTTCAAAAAAGAGAATGATGTATTACCTAAATAATCTGGATT
This sequence comes from Tringa tobata, assembly GCA_033628505.1. NCBI lineage: Eukaryota > Metazoa > Chordata > Aves > Charadriiformes > Scolopacidae > Tringa > Tringa tobata. The sequence continues at coordinate 88,150 of JAHREE010000567.1, forward strand.
ATTGTAAACAAACTTCTCATCTGCAGAAAAAAAAAAAACAAACTAAGCTCAAAAAAAGAACTAAAATGAAATTAATGTATATAACTGTTAAAATCAACTGAATTTAACACTTAGTTTTCACCTATTAAGTTTTGCCTGTCTGTAACTTTTCCCCCGTTCCAGTTTGCATTAGGATTTGTTAATAGACATTTATGGGATGTTTCTGTGGAAAATTAATGAGAAGGGAAATATTTAACTTGGAGCATGCATGGAAAACACTTTCAAAGTGTTTTGGTTGGTTTTTTTTTTTTTTACTGTGATGTTTCTCCCTATATATATATATATTACAGGATTTAGAGCTCTACTGATTAATTAAATGCTTGGTTTAACAAAAGTAATGAATAAATAGTGTCTTTCTACGTCATAAACATTGGATAGCTGGCCTTGAAATGAGGTAGTTTGCTCACCAGTCGGGTCTTGATGTGGATCTTGTTCACCATGGTCAAGTCGCTAGGAAAGGAATGACAGCCTGAATGTGAGAGAGATTCAGGAGGAAAAGGTATAACCATCCACGCATGCCTTGTTGAGAAAGAAAAGCTTCCAGGGAGAGAGTGACTTAATCTGAGGTTTAGCAATAAGATTTGAGCATATTTTTTGGACTTGGCCTTTTATTATTTGCAGGTGTGTACAAACACCACTTTACTTTTGTAGGAGGTAATATTAATAGCCTTTTGAATTGGCAAATACTTTAGTGTAGCATGGGTGAAAGAGAACACAAGAGATTTTAAAAACAAGCCAGACATTGTTCATTAGAGGACAGTCATAGCTAGAGCTGGGACAAGTTGGAGGAGATTTAAAGTATCAACAGCTAATATGTTTCTTTGCAGTAGAGTATTTGAGAACTGCTCTATGTTGGATGCTCCTATTAGGAATGAAAATACTTCATTTGTGTTTTAACCTATTCCACTTTTAAACTGGTTGAAAGGATGCATTGGGAGTTAATTGAATTTTATTCCAGAATGTTAAGTTTCCACCTGTGATGCTGTGGCTGAGTTGTTGAATCCATGCTTTACATTCAAGCTGTACCTTCACCTTTCAGCTATATTCAACCCCTTCTTTTAGAGAAGAGCTGCATAAAATATGCTATAGATGATGTCTTAGGTAGGCATTTAATAATAGTCATGCATCAACTGGTCTCTCGATGTGTCTTTATGGGCTTTTTTTACCCAATAATTCTGTGCAAGTGAAAATTTATAGGGTAGCTTGCATCTAAAAAAAGGCTTCCCCACCTTCTGCAAGTCCTACGTGACAATTTATTTTCAACTAAAATTAATACATACTTTTTTATATATATACAGTATGTATATATATAGAGAGAGTGTGTGTGTATATATATGAGTAAAAAAAACACACGTACTGCTGTGATACCCTGGAAGCCTTCATTTCTCCACAGGAAGTGCTCTCTAACAGAACTACCTTTTTTAGATATTAAAAAAAAAATAGTAATACACTGACCTTTTTCAGGTTAGAAAGACTAGGAAAATTTTTGCTAGTCTTATGAAGAAATGGGAACATGCAGCATGAAAATTACAAATGCCCCGAGACATTTTGGTTGTGTGTCAGAATTGAAATGTTTTCCCTTCTCAGACAAAATACCACTGTTTGCAATGAAAAAGAAGAAAAAAAAAAAACCAAACAACTTTTCAAGGAGTTAGTTTTCCAAGTTATTCACATTTACTCGAGGAAGTAGACACCTTTGGAAGAATTTTGTTTAATGAGAAGCTTAATGTTTTTCGTGCAGGATGAAACGTGCGAGGGGGATAAAGTCCCGTTGGTTGCCGAAACAAATCCAAATGCAGAGCTGGATGCTGGCGCCGTCTTGGCAAATCCTGAAGGAGATACCTTTCCTTCGGGGTGGATTAATGCAGCGTGCATCAGTGTGGCTGTGACTTGAGCACACAGAACTTATTTAAACATAGATTTGATGAGGCTTTCCTTTGTCTCTCTAGCAGATGAGCTAATGCCATCACCTAGCAATTATCAACTAGTGTGATGTTATGTAATGAAAGTATAAATAGCAGGAGGGCTAAAGCTAGGAAATCTAACAGACTA
>JAHREE010000567.1:95014-128863 GCA_033628505.1 Tringa tobata
GTCTCCCCTCAGCCTCCTTTTCTCCAGGCTGAATACCCCCATCTCCCTCAGCCTCTCCTCACAAGACTTACTCTCCAGACCCCTCACCAGCTCCGTTGCCCTTCTCTGGACCCGCTCCAGCCCCTCAAGGTCTTTTTTTGTGGTAAGGTGCCCAAAACTGACCCAGCCCTCGTGTTGAGGCCTCATCAGTGCCCTTTACAGGGGGATGATCACCTCCCGAGTCCTACTCCCCACGCTGTTCCTGATACAGGCCAGGATGCTGGTGGCCTTCTTGGCCACCTGGGCACACTGCTGGCTCCTGTTCAGCCAGCTCATGTCCACCAACACCCCCAGGGCCTTTTCTGCTGGGCAGCTCCAGCCACTCTGCCCCAGCCTGTAGCGCTGCAGGGGGTTGGTGTGACCCAAGGGCAGGCCCCAGCCCTTGGCCTTGTTGAACCTCATCCCGTTGGCCTTGGCCCTGTCCTGATGCCTCTGCAAAGCCTTTCTACCTTCCAGCAGGCCGACACTCCCCCCCAACTTGGTGTCATCTGCAGACTTACTGAGGGTGCACTCAATCCCCCTGTCCAGATCATTGATGAAGATGTTAAAGAGAACCGGCCCCAATACCGAGCCCTGGGGGACACCACTCATGACCGGCAGAAGACTCACTGCATCATAATATGTGGCTTGCTTTTGAAGAGCATTGTATTTTAGAGTTGCCAGTGGAAAATACTTCCAAAAGATACCTCCAGAGAGTCTTGGTTCAAAGAAAACCCAACAAAATTGCTCCATCTTTTAAGAATGCGGTTGATGGTTGAAGCTGGGTTTGCAAGATGCATCCATCTGCAAAACTTCAGGGTGGTTTCTGAACCTCCGGTGCTGCTTTTCCAGCACCTACTATCATAGGGAAGAGTCTTCTGCACTTGCAGAATATTAAAAGGCGTCAAAACTACTTCAAAAGCAAGCTGCTAAATTACGGAAATATTAGATATAAGCTCCAGGACCACTGCTGTGGTAAGCAGGAATGTGGACGGGAGAGCGCATCCCACTTCATAAAGTGGTCTTGGTGGTTTTATTACAGGTATTCCTTAGCTGTGAGGGCTTGAAACAAACAAAGAAAGAAAATTTATAGCTATTGGTTTGCTGCCTGGGTGGTTTGTTTGTTTGTTGTTTATTTTCAGTTTTAATCATCTGCTACTAATAAATTCCACTGCCCTTGTGGTAACTTCTTACATTAACATTGATATATTATGGGTGTTTTAAAACAGACAATAAAAATATTGCACTTACTAATTAAAGCAATTCATGTATTCAGCCAGGCACTGCCAGAAAGAGTTGTGGTTTCCTAATTGTTAGGTGCCTTGAGCAATATACCTTGTATAAATTCTTAATTGAACTTTGCATTATGGCCAGTGTGATTTGAAATATTCATAGCTGTTTTGTTTTGTTTGTTTTGTTGTTTTTTTTACTCCAGCTCTTCATTGAGAAGTGTATCAACTGGATCTTCAAGACCTTCCAAAGTATGTTTGGTGTGCGGCGATGAGGCATCTGGATGCCATTATGGGGTGGTTACCTGTGGCAGCTGTAAAGTTTTCTTCAAGAGGGCAGTAGAAGGTAAGAAAATACAAAATTAAAAACATCAACAAAAAAAGAAAAGACAAAACACGAGTGGGTTTGGGGTTTTTTAATAGAAATATGTATACACACATGCACATACATGTGCTCTTATCTGTTTTCTGCTGTTGATAAAATTCTGTGTTGCTAATCTGAAAAGAAAAAAAAAGTCGAATGAACTCCAAATACACATGGCGTAATTTACATAGAATATGCCAGGATGTTTGCAGTGTACACCTTCTAAAGGACACATTGTTTTGCTTCATGCCACTGCTGAATCAGGCTGCTTCTCCACCCCTCCAAGTAAATTTTTGTAATTTTTAATGGATACAGATACAATTAATGTAAACATACTCCTGCTTCTCCTGTACTGGAGGATGAATGCGGTTGTCTCATTATGCTTTGGCAACCTTATATGACAGTACAATTCACTCGGGTCATTTATCTCCCTCTGGGTATCTCCAGGGCTTTTGACTCAGTAGTGCATCTGCTTCATCTTCTAGCAAAAGAGAAATGGCTTTGCTGTACTGTGGTAGATTGATGAGGAAGCATGAATTGAGCGTGGTGCTTTTCTTAGATATTGTTTTCTTCATTAAGGATTAGGGCTTTCAATAAGGACTATATTCTGATAGCTGTATCGTCAGAGGAGTGTTTTGCTGACATCTCCCTATTTTGTGTTAATTATGGTATAGCTAGTCTTTCCTGGGCACCTCTATAGAAAGAAGTTAGGATCACTCAGAGTGCTACAGGACCTCTGGTAGGTGTTGCCTTTCTGTGACTTGGGTTCTTAGGGTAAAAGAAAATGTTTGGCCTTTACAGAATTTGTAAGCAATTTCTTCAAGTGATAAAAATTAAGTTTTCAATACCTGATAAAGAGTAAGAGTTCATGGCTTGCAAAGGACATAAATACTTGTATAGGTTTCTTGAAGTCTTTGCTGATGAATAGATGTTCTTACAACCACTGATGAAGCAGGCGATATCTACTTACTTATTTATTTTCATGAGGAAAAACCTAGAAGGAAGAAAATAGACTCTTAATATGGTGTCCAGCTTGTGCACTGAGTGAGGCAGTGATTAATTTCTTCTGTGATCATTAAATCTGCTGCTGCTGGCAATAAGGATTTAGCTCTCTGTTAAATAGACCTGGAGGGCTTGTGCGTCATTGAGGTCATGACCTCATATAATATCTCTCTATCAATCTATTTATCTGTCTGTCATCAATTAGATTGACATCTATAGTGTCAATCTAATTGCAATGAACTTCCCAAAGTTATAAGGACATGGAAAACGTTTCCCGTTTCTGAAAGTATTTTCTCTTACTGTTGTGCAATAGCTGACCTTGCTGCCTTCATTCCCTAACGTCTTCCTTGAGGTTTTAGTCACTTAACAAACATGAACTGGAAAACCTTACTCATTTTCACCGAGTGATTTCCTCCGTGTGCTTCCATACCACGTCACTTTTAGGTCTTTGCACATCCATGTCTAAACTGGCCTCTGAATCATGAGGATATCTTTTGTTATGGTGATGGTGGTAGGTCTTTCATACACCTGCAGATACTGTGAAGGGACAGCACCTTTTGTTATCTTCCTTCCTGCCTTCCAGGAGAGCTTCCATGCCAGTCTTGAATCACTGTACTGCGTATCTACATTTACCATACCCCTCTCTTTTGATGTCCTTTCTGACATAATCTGATGGATATCCCTATACCTTTATTGGAATTTATTAAAAAAATACCAAGGATTCTTGTTATGAGTTAACAGAGTAGCAAGACTACGTTTCCAAGCCTTAGAAGCCAAAATTATTACGAAAAGATTATTCTGTAATCAGGCATAGAAATACATTTTTAAAATGTAGTTAAAAGTTATCAATAATTACTGAAAATGAGTTAAGAAAAAAAAACAACCTCAAAAATTGAAAGACAAAGCAATCTTGTCATCCCTAAAAGTTGAAGATAAGATATTTAAATTTGCTTAGAATATATTTTTTAGGATTATTATATAAACGTGTATGTTCCTACCAGTGGTATGTGAACATGACTGTGAGTTCTTGATGCTACCAGTAGCATTGTTGTTATGCAGACACTGAAAATTTGGCTTGCACGTCTCTGTTTTTATATATATAGATAAATAGATAGATTTTAGTGTGTGTGTATGTATATACGCATAAAGGTACATTGTAGAGTATTAACCATAAAAGGACATAGCAAAAACATAATATACGTTTTGGCTCCAAACATTCTGAAACTACCAAGGTGAATAAAAATTTGTATAGTTAGTTTTGTAACAACAAATACTTTTTTTCAGTTGGGGCACATGACCAGTGAAATACACCATCCTGAGGTTTCCTAATTTAAATGAAATATTTGTAGCAATTAGTCTGTATCATTTGTTCATGAGGGTGTTTTTAAAACTACAGTAGTTAAGTGCATGGTATAAATAAAAAATAAATCGAAGTGGAAGAACTATCTGAAACGTAGATCCTGGGCATACCTGTCTCAGCTCTGAGCTAAAGCTGTGTTCTTAAGTGTTTGCGTTCTTGTCTTTATTACAAAGAAAACAGTAAAACTCCCTCTGTGAACATAGAAACAACTTTCTGGGGAATTTAGAAATACAGTGGCTAATTTATTTGAGTAAAAATGAATTGTTCCCTCTCTAAAAGATTGTAGTAAAAGAATAGAAGAGATTCCTCAAGTTTCATTCACCATATTCCTGAAGTCATTTCTATAGACTTTTTAAAGATCTATGCATATTTTTCCAGTTATATTTTACACACTGTATATGCGTGCACACACGCATATTGCTTACTCGATGCACTAAACAGTCTTCAGTAGAAGGTGGCACAAGAAATTATATTCTGTCAAAAATGGCCCCCTCTTCCAATTGTTACTACGTAGGGCAGCTATAGCTGGTGCCATTTTCATAGAACCACAGCATGGCTGAGGTTGGAAGGAACTTCTGGAGGTCACCTGGTCCAGCATCCCCTGCTCATGCAGGGCTGCTTAGAGCCAGATCCCAGGACCGTGTCCAAATTGTTTTTGAATATCTCAAAGGATGGAGACTCCACGACCTCTCTGCCGGTGACTGGCCATCTTCACAATAAAAGAAGTGCTTCCTGATGTTCAGATGGACCTCCCTGTTTTTCAGTTTGTGCCCTCTTTGAACAGTGGAACTCTTCTTCTTGAAGAGGAAGAGGCTTTTGGTAGTATCTGCTGATTAAATGAAAGTTTTACTTAGTTTAATTTAAAAAGTTACATACTGGTAGTCCTTCAGTCCTTCAGTGGGATGGAAATCGTAGGACAGAGCAACTGGTGTTCAGGTGGAAGGACAAGAACCAAGTGATCTAGTTGAAGATGTCCCTGCTCGGTGTAGGGGGGTTGGACTCGATGACCCTTAAAGGTCCCTTCCAACCCAGCCCATTTCATGATTCTATGAAGTGGGGAGACAAATTGTGTCAAAAAGCATGGAAACAGAGAAGGGGGATTTGGAGAGAGGGACTGCTGCATACTTCCCAGCTCCTTGGATCTCGGCTAGAATTGCTGACGTTGTCAGCCCACCTTGAACAGCTTTTGAGTCCCAATTCCTTTGCACTCCTCTGAAATATTACAAAACAGAGGGATTATTACAGAACAACTGCTTTGAAATTTAAAAACAAGAAAGTGCACAACAACAAAGAGACTAAAGCTTGCGTCTCCCATGGTAAATCTGGTAATTGCATTCCCAGTGAATCTTATTTTGGTGACTTGCAGGAAACGTCTAATGAGTTTATGAGGAGAACTGTAGACTAAAAAAAGTATTAAAATGGGTTTATTGGTGAAATTTCAAAAGTAATTTCAGATGGAATTCATTAAAGGAATGTAAATTATCCAAGTGCAAAATTTTGATGTCAAGTAAGCATGAACGTTTTGATGACTGATTTGATGAGCAGGAGTCTGGTATGAAGAAATAGGATTGTGTCATTAATATAAATTTGACCCGCCTCGCAAACACTAAAATCCTTTAACCGTGAAAGTGTTGATAAATGGTGTCACTGCAAAAGTTAAGACATTGGTATTTATAATACATTTTTACCTAGAATAACTACATTTTATGATTTTCTAAATTACGAATATGGCCAATCATAAAGTTACTTGAACTTTAATTTATGATCATTAATAGAGCCATATGCTGAAAATACGCTGTACTGTGAGGGAACCTAAGGTACCTGGCCGATCTTGTCTTCTCTTTTTCCACTGAACCAGCTTTCTTCAAGAAGAGTAACAGGCTTGAAGTCAGAAATCACAGCTGTTCTTGCGTATGCCTTGCATTTTTAGTCTTCATTTGTTCAAGTTCCAGACAAGTATGAGGTAATCTGTCCTAAATCAAAATTTATATCGCTTCTTAAGTTGCTAAAGTTAATCTTTCATTCTTCCTTTGGCTTGAAGGTAAGAAAAGGAAGGCATTTTTTCATCTCCAAATGGTGCTAAAGACTGCAGCAAAAATGGCCATCCTCTTCCAGTTATTTTACATATTTGCTGGGAGATTTTTTGGCTACTTGACAAATTATATCGTGTTAGTTATAGGGAAGCTTGCTGTGGGTTTTTTTTTTAAATAGAAAGATGTGATGTTCAATACATTTCAGACTCTGCTGTTGATTTCTGCTCCAGGCAGTACGCCTTAAAGCTATTTCTGCCATTTTAAGTCAGAAACATAAATCTCTCTTCCTCTCTGAGGTAGAAACACAGCCACCGCCGCAGGAGTTTCTAGGATTGTGTTTCTTTTTCACCTGCACGTTTGTTATTTGCCCATTTAAGGGAGGGGGGAAATTTGGCTGAAGGATGCTTTTCAGAGTCTAATCTGATGCCGTCTTATTTAAACGGCCTCCTGGATCTGGCCAGTGTGCTGTGCACCTCGGGGAGCAGCCCGGTAACACAGAAATCCTACCTCCGCTGCGTTGTTTGCACAGCGGGTTATCCAAGACTTCTCTTCAATAAGTGGAAGGGATGAAATTTCCCGTGTAGCAATCTGGGATGGGGGAAGGGGACTCGGCGCAGCTGTGGGAACCCAGGCGGCCTCAAAGATAGGGTTACGGAAAAGAAGGGCCGTTCTTCATCACCCTTTGTGCCGGGCTGCTCTGAAAACACGGAAAGGAAACAACCCTGGGGTCCGAGCCACCAGTCGCCCAGGGGTTACCTCCAAGTCTTCTTTGCCGGCCACCAAGGCCCATCTTTTTGCCATAATCGAAGGGATCCAGCAGCCTTCTAGAGACTCGCCTTCGCAGGGAGGATTGTGAGCTATCGCCAGCCTGAAAATTTCAGTGGTAGATAAATTCAGCTCTTTGGCAAGCAAAGGCACCGTGCAACCATTTAGCAAGGGGACAGACGCAGAATATCCCAGGGATACTCTCTCTTTTTTTTTTTTTTTTCCTTTTTCTGGAAATACTCTTTGAGTTTCCGCTTCCAGAAGGCCACACAAGAAGGAGAGGGGATAAGTTAAGCGCAACGTGTTTTTTTCAGAAACAGGTAATCTTCCTGTGGTTTTCCCATGAACTTCCCAAAGTTCTATACCGCCTTCCCTACCCCCAACAGGAAATAAAGAGACAGAAAAGCCTCTGTGTGTGCCTCCTAAACTTTTTTTCATTTGAATTGAGGTGGGAAAAAAGTATCAAGGTGTGAGAACTTAAATATGCTGGAATATATAGTTCTTGAAGAATTTGCTTAGTTAGCCTAACATATTTTTATAAAATACTACTGGTGAACACGAAAGTTTTACCTTATAGATCATTTAAAGAAGCAATTTTTTTTTTTTATGCTGTAGAAGCTGAAATTGATACATTTCAGAAAGGCCTTTTCCACACCATTTTGCAGTGTGTGCACCCATGAATTTTGTAGGGCTGTATTACTGGAATTAATTATACATACAGTTCTTCACTCTCCACTATTCTGTTCATTCACTGTAATGGAGTCAGTGTTTTTCCATCACAGGCTGTAATTTTCCTTTTATCCACTTTCATAAGGTCAGCGGCCTCTCTAAATTCGACATCACTCAGTATAGATGTCCATATGTTTTCATAGAAATTTGTATGTGGGATTTGAAGTTGACTCTGTTCCTGACCTATTGCAAGAATCTGTTTTACAACCTATCAAACAGAAATATTAGGTGAAGAGCAAGCAGATGGGTGATCTGCTGAGGGCAAGTGAGCTGGTCAGATTCATGTAGCAGATGCTACTCTTACTTGATATGCCATGGTTAATAGGTGTAAAATAAAATTTAAATAATTAAGGCATCGTAGGTTTGAAGCTGCCACCAGCCTTCCATGCTTTCATAGATATATAGAAAGGACTTTTCCTGCTTTTAGCTGTGGCAGGCAGCATTGCTGAGGGAAATGAAGTCTTCGTTCCTGCTTCTGGTTGGCTTTAGTTACTGGGAGCTTGGAGTTCGGGAGGCTGGTAGGAGGAAGGATCTGGAAAGGTTTGTGCTGGGAACCCAAAAAGGGGAAAAAAAAACCCAAGCAGCAAGAAATGTGACACAAAAGCAGGAAAGATTAATAAAGGATGGAGCATGTATTACAATTGAATATTTTTAAAGCTGGGGAGAGGTGCAATGTGAGGGAAAGCTTTCCTTTTGGCTCTTGGAATATATGACCTGCATGAGAAACTTTTACTGATGCTCAAAAATAAATACTGGACACCTGTTAAATGTGGGGTGCAGCACCAATAGAGCACGCATGTTGCGGTTTGTTTCAGAAAGGAGGGGGGTAGGATTGGGAACCATCTAGGTGACACAGTGTCTTGGTTTTAAAACAAGCAAAGAATGGGTGAGTTTAGCAGCTGTGGTGCCACAAAGAACCACAAGCTGGTTAATGGCTGGGAAAATGGTCTGAAAAAATATTTTATATCGAGAAAGCTAAAAATCCGCATTCGTTCCTTTGCAAAAGCATTAATAATTTCTTTCCCTCCTTCAGGACTTCCCAACATTTGCAGTTTTTTTTGTTTGTAACTATTATTTACCGTGTAAGCCGGTGTTGCTGTAGAGAGGGAGGGACGAGTACAGGGATGAGAATTTAAATATAGGCTGCTGCCTAGCCTTGAAAAACGCTCGCGTGATGCTAGGAGGTCTGCGGGCGACGATTCTTCTTCTGCGCTCTTTTGTTTGTCTTTTGTCGTTTGTTTTATGAATACTAATTTCTAGACTGCTTCATCCGCACAATCGTATATCCAGTAGGTGATAGCCAGCCTGCACAAGCGCAATATGCAGTAAACAGAACATATATGCAGTGGTGAGGTTCATTTATCTTAGGTGGTGGCCTTCCATCACCGCAAATCCAGGCATCACGCAGGCTTTCGTGTGCCTACCCTCTGCATCTTTATAAGAGAGGGGAAATTTTGGCATTCTTATGATGTGACGGAGAACCAAGTTGCAGTAATGTTTTTTTCAGTTGCTTTCTTTTTTAATGCATCACAGGGTAACAGTCCAGTAGATCAGAGTCTTCCTAGGGGTGTGGTGGCCCTGTGAATGCATGCTGATTCAAGGTAGCCACAAATATTTTAGCTAGCAAAAGTTCAAATGTTGCAGCCATTAGTTTAGTGTTTTCTTGAATACTTCAACTTCCTTTTCTTTAAAAAAACGGACTTTTTCCATATGCCTTGTAGGGAAGGTAGACAGTGTGCTTCTTGAGAAATTCACCTTTTAGTAGTAGTTCCAAGAAGGCCGAGTCGCTTGTGTAACATAATTATACAAAATCCATATGTTCAGATGCACCAAGTATTTCAAGCAAACAGGGAAGTATTCACACCGTCATGATGCAAACGATGCTGGGAATGCTTATGTGGAGTATTGTATATACTTCTGGTCACCAGCACGTTAAAGACAGTTTGATTCAGAGTCAAGTAAATACAGTAGGAGAGCTTCTTAATTATTCCCCCCCCCCCCAGATCATTTATCTTATGTCAGGTGACTAAATGCTTTTAGCTTGTTTTAGCTTACCCAAAAAGAGTCTGAGCTGGGACAGGATTGCTGTCTATAAATATTTCACAGTGGAGGAATAGACAACTGAGAGGGAGGAGAATTTATTTTGAACTAAGAACTGTGCCGAAGTAAGAGAAGATGCATAAAAATTACATTAGTTTGATATTTTGAGAAGGCTGCAAACCACCAAAAAAAGGGACTTCGGGGAGGGCGCTTTCCTGAAAGAAGTCAGAAGGGTTTAAGTACCTCCTTTGAAATGGAATATAGGAGAAGTAACTGATGTATAATACGTTTTGGTTCTCTTTGATTGTAAAGGATAAGCCAAAGAGGTCTTTTTTGGTTAATATTGTGTCCTGGTAAGGCTGGAGAGTTTGTCTGACTCCAAATGAAGGAAGTATGAGTAGCAAAAGAGGGGATGAACCAACTGATATATTTTTAGGATATGCCACTTGTAATGATGTAGATGCCCAGATCTTCACAGGGATACAGGACACATTTTTTTAAAATGGATGTAAAGTGCTTGGATCTTGCAGAAGGCAGAATTGCTTTGTATTTGTACTAGTAGATGGATGTCCTGTGATGAATTTTCTCATTTTGAGTTTAGAAAAAAGCTCAGGAGAGTGAAGTCCTTTGGAAATAACTCTATCCTATCCAGCTAAGCCTCTGCAGATACCTCCAGACCTATCAGGTGACCTCATGCTTGATTATGTTTGCTGGTAATCCCCTCAAGTGAGACCCTGGCTACTGAGAAATCCTCGGTCGTTAAAGTGTGATTGGTCTGGCTTCTTGGACACTGTGCTGTTTTGGCTTTTTTTTAAATGCCTAGTACAATACAACTGTAAATGGGTAACTAAAACTTGAACGAACATTCAAATTGGAGTTTTCAATCGGACATAAATTTATGTATGGGATCTTCTGTATCAAACAGTATAGAGCATATAAAATATCATAAAACATCCTTAGTCAGATGCTTTAGCTCCTTACAACTATCGTACTGCTGCTTAAGAGAAACCACTTTATAAAATGCTGTTATCTACCTGCCTTAGCAACTTATCGAAGCGATGTTACAATTTTTACTTTTGGTGGTAGCAAATAGCACTTCTCTTCTACAAACCTCAAGGTTTAGAGCCTGAAAAGGCTCTTCCAGTCTCACGTTAGAGTAGTTAAGAGCCAAAAGGGGGATAATCCTGCAAGGTGCCTTCAGCAAAACAGTGTTAGAGATGAGGAATTTTGCAGTCTCATGGCTGAAAAAAGTTCTAAATAGATAAAACCTCAAAAGAAGTATATACATAAAGCCAGAAACAAAACATCTTTCTGTACCTCCTAATCCCATTTTAAATAAGAGGGTGGGAAAACAGTTTCCAGACAAAAAAAAAAAGGAGATAAAATGTACATACAGATCTGTCTGTTATAGACAGAGGGAACAAGGCATCTGCTAGCATCTCAGATATAAATAGAGTGGGAAAAGGTAATGGCAAATCTCCCATTGCTTTAAAAGAAGCCAGGATTTCAGCCTTTTTTTTTTTTTTTTTGTCAGCATAGTTTTAGCTTGTTGAAGGTTGGGAGTGCCTCTGTTAGGTTTGAAGTCTGGACTTAGGCAGTTTTATCAGGATTTTTAGAAACAATAATGGCCTGTGGTCAACTTAGAAGCCCACAGGTCTTTATTGTTTAACGAGAGGAAATTGTGTAAGACAGAAATATTACCTGGTTTTAACCTGTACAATTGCTTGGTGCCATCTCTCATAGCTGAGTTGCCAAATCCAGGGGTCTAAGAAGGGGAAGATGGGTCAGTCCATTTCAAGAGTGATGATGATGTGGGGCTTGGGATTTGTCCATGCTGTGGCTCCTGAGCAGTAAAACTTGCTGATGTCCTGCTTCGTAGGCAGTGTGGCAGACCCGTTCCTCTCCCATTTCAGAGTTTGGAGTAGCAGGGCCACCTAAGGTGGTTGTGTCCTCTCCTGTCCCTTTCTGCTCCTTTATATGGATTCTTGTATTACGTGCAATGGTGGGTTTCACAGGTTTTGAGCTTCTTGGTTGTTTTTTTCAGTTTGCTATTTTAAAAATATGTTAGGGAGAAAAAAAAAATCACGTTTGCAAAACCACAACTAAGTATGAAAATAACGAATGCTAATGGCCTGCGTGGTCTTTGTTCATCGATATCACATGTAATGATTTCTAATTCAGCCTTAATTACACAATCACATACAACTTCTTCCATTAGACCTCTGCCTTGTTCATTGAACAGATTGGATAACGTTCAATTAATGAGCAGCTATTCAATATCTTGTATTCTTCTCGCTGCTCAGTGTATGGTCCTGTGCCTTCACTGCTGATTACTATTCATCCCTTGCTCAGAAGACATAATTACTCATTTCTTACAGAGCTTTTCTGTGGTGCTCATCACTATAATATCTAAGTGCTTCACAAACATTGTTTAATTTATCCTTGCAATACGAGATGAGATGAGTGGTTATTACCTCTGTTTTACAGTCGAGGAGTTAAGACGCAGATGAAGCTCAGACATACCCACTGATTTGGGGTTCATGAGTTATGATATCTAGGGCCTCAGGGGGCAGAAGTACTTGGCATTTTATAGCACTTAATATTTCCAAAGTGCAATTCCTGTTGATTTTACTTGCAGCTATGATTGCTTAAACCACTGCAAATCAGACTCTGGATCTCAAGTTGGATATTCATGAAACAAGGAGGATAATTAGTGATTTTTTTTTTTTCTTGCTTATTATTATAAAGTAAATTCATGGCAAAGGAGATGCAGTCCAGTTCTTTAGGGTAACATTCAACTCCCTCATGCATTGACTTTCTCTCTCCTCTCTCTTTTTCTCTCTTTCTTTTTTAAATCTCTATAATCCTTTATGTACTTTGTTTTTGCTAGCTAGCAAGTGTGGACTTCGAGGACAAGTTTCCCTTTGACTTTGTGGTCCCGATTCACCCAAGCTCACCGTCCTCATTCTCCCCAGGATAAAGCTAGAGCTCCAGCAAGGCGAGACCAAGGGTGTAGATGTAAGACATAACATAGTTAGAAACTTCTGTTAATCTGCCGTGGGGATCAGAATTCAAGTTTTGAGGTGTTGGGGCATCTGAGACTTCTTACCCTGTTCAGTGACAGCAACTGGAGCAAGGTTGCTGGGTGGTGACTGTAATCCGGCTTCATCACCAGATCTTATCTGCTAGAAGTTGACACTGTCAGAAAGACACGACGATAATTTCAGAGAGTTATTTAGTTAGAAGAGACTTAACTGAAAAGTAAAATTACTGAAAAGACAATTGGTCCTGTTTTACCTCAAACCAGGACACTAGTACATAGTGATGTATGTTAGATCCAGTCTATGTTAGGGTTCCTCCCATCCGTTTTTCCTTATCTTTATTCATACAGTACATCCCAACATGTTTAGTATTTCATTTTGAACCTGTATGAGTTTTCTGCAGAGGTTTCTGAAACATGTTATGATGTGGTTAATTTACTGCCTTTTGTGAACATGCTGCAGAAGTTTCGCAATATAATTTTTCTTTTTAGAACATATTCTTTTCTTTGTGTTTCAAGCTTCCTTGTGTAACACTTCATCTAATATTTGGCATAGTGCTTCTTTGATGTGGAAGATATGCCTTAATCACTTTATGCCTTTAGGACTGTGAAAGGCTGTGATAACGTGCATAGGTTTATAAAAGAGCACCACTTGGTGTGGATTAACTTTGTCCAGATGAGAGAGCGTTCTCATGTAATCCCAGAATTTCTGAGGTTGGAAGAGACCTCTGGAGATTATCTGGTCCAGCCCTCCTGCTTAGAGCAGGTTGATCAGGGTTGTGCCCAGTTGGGTTTTGAGTATCTTGGAGGAATGTGGAGGGGGGCAGAGACTCTACAGCCCCTCAGGGCGACCTGATTGCCCATCCTTACCATAAAAATAAAATAATTAAAAAAAAAGTATTCTTGCTCGTCTTGAAGAGAAAAGTGACACCTGCATGCTTCTAGTCCTTGGGAGCCTCACTGGATTGCCATGACCTTTTAAAGATACTCAAGGCTTGTGTCTCTCAGTGACACAAGCCAGCTCTCTCAGCACTCGTGGGTGCAGCCCATATTTTTTTATATGCTCCTGAGACTGATCATCCTCCTCCAAGGGTAAGTCTTCCTTGCTCTAGGCTTTCCCTCCACTGTTGCTTTTCAAAGCAAAAGGATCTGCTTTGGATTCAGTTGATTCTCATCTAGAAAACGTCCCTGACGTTTTTTTGCTCTATCAAATTGCTTTGCTTTACGTTGGTGGGCTTTGCAGTCTATTAGTGGAAAAGTAAGTAGCTGGGACCAAAGGAAGGGAGTGCAGGAGAAAAACAGCAAAGTGTTGCCCTCCGAGAGCCTGCTTAACTGCTAGAGGAGCTCAGGCTTCTGCCTGGACCTCATGAAGATCTCTCACTGACTCACGCCGCTAGTTAATGTCCGGTTGCAAATGGGAAAGGCAGCTCTGTCAAGTCTGACTGATATTCTGCCTCTCCAGATTGACTCCCACGCTTCCTAAGAGATTATTATTATTTTTTCTGATTTATTAAGTAATAATTTTAAAAAATAAAAAGGTCCATCTACAGATTTTCTTCAGTGGGGCACCAGATGACCGGTAATAAGAGCAAAAAGCGGTAATGGAATTACTGTTTTAGGCAATAGTTTTTTGTGTTTATTGAAACTGCTCAATGACTGTTGCCTGGAAAAGAGTATCTGAAGAAATTCTAAAGGACTAAATGAATGCATCTGAAAATAAATGTGGAAAGGTTATATTTTAGAAATTTATTCTGGAGATTCAGAACGTAGGCTGACTTTCAAGTCACAGGGTGAGAAAAATGCTAAAATGGAAATAGCCTCTGCAATAGAAAGACAGATGCATTATTTTAAAACACATTGTGATGTCCATAAAACAGAAAAACAGTACAGCATTGGATTAGAAGAAAATAGAGTTTCTTTGAAACTTTTAGTACTGTTCTTACAAGATGCCAACAAAAGGCGTTGCTATTTATGTGTTACTGACTATTCTGATAAACAGAGTATTTTGGATTCTTGTCATTTGATGTTTCACACCTTTTCCAGAACAGGTGTCAGTACTATCAGCATTAATGCAGTTGTATCAGATTTGTATATCTTGGTTCATTTACCTTTAATTCTTCCTGCTTCTTGCTGAGAACCCTGTCCAGGATAGTGGATTTTTTTCCATTCATTTCCTGTTCGTGACATATTTACATTCATTTGGGTACTAAAAGGCATAAGTACTAGAGCATAGTTTTCTCATTCTTACCCAACTATTTATTTTACTTCATTTGGAAATGGCTTTATGCTGCGCTCTGATACAGAAAAGGACTGCATTCAATGTTTCTGGCTTATTGTTGCAAAGCCCACTCCCTCATTTCTTTACATGTAAGAAATAACTAATGCGACTCGTGTATTGGAAGTAGACATATGGCAAGCAGTTCTTGCAACGTCAGAACAGCGATGCTTATTGCAGAGCAGGGTGATGGATGATATTAAAAAAGCTAATGTTACTTTCTTAGGGAGAGGCTGTATGGTACTGTGTGTGGGAACAGAGCAGAGCAACTGAGCTGTAACTTTTTTTTTTTCCCCTAACAGGAACAATTTAAACTGCAGTTTGAAGGTTTACAAACCTTTTGCACGCTCTGCACAAGTACTCTGCAAAGTCTTTTCTTCATTAGGCTGGGACAACATTTTGGATTTATTATCTAATACCTCTGGGGAAGAAGTGCAGTAGCCCTGTACTTTCAAAACTTGGGCATTTATGCAAGTTTTCTATAAGCATTTTAGGAATCTAACTATATTATTCCATTTCTGAAAGGCCATTTTTTGTCTAGGGTATTTAGTTGTAGATGAGTATTATTATATGTATTTTCACAGACTTGTGCTCTAATTTTTTTCCTAAGAATAATTATATATTTGGAGCTAAGCATTCAATTATTTATTCATCCATTTTATCACGTGGATTTAGCAAATGGACTTGTGTTAGCCTATACACCATATCATGCATGCAAATTCCACTCTTAACAATACTGCTTGAAATTATGTAAGTGATAGGTGCTAATTTTCTCTGATACAACAGAATGATAATGATGGACTATTGGGAAAAAATAATAATAAGTACTTCTTAGGTTGTGTGCACTGGCATACTAAACTATTCATAAAATTTTAAAAAGGGAATGAAAAGACACTAACATATTTTAAAATGATGTCTTTTACTTGCAGTCTTTTTAGTGATAACAGGAGGACAGTTTCCTGCAGTGATAGCACCATATTCCTGAACAAAACTATCTGGTTGTGCATGCATTTGTTTGTGAGGAGGGTGGTAGTTAATGACCTCATACGCAAGGTGTGCGCAGCCCAGGCGGTTGAATTCCAGATATTCAGGTGTTTTATGGAGCCTTGAGAACTCCAAGTGATATTTCACGTCCTTATACTTCTGCACTGTCATCGTGCAGTACTCCGTGCTGAATGTGGGGCACCGGGCAGTCCGTCTTGTACAAGTTGGTGTGGGTATGTTTTAATACAGCAGCGTGGCATACAACTTTATAAAATAAATTAGGGTCTGGGAAAGTAGTGCAAGCACTTGGTCACGCCGGGCTGCACCTTTTCTTGTTTCGCTTCTATTTTGTGAAGGAATCCGCTTCTGTGTAAGAAGTTCAGAAAAAATACCTGTGAATTATTCCATATTAATTATTCATTTAAAAGTAGGAAGAGGAAATATGACAAGGATGAGATCTTTCACTGACTATTTAATAATAAAAGATCACTCGTTGAAAGCTTATGAAACAGTGAAGGACATAAAAGCACAAGCAAAACGTATGTACTAGTACACACTCAAAGAGTTCTGTGATAGAACAGGGTTGAACAGCAAAGGTTTTTTGAACAGTATTTGGGTAAATTTGCTTTCTTGAGTATCCCTTTTTCCATGGAGAAAATGTTCCAGAAATAGAGAACTGAAGGACAGTATCATCTTTCTGACTTTCATTTCAGCCCTTCCTATTTCCATTCTCACACTTACTATATTTTCTTTTACCGTTCCACTAAGAATGGGAGAAAGTCCTTGTTACTGTCACCGTTCCTTCTGTCCTTGAAGCCTTCAATAACAAGTTTCCGATGCAAGAACAATATGCCACCAAGAGTAGAAAGTGGGAAATCCTTTGTGTGTTTGTACAAGCAAAGGTGCTGACTCAGATTCAGGAGGCAGAGACAGATCTGAAGTATTGCCCTATGAGGCAGGTGGGGGTAATCCAAAATCCGTATTATGTGGATTATGCAATCCAACATCAATATGCGTGTGAAATCTCAAAAAAAAAAAAATCACTTAAAATGAAAATTGTCAACTGAAGTGGTGAGAGAACTCCTTAGAATTTAGATATTTCCGTCCAGATGTGGGATGGATTAAGATTTCAGCTGAAATCGGAAACGAAAGTTTAGAAAGAGAGGGGAGAAGGGTCTCTGGCGTCCATGGTGAAAACATTTCTCCCATTCCAGACATGAAGGTAATGCCTTAAAGTGGGATGTGCTGAGACGAATAAAGGTAGATTAAATTCAAAGCCAGAGAAGTGTACCTCTTCAGAAAAAAACTCCTGGTGCTCAGGGCCATCCTTACTTTCTTGCAGAATGAGCTGGCATGGGCTCGTGTGTGTGTTTAGCTCGTGTGTGTGTTTAGTTTGTATATTTCTCCCATGCTTTTCCCATTTGTTCTGGGTGCTTCCTCACCTCTCTGGGTCTGATAGGTCTACAAACACCAAACCCATTTGAGAGCGTGAGGAACACAAGTGACAATCCAGACAGTGCCAAAATTCAACCTAAGGGACAGAGGGGACTACGTGGCTGAGTATGTAAAGGGGTAAAATAGCAAACCTGTCTGCAGAGGAGAGCAGTCAAAAAGGATTTGAGGGACGGGGGTCTGAACAGGGTCATCTGCAGCAGTGCAACAGGTATTATGTAGCGCGTTGTAGTAGACTGCTCATGTACTTGGCCAAAGTCAATCTGTTGCTTCCCTATCACAGAATCTTCATGGTTGGAAGGGACCTTTGAGATCATCGAGACCAACCACACAAAAAAAAAACCCAACCTAACAGTCTCGGGCACTAGAGCAGGCCCTGAAGTGCCACATCTGCACGTTTCTTAAATACCTCCAGGGATGGTGACTCCACCACCTCCCTGGGCAGGCCTGACCTGGGTCAGTGCCTGACCACCCTCTCAGGAAACTCAGTCTTCCCAAGATGTAATCTAAACCTCCCCTGCCCCAACTTCACACCATTTCCTCTGCTCCTGGCATTATTCCCTTGGGAGAAGAGGCCAACCCCCACCTCTCTACACCCTCCTTTCAGGGAGCTGGAGAGGGCAAGGAGGTCTCCCCTCAGCCTCCTCTGCTCCAAACTAAACATGCCCAGTTCCCTCAGCCTCTCCTTGTAGGACTTCTTCTCCAGACCCCTCACCAGCTTGGTGGCTCTCCTCTGGACACGCTCCAGCACCTCAATGTCCTTCTTGTGGTGAGGGGCCCAGAACCGAACCCAGCACTTAAGGTGAGGCCTCACCAGTGCCCAGTCCAGAGGCACCATTGCTTCCCGAGTTCTACCCTCCACGCTGTTCCTGATACAAGCCAGGATGCTGCCCTGGCCTTCTTGGCCACCTGGGTAAAGACGTGGACTTTTTCTTTAAGATGTGGACTTCTCAGTTAATATTTGCAGTGCAGGTTATTATGTTTATTCACTGATTGGTCATATTTATCATACGTGTTCATTTTCATGGTCTGTAAGTATACTGTACCTTTTGTTTGCTGGAAGCCCTCCACGGTCAGCAGAACCATGGCTTCTCAGTGCTTGCTTAGCTGGGTTAATTTTATTTTGCACAAGCATAACTCATGGCTATTTTAAACTTCCAGAAGCCCGCCATGGGTTTCTCCTCATGCCTGACTGTATTTGTGAGCAGTGCGTTAATCAGCACTCTCTTTCACGCTTTATTGCTTAATGATGAGGGTTAACTGACCACTTCCTAGGAGTAATGAAAAACAGAGGTCAGCAATCACTGACTGAGCAAAGAGAAGGATCTCTTCCGACTTGGTACTTCTACTCCTTCCTCCTCGGGCGGCGACAAATGTGTCCGCTCCACCACTTAAACGTGGATACTTTAAAGTTCGTCTTAATTATAGATTAATCTGTGTCACGTGTTTACCCAATTGAAACCAACAAAGCCACTGAGCCAATTCAAGGCGATGTGATTGTATGTGTGGGAAAAACATTGTTTGATTTAGCCATGTCTGGTTGAGGAGCGTGTAGTTGCAGCCGTAGCGTGGCGTGTGGAGGCGGCGCTGGAGCTCCCCCCAGCCCGACCATTCTTCTGATGGTTCAGTAGTGCGTGTCCCTTCCAGCTGCTGTAGTTCAGTTTCTGCGTGCAGGTACAGAAACTGCCGGAGTTTGCTGGACTGGTTGACAAATTCATGTTGAAGGACACTTTCAAATTTATTTATTTTTTTTCTCAAGTTAGTAGTTTTACTACTTGTTCAGGTTTGTGCAAGCTTCACGTATGTTGAGACGTCGTGCTAGGTGGCCTTGCTGGCCACTGGGCATCCATGCTGAGGTGGGCAGAAGTGTGTGCTGAGGAGGGGACAGCAGCATTTCCCTGCCTCCCGTCAACTATGGGGTGGGCTTGAAAAGTTCCTACAAAGTTTTAGAAAAGCACAGAACGTAAATTAAAAGCTAATGTTGTCATAATTTTCTAAGGTAAATACCGAGTTGAACTTCTGAGGCTGAACTGCAGGTTATGAGGGAGATTTTGCAGTCTCCTCTACCAGCAGGGCATATCAAGTGCTGTGGAGCTGCTGTAACGCCTTATGGTTTTCTTCTCAGGAGCGTGTGGGCCAAAGGGGGAGAGGTGAAACGGGATGCGTGTGGGACATCCATCCCTCGGTGCAGCACTCTTCTGCTACGTAGCACCTGGTGGACCACCTCCAGGCCGTGTAGCCGTCTGGTAGAAGTAACTTGGGGGGCAAACAAGTCTTTCTTGTGTCTGTAGGTTTCCGTGGCTGCCAGCAGCTGTTTTCCCCAATGCCTACAAGAGAGCAGTAGAGGTGGCACCAGGCCTATTTTGGGCTCACCCCCTGAGATGGGCTCCGCAAGCGAAATCCCAGGTAGAGCCTGGAGCACCAGCACACGGATCCAACTGCCTTAGCGGGAGCTGCTGCCTCACGTGGAGACCGTTCCCCCAGCCAGGGGGTTGTCAGCCTCCTTGGAAAGCAGTCTCTCTCAAAAACGCTGAACACTCAGAAAAATTAAGTAGTGGGAGTGACAGGTCCGGCTCAATGCATTAGTAGACACTTTTGATTTTTTTGGCCTTTCTCGAGTTTCCAATCTGTAAAGTAGAGATGGGTGCAAGGGGAATTGAGTCTTCGATTTCCTGCATTCAGCCCTAACGGTGTAGAGACATGTATTCTTTTGACTGTCCCCGAATAGTTTTCTTCTGAGCTGCTTCTCTTTCTCCAGTTACCACCTATCTACATCCCCTGCCCCTTCTCCTTCTGTCCAGTACTCACCTCTGGACCTTTTCTTTTTCTCCTTCAGTCATTAGGTTCCACATTGTCAGATTCTCCTGACTGTCTCCTCTCTTCCCTAGTTTCTCCAGTATCCCACTACCTACATCTCCTTCTGTCCTCCACTGCTGTTTTTTTGGGGGAGCTTTTCTCCTTTCAAGTCTTCGACCTCCCCAAACTCCTGTCCTTTCTCCTCATGAAGTTCCTGGTGGTTCCCTTTGGTCTTGCAACCTGTGCCTTGTTCCTCTTCCCTCCAAGCTCTTCCCTTTGGCTGGAGCACGGGCTCGGCTCAGGCCCTCTGCCCTGGTCCATGCTCTCTGCAGAAGGAAACTGTGGAGGTTGGCAGCCAACCTCCACCAAAACCTTTGCAAATCATATCACGTACAAACTGCAACTTTTCAGTGTTTTATACTGTGATCCGTTATAATTTTAAGTGATAATGTATGAGATGGCAAAAGGCACATCTGTGGTATCAGAGCAGTGATGCTTGAAAGGGTCTGTCTCAAAGTGTGAAGGCTCTTGAGCTTCTCAAATATGTCTGCAAAAAATGTAACACGGGGGAAAACCAACATGTTTCTCCCTACCCTTATTCACAAACTTACTTTGCACTAAGCTTAGTACTTCTAGCTGATACATTCTTACACTCGCAAAATAAAATTCAGCCTGAGGCAGACATCCAGCATGGAAAATTTCAGCCCTAACTGCTAATGTGTGGTAAAGTTACAAGCAGTAGAAAATGAGGTCTTAAAATGAGAAGTGTCAGGCAACCTTAACTATATGTAGTCCTACAAGATCCACTGGTGATAATCTGGGGTTTTTTGACAGATTTCATCCAATTTGCAGATTCATTTTGACATATACTATACAAAGAAAGGGAGGAGAAGAAAAAAAAAAAGTCCCTGGAGTAGAACTCTCAGGCTTATAGGTTCCACCTTGTAAGTAGTGAAAGCAATGATCAACCATGCAGTCGTTTTACCTCCTGCCAAATCTTTAAAACTGTACTGCAGAAAGTCCATAAAAAAAAAAAATCATAATATAAAATCAAGGCACTGATGCACTGAACCTGAGACCTGTTGACTTTGTGCCAGTTCTTATCTCATGCTCATAAATCTAAATGTGGTTGCAAGTAAATGTTGAATTATAAAAAATATTACAGAAATGGTAACGTAAAGCTTGCATTACTTGCATAAACAAAAGCCGTGGCTAGTGTGCTATTCAGATATGCATAGCCAACACAATTTTAGTAATAAATGCTGACTTTCCAGTAAACACTGCAGACTTCTGTCTCGTTCCAGATCTTGTTCCCCTGCTGTAAGTTTGTTTGCTTTTTTTTTTTTTTTTTTATTCCCTATTTATGGGCTAAAAAAATCTGTCCAGGGTATTTCTCCAGAGTGGAACTGTGAACTTTGTTATTTGGAGCATCAGGAAGTGATTTTTAAGTGCAAGCTAGGTGCAGAGGGGGTGGAGGCACATGGTTACCTTGAAGATAATATTTCTGGGAGGCCTCGCCTATCGGTGAAGGGGCTCAGGAATCCTACGTGCCCAAACATGGCTATTGGCCTGGAATCTTGTTTGGGGATTCTATAGCAAGCTGCATCCCCAGCAGGCTTGCTTGCAGGCTGCCTGCAGCTGGGCTATTTGCTTTTTTTTTTTTTTTGGTTGGGTTATTTTTTTGGTGGTGGTTGTTTTGTTGTTTTTTTTTTTTTTCCAGATTGCACGCAAAATCAGTGTGAGTGGTAATCACCTGTTCCCTAGATCAGGCTCTGACAGTGTCTACATGACTTTTAAAGTGTCTCTCAGTAGAGCCCTGCTGACAGCTCAACAATTATATAAAATGCTGCCTTCCTAAAAATCACTTCCCAGCAATGTCAGTGCGTGAGGAGCTAGGAGAATCCAGTTACTTTCCTGCTGGCATATAATTTGTCATTTTTCAGAACCGTTCCACCGGCTTACACAGTCTGGGGGAAAAATATTTGCTTAGTTAAGTTTCTTTACCTGGGCAGGATAACTTGTATGTTTGTGGCAAAGACTGCAGAGATTTGTGTACGTGGGTAACACAGTTTATTTTGAATAGTCCTCTTGTCTCACAGAAAATAAACTTCAGATGTGAATAACTCTTTCCATTATCAGCAATAAAATGTGAAATTTCAAGCGACGCAATCTCCATCTTTTATGGTAGCTTAGTTAGTCATAATTCATTCCTGGGAGGATTTCACTGGTATGTAGCCTAAATTATTTTCCTTACTTAATCTTACTCTCTTCATCAAGTCACAATCTTTGTGTACTCTTGATTTGTAAAACTAGGCACATGCTTAAGTGCCCAAGGCAAAAGGGCTTAAGGCACGTGACTGCAGACTTGAACTAGGCTGTTATCGTTTCCCGTCTCTAATTATCAGAGAAGTTACAGGCGGGTGAAGGGCTACTTTAAATTTTCTTGGTAAATCACTCCCTCCGGCTTCTAATCATTTCCGTTCCACTTCTCTGGACTTCCTCCAGTTTGTTTATATCTTCCAGTAATGAAGTGCCTGAACTGCATACAATATTCCAGGTGTGGCTGCAAGAAGAAGCGCATAAAGAGAGCATTGCCGTGCCAGCCTGCTCCGCTGGGTAACGCGCCTGCAGAAAGAGCCAGAGGTGCTCTTGGCGCTTAGTTCTCCTCTGCCGCATTGCTTCTTGCATCCAGATTATCCTCTTGTTCCTGGGTGTCTTTGGACGTTTGTGCTTTCCAAATTTTGCTTTGTTATTTTGCTGTTAACTCTTTATTTTGTATTACTCCCTTAGTGCACGCAGTGGCATTTGTGCAACTGCAATTTTATTGCTTGTTTCCTGTGTTTGCTTCTATTTCTCTACACCCTTTTGTATTATTTTTCTATCCACGCTTATGCTGACAGCTCCTCCTCCTTTCTTCCAATGAAGAGATCAAACTAAGCAGTGGTCCCTCTGATACTCCACAGGATATCCTCCCAGTGTGATAAACTGTCTGCGTTTGGCAGTGGCTTATCCTCAGTAGGAATTTGCTTCAGAAATTCTTAGTGGCAGAATTGGTATAGGGTCTTCTCCTCAAGAAAATATTGCTGAATAATAACAATGAACTGGATTCTAGATTTCTTGCTTACTTGTATAAACAATTTTTTTAGTTGAGGAATAGGAGGAGAGAGAGGTTAGTGGATGAGAAATGTCGTGGATAAAATGAACTGGGCATTGTGCATCAGTGAATAAATAAAATACATTTCCTGCATGAGTGCATCTCCAACAGTATTTCCATATATGTGTACTTCACCCTTTAAGGTAAGCACTCCTGATCTGCTGAGTGGCTCAACATCTTCAGGGACCATTACCTTGGAAATATAAAGGGTAAGGACACTCCTAGAGGCAGGAGTGTGTTGTGCCCAGGAGGAAACTGCCAACAAGCATTATTTTTTTTCTGCAAAGAAATAGTGGGTTTTTTTACAATAACAGCCTGATTTCCCCTTTTACTTGGCGTAGACATCTAAACTTGGGTAAAATAGAGGTAAAGCACTGTCATTCCTATCCTGCAGAGTCTTCTGCTTGCTTTGTACAGGTATAAATGGCTTTGTACTCTTGGGCTAGTTTCAGCTGTGCCTTGCCAAAAACACTACTGCAGGAGAAAGCGTGGACCTTCAAGCAGTCCAAGAAAGCCCATGAGGATGATGGTATGCCTCCTTCAGAGGCCAGAGAAGCTTTGTGGAGGCATCATCTGGTCATATACTCTCCCCACCGTGACCTACATGCTCTGTTTTCCAGCTTTTCTTTGTTCTCCTGGAACTCATGCCTTCTGTGGTTCTACAATATTTTGAGTTTTATTTTCTTACTGGTTTTTGCTGAGTTCTGTGGCTGATGGGTAAACTCAAGAGGGGGGCATAGGTGCTGTCTGGAAAAAAAACAGTATTTCCATGGTTGCATTAGCACTAGTGTAGAGAAGTCTTCTGTACCAGCTTCTCTAGGCTTAGAGGGGCTGAAATGTCAGGGCAAGTCAGGCTCCGGTCATCCTTTCGTAGCATCTCTTCCCTTTCAAAAATTAGTTCATTTCTGCAGTTCCTCTTTTGTTACAACTACTTTAACTTTGGTCTTCTGGTTAACTATAAAAGTAAGCCTGTCTTTGGAAAACCCCTGAAACCCAACAATGACCGATCTTTCCACATAACTTCTTAATTATTTCTGCATGTGAGTTTTGGCTGTGCTCCAAATTTGAGATCATTATGCTGCTTCAGAGTGTAAATAAGTGGGACTGGATTAATAAATTGTATGAAACATGGTGCCACACTTCATTATAATCCACTTATAAAAGTGGAAAAACCTTTTAGTACATAGAGTGCATCTGCTTTTAATTTTCATTTTGATCTTTTCTTTGTGTGTTTTCAGACATGAGTGCACTTTTTCAGGGAGGCTTTTAATGCTGGTGCCTGGCAGTTTCAAAGTTACTTCTGAAGATGGCAAAACAGAGCTAGGAAATGCGTAGGACTGGATTATCCTCTCGTAATTAAAAATCGCACTGAAATCTGGCATAAGTAGAATCGTACAATCATTCAGGTTGGAAAAGACCATTGGGATCATCGAGTCCAACCATCAACCCTACTCTACAAAGTTCTCCCCTACACGATATCCCCCAACACCACATCTAAGCGACTCTTAAACACATCCAGGGATGGGGACTCAACCCCCTCCCTGGGCAGCCTATTCCAGTCTCTGACCACTCTTTCTGTGAAGAATTGTTTCCTAATGGCCACTTTAAACCTACCCTGTTGTAGCTTGAAGCCATTCCCTCTCATTCTATCGCTAATTATCTGTGAGAAGAGACCAGCACCAACCTCTCTACAGTGTCCTTTCAAGTGGTTGTAGAGAGTGATGAGGTCTCCCCTCAGCCTGCTCTTCCTCAAACTAAACAGTCCCAGCTCCTTCAATGGCTCTTCATAAGATGTATTCTCCAGTCCCTTCACCAGCTTCATTGCCCTCCTCTGCACCCGCTCCAGCACCTCCAGATCTCTCTTGTGTTGAGGTGCCCAAAACTGGACACAATACTCCAGGTGTGGCCTCACCAGTGCTGAGTACAGGGGGACAATCACCTCCCTGCTTCTGCTGGCCACACTATTTCTAATACAAGCCAGGATGCCGTTGGCTAAAAGGCAGATTGGGTTTTTGATATTAGTGACCTTGTTAAAATTTCAGTTTTCTTAATGCAAATTTTATCACTTTTATTTACGTGTTTCAGACAAGTGGAATTTTGCCTTTAGCCGCTATCGTTTTTCAAAGGTAAAGCAGTTGCTTTTGATGCTGGTAGTGAAACCCACCATTTGTGGGACACAAACATCCCTTCTCAACCACCTGAAGCTGAGGTTGAGCTCGTTTGATGGCTTTACGCTAAACGAACGCCACCCTCAAACATCCTTTTGCTCCACTGACCTCTCGTGCAACCTTTCCATCCCATAACTGTGGCTGAAGAGGCTGGGCTTTGGCAATGGCTAACTTCTGTCAGTTTAACGAGAAAATCGCTCCATTTTTAATGAAGGTTAACCCAGAGGATTTTTTGTGCTGTTCATACGCTTCTTGTGAGCAATGACATTTCAGTTCATGTGAGTTTGTATTAAATAGCTACTTGCAGGAAACTAAAATTAATTCAATCTGCTTAGTACTACCGGAATTTTAATTATGAAAATTGAATTAGAACTGTAAAAAATCTGCTTTCTGACATGCCCCTTGTAAAGTTAAATGTGAACAGAGTTTTTTTTTTTTTGGTTTTGTTAGATGTATTAAATGCAAGGAGTGAGGATTCATACCATGAAGGAGCAGCTACCTTAATCTAGGGGGGAATTCTGGATGTAAATTATATCATGTTTGGTCTTCATTTTTTTCTGAGCAAAACATGTTTGAAACCATGATTATGTCAATTAGGCAGAATGATTTTTGAAAGTAGAATGGAATAATTCTATCTATGCCTTGGTAATGTTCTGTTTATGCCCTGAGGTGACTTTTCCTCTTGTCCTATGTCTCTTTTTACGGTTTTGTTTTCAGTGGCCACTAGCATTTGGGCTGAAATTTGACACATTTGTTTTTCCCTAAATAAACATTCCTTTATTATGAAGGGAAGGCCTGATCCCTTCAAGATCTCCCTCTGGCATATAAATTACGTGTCTGAAAAATTGGCATGCCTTAAGAGGTTACTCTGTTTTTCAACTCCCGGTGGTAGCTTTACAGGTGTTGAAAATGTCATCCGTGACTTCAGTCATTCAAGTTATTCAAGTGATTTAGTTATTCAAGACCTAGGGTGAGTCCAGTGTGAAAGATCACCTCTTGATTCATTTCTGTGGCAAAGCGAATTGCGATTCCTAGTGAAAAGGTGCGGTGATGAAGGTGTTGGTCCGGCACCCAGCGCGACGCTTGTCACCCAGAGGCAAGCTTTGCTCTTGCTTTGAGGTCGTCCTGGTGCTGGTGATGCAGCCAGAGACATCGGATCCAGCCCGATGATGAAGGGGGGCCATGGGGGTGTTGCTTATGAGATGTTCCCCATTAAAACTTGTGATACTGATGAATCGAAGCTTCATCTAATTGGTTTTGCTGCTATTTGATGCTTTGCTCGGCCTCTTGGGGTCAGATGAGTAAGCAAAGGGCAAAGTAGGTGTTTTCAGGGGTGTGGGAGGGTTCTCCTGTCCCCATCAGTGGACAAGGACTGTGGACAGGGCTACCTGGCAAGCCTGACTGGAATTTGGGGGCCAGAGAGGGCTGGGACTCATGGCTCTGCAGCCTGGAAATTCTGCCTCCGCTTCGTGGGGGTGCTTGGAAAGACTTGCTCATCCCCTTAAAGATGAAAATAGTGATCATAATGGGTGTAATGCTAGTTAATTTAACTTTTGGGTGTAGGTTGTTTAGTACTTTAGCATTAAACATACTGTGAAATTTCATCATAATTGTAGAATCTTCTGCTGCCCCCGATCCTTTTTCTTCTGACCATTTCTGATTTACCTGAAATAAGAGAGCTGAGATTCCTGATAAAAATAAATTAATGGTGAGAAAAGTAAAGTAGGCAGACGTACATATTTCAAAGGGTAAAACAGACTCCTTTTTAAAAAGCCAGCAAGCAAATGCAAAAAACCTTTGAAGTTCTCTGTGCTTAGCATCTAGTATTACTTTGGTCAACATTTCTGTGTTTGGGATCTTGAGAGATTCTGCTAAAAGCCTCTGTTGTTATAGTATTGCTTGCAGTCTTTAAAAGAAAATTATTACTGACCAGGATTCCAGAGGAAAAGATTTGTCAATTTATGTGCTAGCAATATTTTAAATTGTCACTATTATTCATAATAATATTCATTATTATGAATTTAGCATATTTCCAGTCTGAGCTGTAGTAAACTGTACATGCAAAATGCAAGAGAAAAATATGCTTTGAAGATAATGTGTCATTCACACGGAATAAAATTTATGATCTGTTGAGCATGCTAAATGCAAGAACATAACAGACTTAACTTCAAAACGTTTGCAAAAACCAAAGGGTAGTTAGCTTTTTTTTTTAAAAAAAAAAAAAAAGCAGAACATTTTAACTAAGATCAAGAGTTGGGAAAAGTTTTTGTGGAAAAAAAAAAACTGGCGATTTTTCTAGTAATATCTTATATAAATAGCATGAATCTCTGGTCTGGAATTGCAAATTTCAAATGGGAGTTGGAAAAAAGAGAAGTAATGCTGTGTACCTTGATTTTTCTGTCTGTCCTATGAGAACAGAAGTTCTCTCTTAGTTTGCCTGTTCTGTATCATTGCTACAAAGAGAGTTTGATAGAGGCCTGAGTCTATCAGCAGGATAGCAGGGCAGACTAAGCGGTTTGAAATAGTGAGTTGAGTGTAACAGGCTTCAGCTCCACATACACTTAGAAATATGAATATTTTTATGGAGGTGAACGTTTCCAGTAGAGTATTCACTGAAGGAGTATGGCTTAGGGAGCCAGACAGTCAGCCAGAAATCCTTACATTACCAATTAGTGCTCCGTATTCCAGAATACACCCTCCCACCCCGCCCTCTCAAACATTCCCCTAAATGAACTTGGTATTTCACGCAAATTTTATTTTACACTCCCTACTTCCTGAAATCCAGTTGTAGCAGGGAGCTAATCACAGAGCAGGATACTACATCGTGTGTGTAAATGTAACAGAGTAGTTGACCGCTTGTATTGGCAAAAAACGGAAGGAAGGATATTTCAAGTTGCAGTTTAAGATTTATTTTTTTTGCATAATGCTTATTTAAAAAGTCTTTCCAGTCCTTCTAGGCCGTTTCTTGTACATTGAAATTTTCCACTAATGTGCATTGAAATTTATAGTATGTCAAGAATGCCTTATCAGATTCTTAGCATGGGAAAGCAGAAGTAGGCATCATGCATGCAACACAATCTCTTACAAATCTATCATACCTACTGCACTGCAGATAACAGAGGCTTCAAAATTAGTCTTCAGTTAAAATTTAAGCTAAAATGAAAATTTGGAAACTTGCTGTGAAAGAAAATGCTGTAAAATATTAGATGTCTGATTTTGTCAAAACACCATCCTCTAAAGCTCTAATTCTCACTCTTGGTATTACTGTATCCATTATAATCTCAAATCAAAAGCAATTGAACCGAAAATTAATTTCAGAACAGAAACAACATGATTTAGCTTGGTGAAAAGGATTATTTTGGTGTTTGTGGGTATTTTTCCTTGGTTTTCCTCCTTATCAGATCTCCAGCGCTGTGTGGTTTCATTGAATCTGAAATGCTTAGCAAAGACCAGATACTTTTCCTATCCCTTTTCTGTGCTATCTGGTGTCATTCAGCATTTCTTTGACCGCATGAAAAGGGAATTACCGTGTTGTCAGTTTTATATGGCCGTGTTTAGACTTCCAACCTACCCAAAGCTTTCTTAGCTCCTTTGAGTTTCAGGAGGCCCCAGCTCTCCTCGGTGAGCGACTGTTGGTATGGCTGGTTGGTATGAACTCTGCCTCTTTTGTGGAGATGACGGTGGGAGCCCTAGAGATGGTTTCGGTACCAGTTTGGGGCATATCTTGTCTTGGTGGCTCAGTCCCTCCTGGATAACGGGACGTCTGGAACATCAGGCCCAGGCTTGGAGAAGCTTTCAAAATCCTGCAGCACGTTTTAAGCATGGCAGAAGAAAAATGCACACATGTGCCTCAAATATGAGATAATTATGTTTTGGGGTTTTTTTTGCTCACTTGTCTCACTGTTGTTAACGGGTTTCCTCCCTGCTGGGTGTTTTCTCATGCAGAAAATAGTAGCCTTTTTTGGGCTACATCCCATGCTCCCTTGCCAAATTTCCTCTCTCTCCTTGATCCCTCTCATCGGTGCCCTTTCAGTCTGCTTAAAATAGCGAGTGAGAACCATTTTCATAACTTCCCATCTCCTTTGCCAGGATCACCAGACTGAACCAATTGTTTCTGTTAACCTGGTCTCAACCCGGCGTGAAAACAAGTCTCTTAGGAAGGTGAAGGAGCAGGAGACAGTCTCCATGTCGAAATGGGCAGAGCAGTGGGGTCTGTGCTCTTAGATGTGCTGAGGGAGGGCCTAATAATATGGCAATTCGAAAACCTTGACATATAAAGCATCAGGGGAAACAGCCCTCCCTGCTCCACTTCCAGAAAAAGGGGGAATCGGCTTGATATCTGTAGTAACCATTGGAGGAAGTGCTGATAGTTCATCTGGGCTTTCAAACTTTGGCTTTCTGGAGGAAACAAGTGAGGTAGCTAATGCACAGAGCGTTAAGTCATTGTTTGTGACTTTATCACCACCTAAGGACAGGCTGCAGCTCTTTCTCTGGGGTACCGGGTAAGAATTGGTGGTGTGTTTCAGATCGGGCAGAGAAAGAAGGTCGAGCGATCACAAGCCAACACGCTGATCTGAGAATGTTTTTCTCAGTTAAACACTGTTTTAAACAGTTAAAACACGGCTTAATTAAAACGTGTTAGAATTAAATAGCAGTTAAACACAAGGCTTAAAGCACATAGAGGATGTAGAAAAATACTGTGTTGTGGGAGTTCATAGACTATCCTCACTGTCTTAGCACCAGCTGATGTGCCTGTACTTTTGACAGAGCCCTAGCTGGGGTTTGTAGACCCTGGAGGAAATGATGCTGATGCTGAGACTATGTTTTTATCCATGTCTCGGGTAATTTTAATATGCTTTGCTTGGGGATACTAAATGAACTGTAGCCATACCTTTGACTGCAGCGTAAATTGCCCTATGAAGTCACCAATTACTGGTGAGTGGAGGAAATAAGATATTTAGAAGGTAAAGGAGAAGACTGAAGAAAGAGTTGTTGAACAGGAGTGGGGTAGAAGACTGAAGGTGGAAGTAGGTAAAGGAGAAAGTCAGAAAATACATTTTATTGAAGGAAAGAAAGAGAAAGGAGTTGAAAGTAAGGAGACTTACAAAATTATCATGAAAATGGTAGATTAATTAATCCGGTAATATAAAAGGGTAAAGAAATTTAAAGATGTCTTGGGATCCAGAAGTAGCAGAAGGTAATTGAGAATGAGAAGCAAGCAGGAAATATCCCAGATATGGTGACTATTTTAACAAAATCAAACCAAATTTTAATTAAGCCTTTTATTTGTCATAATGGAGGGAAAGCTGTAAATTCTTGCTTCAGAGAAGGACTTAGACTGTACCCATGGTATAAGCGCAGTCTGTAATAATGTTAACAATAGATTGATATCCTGATTTTGAGCAATTGGCAGATGCAGCCTTTGCCTGTAGCCGGAAAACATATTGTCTGGGAATGATATGGCCGGATGAGTAAAGGGAAATAAAGCCGAGAGTCAGGCTGAATTTTGGGAAACCCTGAGATTTGATATCTAAAATAAAAACCCCCGAGCGTTCACTATATAAAACGAAGGGGCAGTATTCATATCTAATATCCATATACCATGTCTGTGGCATTGATAAGCTTATCCCGCATCACTCGTGAAATGTCAGCGTGAGGAATCGAGTTTATTAGTTTACCGTGGTCGGACCGGACTGGTTTGAGCAGAGCCGAGGCAGTTAATTACCTGACCTCTCAGGTGGGTCTAGCAATAAGTAACTAGTTCTGGAGAGAGGGACTCGCCAGTGGCTGCAGCTTTTGGAGCTGTAGCGGCAGGGGGGAGGACGGGGACGGGTCCATGCGGATGGCCGGCTGGGAGGGACTGCCCTAATCTCTTTCCCAGGTTGTTCGAACCAGTTCAAGAGCAGTAAAACAAGGTTATGTAATTGACATGTGATGTAGCCTAAAATAGTGACTGCAAACATAGGCTGCTGTTGCTGGGCAGTTGTCAACTGCTAAAAAAAAAAAAAAAAAAGCCCTCCACTGTGTAACAAATGGACCTTTTAAACAAAAATGCAGTTCTGATTTCCACTGAATAGCAGGCATTTTCCTTTTTTTTTTTTTTTTTTTTTTTTTTTTTCCATCTGCAAGAAACAGAGGCTCTGTGAAAACTAAAATTTGGAAAGAGATTCATCATTGTACTTACCCTGCTGATGTATTTGAGAGTACCTACCCTGCTGCAGATGGTGAAATAAAAACCTCAGGTATATGCAGTTTCTTTCTTGGTAGTGTGATACAACTCCTGTCAAACAGAAAATCCTTTTCTGTATGTGGAAAATAATTGTGACAGGTCTTATCACTAATTTTATTTATATACTGGCCACTAAAAGGTAGAGATAAGCTCTTTTAATTAATAAAAAAATAAACTGTACACTCCTTTCATAAAATCTGTGAAGGTTTCAGAGCTGGGTGAGAGGAACACATCACACAGCTCAGTGAGCACAAACCAGAGGTTAGGATGTGCAGATTATGTGATGCGTCTTGCTGTAGGGGGCAAAGCCCTTCATTAGGGCTAGAAGAGAAAGCCAGAAAACCCCTGGTGTTAAGTTGAGCTTACTGACCAGCTATTCTGGAGGTGAGACCTGAGGATTCCTGATCCTCCTCCTGAGGATTTTCTGTAGCGTGTTTTCTTTGTCTTTCCTTCAGCAGGGAAGGTCTGTAGCCCAGGTCAGAAGGGCTGCAGGTGCAATCCAACAGGCTGGTGGGTAAAGGGAAGGGGCAGAGTTGAATGGTAAATAACATTTACAGAATTGAGGGAAACTTGGTGTATATTACAGCCATTCAACCCAGATTACCTTTTCTCCTCCTCTCTCACTGGTGTTATCAAGAGTAACTGCAGTAAAATGGGTGGTTATGCTGGAAAATACTGATTGGAGCAGTAGGAGGATCTTTAGAGGAGTTCCCTGCACTGAGGATGCCCAGGTAATAGTTAAACCCCTGCAGACGCCGGCTGGAGCAGGTGCCAATAGCTCTGATGTGCAAATCTGTAAGGCAGGGCTGGAGGTGGCTTCCAGCTTCTCTTCCCTCAAACCCTGGAAGAAGGCTTGGCCATTCTGGCAGCCTGCAGGGAGAAAAAAGACAACTTTGCCTGCAATTTTATGAGTCAAAGTATTAATTCTCATTGTGGAGGAAGGAGGAAAGTTTATTAATTTTATGTGCATTTTGATGTGCTTCAGTGAGATGCTATTTTAAAAATTGAGAGTTTTTCAAGCTTTTTCTGCTTTATTTGGTCCGTAGCTGCCACTCCTGTTTTTTCTCACTTCCCCGTCCTTTTGCAAGGCTTCCTCAATCATTTCTTTGTATTGGGACCCAGAGCACCATCCCTGGAGTGGCTTTTGACTTTTCCCTTTCCTCTCCTAAAGGATATTACCCTGGGCGTGTGGCTCTAGCAGACTGGGGAGAAAAAGGAGGGTTTGCTGCCCAGGTGGAAGCGGGAAAGAACGGAATGGAAGGCAGTGGTGCTGCCGGAGAGGAGCTGGGCGTTGGCGGCACGCTAAGTGAGCATGAGTCAACAACCCAACGTCATTGCCAAAAGCCAGATCTGGTCCAGGATCACGTTAGCAGGGCTGTTGTGTGCAGGAAGTAACCATTTTAGTCGGCTTAGTGATGGTGAAACTCGGCAAGAAAAATGTACCTGGCTTTGGGCACTCTGATGTGTGAAAGAAACTGGAGGAGAATAAGAGGAATGACAACAGATTTAGGGAACATGACCTGTGGGAAAAGATGGAGAGAAACTGGATTTATTTAGTCTAGAACGGAGATGGGGAACATGGCTTCTCGGCCTTTTAGGTAAGATCATGTGAAATATCTGTTCTTACCAGTTTAATACCTATTTTTTGGAGTGAAATCTTGTTGGCGGCTGGTCACAAGTGGTGTTCCTCAGGGCTCGGTTTTGGGGCCAGTATTAATATCTTTATTGATGGTCTGGGTGAGGGGATTGAGTACACCCTCAGTAAGCTTGCAGATGGCACCAAACTAGGTGGGAGTGTTGATCAGCTTGAGGATCAGAAGCCTCTACAGGGACCTGGACAGGCTGGATCAATAGGATGAGGTTTAATAAGGCCAAGTGCCGGGGCCTGCCCTTGGGTCACACCAACCCCCTGCAGCGCTACAGGCTGGGGGCAGAGTGGCTGGAGCTGCTGAGGAGAAAAGGCCCTGGGGGTGTTGGTGGACAGCCGGCTGAACAGGAGCCAGCAGTGTGCCCAGGTGGCCAAGAAGGCCACCAGCATCCTGGCCTGTGTCAGGACCAGCGTGGCCAGCAGGAGTAGGGCAGTGATGGTGCCTCTGGACTGGGCCCTGGTGAGGCCTCACCTCGAGGGCTGGGTTCAGTTCTGGGCCCCTCACCACAAGAAGGACGTTGAGGGGCTGGAGCGTGTCCAGAGGAGAGCCACCAAGCTGGTGA
>JAHREE010000567.1:138846-154993 GCA_033628505.1 Tringa tobata
GGGCTCCCCAGTTCAAGAGAGACAGGGAACTGCTGGAGAGAGTCCAGCATAGGGCAACTAAAATGGTGGAGGGATTGGAGCATCTCCCTGATGAGGAAAGGCTGAGAGAGCTGGGACTCTTCAACCTGGAGAAGAGAAGGCTGAGGGGAGACCTTATCAATGCTTATAAGTATCTAAAGGGTGGGTTGAAGGATGATGGAGCCGGACTCTTTTCAATAGTTTGCAGCGATAGGATGAGCGGCAACGGGCACAAGCTGGAACATGGGAAGTTCCACTCAAATGGGAGGAAGAACTTCTTTGTGGTGAGGGTGGCAGAGCCCTGGAAGAGGCTGCCCAGGGAGGGTGTGGAGTCCCCTTCTCTGGAGATCTTCAAGCCCCACCTGGATGCCGTCCTGAGTGATGTGCTCTGGGCAACCCTGCTTTGGCTGGCGAGTTGGATGAGATGATCTCTAGAAGGTCCCTTCCAACTCGGACAATTCCGTGATTCTGTGACTTCATTTTGGGAACTTCCATCTGCTATTGCAGGGGGTTTCTGATAGAGTGGAGATCATCATGAAAGCAGGGGAAACGGCAGGAAGAGATATTAATGCTTGTTTGAAAATAGTCATTTCTCTTCATATAAGTTTCCAAGGTCTGGTATTAAATAACATTTTTTCATAATTAGCTTGAGTAGACTACGTTCATATTACTATGAAGATACATTGTAGCTTATAGTTTCATGTGGTCAACCTAGTTTTGCCAAGAATATGCATGACTCCAATAAAAAATGGACTTCTACCTGTGTCTAATTTGGATTTATAGGCAAAATGTGCAAGTATTTTGTTAGGCAGTGTGATCAGTAAGGAGCTGGAGGAAAACGAATTTATAAATGCAATTTAGTTTAAGTCCTATTTGCAGCATAGTACTCTCTATAGCTGAGTCACACTGCACAGTGCTGTGCTCTTTGTGCAGTAGATCTAATTTAAGCTCTCACCCTCCAAATGGAAGCAAAGATAAACACAAAAAAAAAACCCAAAACCTGTATCAGAGATGCCTATGTGTTTGGTTTGTGAGAAATAGAGTAAGATGATACATAAAAAGGGTCATAAGCATGGCTCAGGGCTGTAATGTATGCAAGTTGCTGAAGCCATGGACATTTCTTTTCCACTTGTACATAATTATAATGTTTTATCCCCTCACTTAGGAAAAAACAAAACAAAAACAAGAAAGCAACCTCCGGTTGGTCTAGGAAAAATGTTGTCTTAAGGGAACAAGGTACTGTCTCCCATGGGCTGGAAAAGAAGTTGGCTACTCTCCTTTGCAGTCTG
This sequence comes from Tringa tobata, assembly GCA_033628505.1. Lineage (NCBI taxonomy): Eukaryota > Metazoa > Chordata > Aves > Charadriiformes > Scolopacidae > Tringa > Tringa tobata. The sequence goes on from JAHREE010000567.1 coordinate 140,154, forward strand.
CAGATGGGGGTGAAGGACCCCAGGCTGCCACCCAGCTCCTCCCAGTTACTGCAACAGGGTGTCTATAAAGCTCATTTTGTCATTTGAAAGTTTGTGATTGTCTTCCTACTGTTACTGAAGATATTACTCCCTGTAGTGGAAAACTGGAAGTCAGCAAGTGTTTCCATGTTTCCTGCAGCACATTTTTGTGCAGTCCCCAGTTAATCTACTGACCTTTTTTCTTTGGTGCTTTTTTTTTTTTCTTTTGGTTATATTCTTTCTTTTCTTTTTTTTTTTTTTTTTTTTTAAAGAACACTTTTAAAATATTATTTTTTCTGTTTACTGTGTCAAAGTGTTACAGGTTTGTTTTGATGGCATATCTTCTACTTCCCAGTATGCTATCATTTTTTTTTCTAAATAAATGTTTTGATGTGTGGCAGCATGCCATGCTTTAAGCACCTTTTAAAAAATATGTGTAATTCAGTGATAGAAAATACACCTTTTCATGAATGCTCAACCAAAATAATTTGGCAGTTCTATTGTTTACTTCCTCTTTTTGTTTGTTGAAAAATAGGAGGATTTTCCAAGCTTTTATATCCTCTAATAGCCTTTAGAAAATTATTCATCGAGTCAGCAAATAATTTACCTAATTATGTTCTTTTCTCAGTTTTTGTTTTGACTTTATAAGAAGCATCGACAACCTGTAATTTCTGCAAAGCTGAAGTTGCCCTGTACCGTGTTAATTTATCCTCCTTATTTCTAGAAAGTATGTGTGTGTGCTGCAGACAGACATATCCCTTTGGTGAGCAGGACTCCAAAACTTTTTGGGGAATCATAGTTTGTTTGTTGTTTTGGTGTTGTGTTTTTTGTTTTTTTTAAACTCCAGTGCCATATGCTAGACTTAATTATTGGAAGAGATTCAGAGCGAGCAACTGCACTATGAAGGTATGCTGGCCCATTTTTGGTTTATGCTCTTTTCAAGATTTCTGTAATTAATTTTCAGTTAATTATGGACCAGAATGACTTTGTGAATTGTGAAGTTTCTTCCAGCATACGCTGTGATCAGATTTGTCGAGTCTCTCACTTCCACACGAGACATTTTCATTTGACTCCCACCTCATGCTGCTGTTCCTTAGTCGTGTCTGTCCCCATGGCAGCACCAGGTCACGGTCAGACCACCCGAGAAGGTCCTTCTCCTGCCATTTCATTTGCCATAGGTGCTTAGAAGACACAAAAGTGTTGAGAGGTCTCTGCCGTGTAGGACTGTAATCCCTTCCTGCCTCAGCTCCCACGTCAAACACCGCTGAGACTTACTGGTCCTGGTCTCCCACAACAGTGAGAAGCAGCTTGCTGGAGTACCCTTTGGATATCGAAGGGAAATAAAATAGATTTCACCTTGCAAATTGCACAGTTTCATCGCTCTGTCTGCAGAGACTGCCTGTGAAATTTGACTCTTGGGTTTGCATACATTTACATATGTAAAACACTTCATGCACAAGGTGCTGTATGTGATTTATAGTCTTCACTTGCAGATATCCTTGTTTTTTATACATTAAAATATTGGAATAATCTGAAAAATAGATTAAATGAGACAATCAGTAATAAGATACAGTACTTCACCTTTTTGCCCAGCTTTCCATTTTCTGTTTAATAACTCATACTAGTAGGGATTTAAAACTGCGGTATTATTTTCAGTTAGTGCAGCTTCTGTGGTTTATATTATCAATGCTCCTATGTTTTTGAGAAAAAGCAACAGGGAGAAAGAGAAAAAAAACATAAGAAAACTCAAAACTAAGACAAACTTAAATATAGCAAAATGTATCCTCTTGGTTTTCTTAAAACATTTGTACCAACTTTATACAAACAAAGATTTCATAAATTTGAAAGGAAAAAAAATCCCTGCATGTAAGAAACTAAAGTAGTCTCGGGTACATGCATGGTTAATTTTTACTTTTCATTTAAACTTTAACTGCAAATTATTTTGAAATGCCCATTAACTTTAACTGCATTTTTATTTGCGTTTATTATGTAGCATTTTCTTCTGAGGGGATATAGTACCTTTTTCTTTAACTTGAACATTCAGCCGGGTTTGTGTCAGTTCTTCGAAGAGACTTTTACCGATATACAGCAGTATATTAAATTTATTTCGGATTTTGTGAAACAAAACCTCATGGTGTCAATTTTTCTCGCATTTTAGCTGGGCAGCTTAGTTGTGGTACCTACCAGTGTCTAGTTTATCATTACTATAGTTACAAAGAACATTTATATTTTCCAAGTTGTGACAATTTTCTGAAAACATTTGTGGTAGAAATCCATCAAGTTATGAGGTTGTGTTGAAGTCTGTGCTTTCTCTTAGCAGAGAAGTGGAGCACTGATTTACCTACTTCTGTTGGCCTGTACAGTGTATTGAGCCCAAGTGAGTAGTGTAACCTTAAGACGCAGCCTCTACTCTTTTGGATCTTGTAGGAACCAATTTGTTCAGCAATGAACTTCTCCTACTTTTGTGTCCCTCTTGCTCCATATTCCAAGATACTGCTCTTGCAGTGCTTTCAACGTGACTCTAACTTTTCAACTTGAACCATCCTCAAGAATACTGTAGATAACTATCACAGCAGTCACTTTGCACGACTATTAAGAAACTATTTGGAAATGATGATTAAAAATGCAGGATTTTGAAGAGGGCTGGTAATGTCAGAGTAATCCCTTGGGCATTGATTTATAAAACAGTATTGAAAGCTTGTCCTTGTATTTTGCATTTTGCCGGTGATTTTATTTCGCATGTGGTGGCACCTCAGGAAGACGCACTGCAGTAGTGGAAAAGCACACTGCTCACATCCTTGATCAAACTCCTAATCAGGTTCATGTTCTTAGTCCTCCTTTGTTTTTCCAAGTTTTTCTTCAGCTCTGCCTTCTGACGAGCTCCCAGCTGCCAGCAAAGTTTGTCTTTCCTCCAGGAACAGCCTTTCAGGCTTTTTGGCACAGCTCTGCTGAACTCCAGGCTGCCCTGTTTTATCTGCGGGACCTTCCGTGGTACCATTCAGGGCATAACAACACCCTTGGTTGCCAGCCTCGCAAAGGAGCTGCAACTTTTCTGGGCTCCTGCTGGGAGTACGTGTCCCAGCCTGCCCAGTGTCGCACGGCAGCGCTGTGTGCATGCAGGCTGTATAGGTTTTTTTGTCTGATTTCAGCAGAGTTACAGCACTACTCTGCAGGCTCGGAGCTTGTTCTTTCCCAGGCGGTTCATACTCTACACCTGACATCTTGCTTTGGTTCAAAACACGAAACGGGGAAGGGCGGTCGCAGCTTTCCAAAAGGAAAGTTCAGGTCCCACCAGAAGAGGTGCAAAAGAACTCCCCCAGTGTTGTGCTGCTGTTGGGTGATATGGCTGAAGCACGGCAGTGGCTCTTGCTTGGATGCCTTCTGCCAGGCATTTGCTGGCTGGCTTGCCTGGATCCCCTGTGCAGTGCCCATGAGCTTTTTTAAGCTTTTCTGTCTGTTGTCAGGGCTTTCACCTCCAGGATGCTCCCAGGGTAGATGATTTTTGTGGAGTCTTGATTCCCCAAGACCAAGACTGACCCCCTTTCCCCCCCCCCGTGCCCTTGTACACCTCTTCTCCGTCTTGTAGGACATTTAAGTATAACAACCTTATTTTCCCCAGCACCCTGAAATGATTTGCTGTTTGTCTTTTTTGCTCATACAATTGCATAAAAGCAAGCAAGCCTGTAATGCCTCGCATTCGTTGCTTTGTCTCATCATGCAGGAGCAGACCAGAGTGCTTCAGCATTTCTGAAATTTGTTACACACAGCTTTTGGTGATGTTTTGTTTTTTCCTGAATGACCAAAATACCGTGCTTCCTTCCGCAGTGCTCTATGTCCATATGCTTTTTACTCTTCCCCACAGTAGAAGTGTATTCTCTGCTATGAAGGCATGCCTGTGTCCCCCATTCCTCTTTCCAGAGCTGCTGGTTACTGCCAGAGCCCTTCTGAAACCTCCTGCTGTGGTCTGTGGTGGTGCTTTTCCATTACTCACTTCCCCATCACTGCAAGAAGCTGTAGGAGAAGGAGGAACTTGTCCTTTTAGCTTCTGCTGAGCCATTGCTTCAGAGAGTTTCCACCTGAGTAAGAGGGCATGAAGATTTAGCTCGCCATGGCTAACACGACCTTGGCCAAAGTATGGTGGGCTCACTATGCTGAATAGTGTTTTTTGCTTTAAAACCCTCATTAGTTGCCTGCAGCTGTGCTGTGGACCAATTTGGAACAGCCTGGAGTAGAGCAATGAAAGTCTTGAAAAGTTGACTGGTGGGGACAGATTGAGTTGCTTGGTATTGTTTAGTCCAAAAAAAGGCTGGAGGGAAAGGCAGCAAGTGCTGCTTTACCAACAAGTGTAGGTAAAGAGAAAAAGGAGATGGTCTGCTTTCCATGTCTGTGAAAAGCAGGAGAAGAAGTCATGAGCAGCAAGCAAGATGCAAGTGAGGAAATGGAAAAGTATCTGTTACTGTAAGGTCAAGGGAGCACTCAAATAGGTGGTCTGTGGGCAAGATGTCTGTCATTGAGCATCTCAAAGATCAGATAAGACAAACATTTGTCAGAAGTGACGAGGATACAATTGGCTCTGGTCTGAGCAACAGGATGGATCATGCAACTGTCCCAGGTCTCCTCCAGACTATGATTCATAGTAGGTGAATGGACTTTAGCTAGATAACTTGTGTGCAAAACAAAAAAATGTGAAAATGTTACTTACACGTACAAAAGACTTTTTATATTTTGAGGTCAAGGGTCTTCATTGAATGAGCTATTCTGTATCTCTCCCCTCTGTGCTACAGTATGTTTTGAAGAAGCAATGATGCTAAGACTATGCAAGTCACGTGTTCTTTCTTCTGACATGGTGTTGCTTTTTTGATTGCTACTTCGGCACTTCACAGGTTTTAAATTGACTCTGGAGCTGTGGTTTACTCTAGTAATGTCACAGGAAAAATTTATACCACCACAGATTGTGCCTCAGCACGTGAATCTGTTGCTCTTTCCCCTTGTCCTCTCGTATGTACTTTGCTTCAGAATTACCTTAGTAACTTGTATTTTGTTTTGAGTCTTGTTTCCTGCTTTTTTCCCCACTGGTTCCCACGTCCATGCCTTCCTATTTTTAGTATCTGTGTTTTGCTAAAAGAAATGTGGGAAGTGGCAAGGATACCTGGCTCAACAAGCGGGCTTTGGAGTTCGATGTTAGTAGAAGGAACAACCCACAGCAGGTTATGAAGGAAACCTTGAGCACACTTAAGCCTTAGAAATACAAAACAGGCAAGAAGGTGGTGTTTAACAAAGGTGAAGGCACCCACTGGAGCCACCCAGTACCATACGTCTTCCTGCAAACTGATGCTGGTGATTTGTGTGCTTCTGTGGTTCTCTGCCATCAGGTTTCCCATTTCCTCCAGTGCTGTAATGTTTTAGTAATGGAAATCATCTTCCCTGCATAATATCCCAGCAGAAGGTGCAAGAGTAGGAATATTGTAGAACCTGAGCTCACAAGACCACTAACCTACCCTGAGCGGACAGTGAGAGGATTTGTCAGTAGGGAGTAGAGAAGCTACTGATGTGGGTCTGCTCTCCTGCCCTCAAAACCATGCAGTTGTCATACTGGAAAGAAAGAGCTGAGGAATCACAGTCACAGAATCATATGGGGTTGGAGGGGACCTCTGGAGATCATCTAGTCCAACCCCCTGTCAAAGCAGCTCCACCCACAGCAGGTCCCACAGGAACGTGTCCAGGTGGGTTTGGAATGTCTCCAGAGAAGGAGACTCCACCACCTCCCTGGGCAGCCTCTGCCAGGGCTCTGCACACCTGCATGTTCAGGTGTGTCATTTAGACATCCTCTTAGAGAGGCATGTCTCCATTTTAGTCATTACTGGCATTTCATGCACAACTACTTCAAGAAAATTCAAAATGTGCCGCGCTGTCAGTCACAAGGAGATACTCAGTTTCATTTGTTTGGATGATATATATGGGTGATATTGCAGGGTTGCATTTTCCCTGGAAAGGTGGTTAATATCGCATACAGGGTGTTTCACTAATGTGCAGGGTGATTTACTAAAGCAGGAGATTAACATGGTTGTATTCTTTTTTGTTTTTAATGACTAATCGTGAACTGGATGGTGAAAAATATGGCTGAGATGACTGCAGAAGATAAACAGCCAGCTTGTATTTCACAGAGAGCGTTGTGCTGTTCTGGGGAGCAGAGTAGATGATTTCTAGAAGATGAGGGACAGACCAGCAGCATTGAATATATTAGGAATAAGGTCATTTGAGAGAAATCTGAGGTTGATAAAAATTGAGGATAGAGAAATATCCTCAATTGAAAGGCTGAGGGACTTGGGTCTTTTTAGTCTGGAGAAGAGAAGGCTGAGGGGGGATCTGATCAATGCCTATAAATACTTAAAGGGAGGGTGTCAAGAGGATGGGGCCAGTCTTTTTTCAGTGGTGCCCAGGGACAGGACAAGAGGAAATGGGCACAAACTTGAACATCAGAAGTTCCACCTAAAGATGAGGAGGAACTTCTTTGCTGTGAGGTTGGCAGAGCCCTGGCAGAGGCTGCCCAGGGAGATGGTGGAGTCTCCTTCTCTGGAGACATTCCAAACCCACCTGGACACGTTCCTGTGGGACCTGCTCTGGGTGGAGCTGCTCTGGCAGGGGGGTTGGACTTGATGACCTCCAGGGGTCCCTTCCAACCCCATGTGATTCTGTGATTCTGGTAAATCATGCAGGTGAGGAGACAAAGTATCTCAAATTTTTGTTATTTGGGAAAAATAGAAGTGGGGATGGGGGTGCGGTACAATGTAAGCCAGAAATACTGCAGAGGGAAGTGCAGCACTTCCCAAGATGAGTTCTAGTAATAGTAGAACTATAAGAACAAAAGTTCTTATTAGTAGAACTATAAGAACAAAAATGAAACATTTAAAGCGTGGCACACTCTTTATTTAGCACGGAGTGGAAGCAGGAGCACTCGAGATACAGGATGAGAGGTGCTGCGGCACAGTTTGCTTATCAACGCTTTTGAGAAACCTCTGAAAGGCTTGTTGAGTGTTCTTCGTAAATATGAAAAGGAAATTTCACACACGGTAAATGTCTACAGGACTGTATCGGGGGCAATCAGGATGGCTTAGTGTTGTGATGAGGATGAAGGGTGAATAAATCACGGAGCAGACTTAGCATTGGGTATCAACCCAAATAAAAGCAAGAGAGAAGACTTGGACGAGCGACGCCTGCAGAAGGTTGGATAGGAATGGGTGTCTTGGGAGGGAGGTTGTCGCTTGGCACAAGGCAGAAACCAGTGATCATAGCCAAGAGCATTCAGTCTGGTACAGTGGAAGATTTCAAAATCTGTTCTCCAAAGTTTCCCTAACTCTTTTTTTAACCAAATTATTACCAGTGCTGGCAGTTCAAACTGCTGATGTTTCATTGCTGCAGGTGACAAATACTGGAATTGGAGGTGACGTACTCTTTGCGTCTGTTGTTGGTATTTTACTTCCAGTCTTTAAATCTATTTGATGAATAGTCGAAACTACTGATGCATTTAGTAGACAAAGCTTAGCTCAAAAATCATTTGCCATACGTTTGAAGAATGAATAAATAATCAGTAAAATATGAGTTTTGGGAGCATCTGAAAAGAACTGATTAAGATTGGCTTTCATCAACATTATAATTTTCTTTTGTAAGCTTTTTTTTTAAGGCTTTGTTTGTTGGATGATTTAAATATTTAGTAAATACATTTCTTTTGAAATTAATGAAGAAGTACAAGAGGGAGTTTTATATACCAAAAATGTTAGCTGTGGGACTGTATTATGTCAGCTTGGGATTTTATATGAAATATATGTGGGGGAAATGTTCATACTTTAGCCATTTCTCATTAAAAAGCTTTATCAAAAACAGCTTGATTTGATTTTAACAGGAAACCACTAATTGGCATTTGGTAAAAGTTGTTCCCACACGGGGAGGAGTACCCCTATGAAACTGTTATTTTTCAATTAATTATCACTTTGAGGATTGCTGAGAAACAAGCAAATGTGTTAGACATTTTCCCTGACAACCTAAATATTCCTGTAAAATGCACTTTGGAACTCAGCTTTCTTTTGTCACTTTTGTCCGCTCTCTCTTCATGAATGCATAGCCTGAAGCTCGGCGCAGCTGAAAAAGGGATTAATTCCCTCTGTCTCTTACCCAAACCCTCCGCAGTGCCTTCCCTTCTTGATTGCTGTGGACATCACTGTCCCACTCATCAGACAAGTAGGTAACCTGAGCTTCAGCGTTTGAGTCAGACCTCAAAATATGCAAGATTTCATCTGGGCTTCCAGCTTTCACCTTAGTTTTTCTGTGGTGGCTTCTGTGCCATCTTTGCAAGGCTGCCTTTTTTATCTGTGCTACCAAGGCCATCCCTGTGAGCAGATCTCCCTGGCTACGGCTCCGCAGTCCTGCATCCTGCGTGGAAAAGCCCGTGCACTACAGAGGAACCAGGTCTGTTCCATGAGATGTGCACAAGGGCTGTGGTGAGGTGCCACCTCCCTGTAGGTGTTTGTATTTCGCTGCTCGGTACCTCTAGCTGTAAGTACAATCAGAAGGAAATGAAGAATTCTTATTAAAATAAGATTTCTCGTTAACTGGGTGGGTAATTACTTAAAATAGCATTCTCCAAAAGTAGCTGTGAGTGGTTTGCTGTCACGCTGGAAGGGCATCTGAAGCAGGGTCGTTTTGAGGGTCAATCCTGGGTCTATGATTTTACCAATTACTTGCATAGCAAAGTAAACAGTAAATGCGTAAATCTACAGATGTGGAAATTCTCTGTGGCCAGAATCAGAATTCAAAAGCATCTTCACTTCTAGTGTCTGAAACCAACACGATAGCATTTTCAGGGTAGTGCAGAAGGTTATGTTGAGAAGTTCAAGTTGGGGCGTGCAAGAATGAAATACCTGAGAGCAGCTGTTTAGAGACTGCAGGCAAGAAAAAAGCTCTGTTCCGTGATGATTGTATGGTTAAATTTAGAGTCAGCGATGTAAAATTGTGGCAAAAATAGGCAAGTCTGGTTTGATACTAAGGCAGTATTCCGTTCTTGTCAGAGCTGGCAAGTTGTGGGCTTGGTGACTGCATCTGGTTTTCAGCAGGGCTGGTCAGGGTGGTGGGGATGGGGCAACCTTAGGAAATTGTCACCTACGTTCCTGTGCCACTTGGCAGGATTAGCAGGTGCCTGTGTCCTTCCTGGTGGACGTGTCTTTCATCTCTTTTTGAAGATCTCCAGTGTGGGAGTCTCTGCTGTGTCCCTTGATAACCTATTCCAGTTTTTCACAGACCCTTCTACTTAGAAAGGGTTCCTTAGCGTCTAAACTGAATCTTCCTGAAATTCTGTATCATGTGCCTGAAGAAAGGTGTATACAGACTAGAAAACACCCAAGGCAAAACAAGGATAATAAGAAGCTTAGAAAAAAAAAACATAAATCTGTAAGGAAGGGTTGAAGAAACACAATTTATTTTGGTGTAGAAGAGAGAAACATAGTAAGAAGGGCATGCTACCAGTCTTTCAATACAAAAAGTGGTGTAAAAGAGGCGACAGGAATGATAAGTTGTTCTTTATGGCCACTGGGGGAATGATAAAGGGAAATTAACTTTACTGCAGAAAAAATGATGCAATATAATAGATGTTGGAGGAGAAATGAATGGTTAGATGTTGGAAGAACGTGGAGGATATTACAGAATTCCCTTTAGTGGAGATTAATAACATACTGGGTTGGGCAAAGTATAGCTGGTCCTGCTCAAAGCAAGAGGATAAACTGCTTCACATACGTTGTTTCTGTGCTTTACGTTGCTGTACTGGAGCAGCATTGCACTGCATTTTTTATTAGAAATCTCTTCCAAACAAAGCAAAATGCCAACACTTCGGAAATTGGTGTATAAGTAAGCAAAGAAATAATCAGGAAATATTTACCTAGTTACAGTCAGTTTTATCAGTAGTTTAAATTTAACCCGGATAAAGAACCAGGATATGTTTAAATGAATCCAATGAAAATAGTGTACAATTCTGGAGATTAAAATGTGCGTTAGAAGCTTTTTCTTTTGTCTGTGCTGTACCTCCCTCTTTGATATACAGAATGTGAACCAAGAACAAGAATAACATTTATGGATGCGCTTGAATCTTTGCAGGGTCTGACTGAAGGCCAATAAAATGTGACATACCCACAGATCAGACTTCATGCACATTTATTCCTTGTCTTTAAGATGTCCAATCCTGTCAGATTAAAGCGTTACTTATTAATTAGTAAGCAGTTGTGAATGATGTTGGCAATGCCAAACTATGTCATTATTTCAGTTATGTCTACCATTTCATTCTACTGAATTCGATCACTGGCTTTGAACTTGTTCTCCAGTAAAAGCTTGCTTCTGCGGGTGGGGGATAAGAAATTAGGAAATTTTCATTGCTTTGTTAATTAAACTATACTGATTCCTCAGGCTCATGGCTTGTGATACCGTTTTCTATCACTCTCTGTCTCCTTTGGGTCACAGCTGTCAGCAACAGATTTTAAAATTTATTTTGCTGTGTGAAGGCCAGACCTTTACTTTCATCCTCACCAGCTTTTCTTTGTATATCTAGACAAACTACTTGGTCTCTTCAGCGTATCCCAAATGTCACTGCAGAAATCACCCTTGAAAGGCCACTGCTTTGCACGAACAAAGTCCTTTTGGTAGTGTGCCTTACATGATAATCTTGTGCTCTCCTTTTAAGTTCCTCTACAGGTTGTCTCTTGCTTCAATAGTTGCTCTTAGTTTCCTTCCCCTCCTGACTCTGTCCAGTCAAACCAGTGACTCGTCCACTTGTTGGTGTGTCTCCCAGGGTTGTACGTGACCCTCCCTTTTAGGTATGGGTCACTTTTCAAGGTTCTTCATCTACTGCTACTCTACCTGAAAAGCAGTGGTTTGCTTCCCAGAGTGGGTAGTTGGTTTATGGAAGCTTTAGGGTCCTGTCTTGGTTGTTCCTTTCTTTTTTTTTTTCTTGAAGAATTAAAGGTGCGTGCCTAAATGCACTTTGTAGAGCAAATGGGATGATGCTGTAAGATCTTGTTTGCATTACTGCTTTTGACTTGAATTCCATGCATTTGCGTGCATATGTGTGTGTATATATATAAAATGTCTGTGTTATTATCTAGAAATTTCTCAGCAAAATCTCAGAGCCATTGTGCTAGACACTTAAGTGAAAAAATGTCTGTACCAAGATAGCTCAAAATTTTCATATATGTCAAGATACAACAGATTTGGGGGAAGGGAAGCACTATTTGTGGTAGCAGTAAAATAGCTAATGAGAACAGATGTCAGCTCACTGAAGTAAGTGAGGCAAAGGCACCAGGCAAACGTGATGAAAAGATTCAGAGGAGGAAAAAAGTGGCATTTTGATGGAGCATTTATCTATACCAAGGTGGAAGCAAGTGACAAAGTGTGTATGCTTGTTGAAGGCTCAGAGGAGAGTCTACCCAAAGGCTGCCTCAAGGGGAGAATTGGCAGCTTGATCCTTTGGTGATTCTGGTGTGGTGGGGGGCCCTAGGTGGCTTATGAAGAGGAGAGGCAGGCAGCAGTGGAGAGGTGTGCGGGGAAAGCCCTCAAGCATTTGGCGTGGGGTGGAAGGGAGAAAGCTGAACAGCTGTTGACCTTGGGAAGGAGGTGGTGGTTGTATTTCAGGTGTTGAGCTCAAGCAGTGAGGATGCAGGAGCTCAAGTGTTTGGAGCTCAAGGATGGAGGAGCTCAAGGATGGGGTGCATCAGGAAGGGTGTGACCAGCAGGTCGAGAGAGGTTATCCTCCCCATCTGCTCTGGCCTGCTGAGGCCCCATCTGGAACACTGGGTCCGGTTCTGGGCTCCCCAGTTTCAGAAGGACAGGCAACTGCTGGAGAGGGTACAGCAGAGGGCTACAAAGATGATGAGGGGCCTGGAGCATGTCCCTTACGAGGAGAGGCTGAGGGACTTGGGTCTTTTTAGTCTGGAGAAGAGAAGGCTGAGGGGGGATCTGATCAATGCTTATAAATACTTCCCTGGAGACATTCAAGGTGAGGCTTGACAAGGCCCTGGGCAACCTGGTCTGGTCGGGGGTGTCCCTGCTGACAGCGGGGGGGTCAGACTAGATGACCTTTGAAGGTCCCTTCTGGCCCAGATGATTCTATGATTCTATGAAAGGTTATCAAGAGGACGGGGCTGGTCTTTTTCCAGTGGTGCCCAGGGACAGGACAAGAGGAAGTGGGCACAAACTTGAATAGAAGAAGTTCCACCTAAACATGAGGAGGAACTTCTTTGCTGTGAGGGTGGCAGAGCCCTGGCAGAGGCTGCCCAGGGAGGTGGTGGAGTCTCCTTCTCTGGAGACATTTCAAACCCGCCTGGACACATTCCTGTGGGACCTGCTCTGGGTGGACCTGCTTTGGCAGGGGGTTGGACTGGATGATCTCCAGAGGTCCCTTCCAACCTCATGTGATTCTGTTATTCTGTTTGAAATGCAGGTGTACGCTGGCATGGCATACAGAGCCGGCACAGGTAACGGTGGTTGGAGTGTGTTTGTTTTGCAGCATATTGTCTATCCTCAGACTGTGTAGATCGCTGGTAGTACTGTACATACTTTGAAATAATCCCAAATTATATCTTGTTCAAAGCATATACCATGTTTTTTTTTTCCCTTCCATCTTTTACATGTATTTACTCAAATTACCACTTTCTCTTCTTCTCTTCTACCTCTTTTTTAAACTTCCATTGCTATGTTCTGTGCTGTGTCCCTTTTGATGTCCCCTTCCGCTGATGTTCTCTGCTTTACGCTAGAATTAGTATATGTTCTTATGGGCTTCTGATATCATTACTGATTCAAATATGTTCTGCAACATGGATAGAGTAAAGATCTGTTGGGTCTGATTCTGACCAGTTTGGTCCTGGATCTGGTGGAGCTTTACATATGTGGTAAATAAAGCACGTCTGTATCATATCTTTAGCTATGCAAATAATAATTGCTTTTTGATAGGCAAACCATAATACCATCTTTTTTTTAAAAAAGATGCGATTCCAGGGGGTTATCACTGCAAGTCTTGTAATTCACTCTATGTAAAACTATGGATAATTTTCTAAACTTCAGATTTTGCGTTAGAGTACCAGATGCCAGCATGAATTTGCAGAGCATTTTAGATTGTTCATTTGCTAAATTTAAACACCGATAACAATTCTGCAAACAAGATACTACTCTGTTACAAAACTGCTGAGTTAAATCATAATATTTATGGGTTCTTTGATCGACTATTGATAGCATTTTGTTCTTTGGCTTTTTTGGATAGCATTCTTTTAACAATAATGCTGATGAAAATCATTAATTTTAAACCTATGAAAAATAGTTATCAAATGTGTGGCTGTATGGAGTCCATAACTTAATTTTTGTATACTCCCTGGGTACCAAGGGAATATAGGTTAATTCCCTCTAGACCCAACTTGTATAGGATGCGTAAGTTTACTACGGTAATTTTAAAAAGAGCATATGGTAGCTTACCTGTCTTGTAACTACCCTAAAACCTCAAACTTTCCCATTAAAAATTGGGAATGCCATAGATTTGTAGCTGATATTCACATAAATTTGTATTCAGAAAACAATGTACAATAGGATCACATCAGTAAATGTCCTGTTATTTGACCTAGAGTAGCATTCACTGTGGCAGATAACCAGAAGCCTATTCAGTGTTTTACAGGTGGCATGAAAACTCATGATCCTGAAATCTTAGGTCTCCATGTTTCGGCTTTGTGACAGGAATCTTACAGATGAAGGCTCAGTACTAAGGAAGCAGTTGTCCAAATCTGAATTCTCCCCCGTCTCCTGCCAGTAGCCATTTTCAAATGATTAAGTTCCATCTTTTTGCTAGATCAAGGCTGTGTTAAACTGGTCTTAATATGGCATCTCAGCCTTCGCCAGGGCCTCTGCAGCAATTCCATCCTCCCTTTCTAGGCAGGTGGGGCTGGTATTGAGGGCGATAAACAAACAAGCTGGTGTTTGCAGGCAGCTTGCTTTGAAGTCTTCCAAGCACGTGCAACAGTGTGTGGTTTTGCAGAATTTGCAGCCTTTTCTTTGAGCGTTGGACACAGGCCTGCTCGTATTAAATCCAGGTAAAACTTTGCCTATCACTTCCAGAGGAACAGGGACTACGATTCGGGGTCAGGATTGTAGCTCACTTATTCCTCTGTTATACTGTAATGTATTGTTAGAGCGGCAGAGGTCTGTTGGACGTGCCTTTTTAAAGTCCAACTTTATGTGACTTTTCAGGTACTTCACCTTGTTTTTCGTTATTGTTATTGCAACGTACAAGGGTTTCTAAAATACTTATTCAACAAAAGTAGCGTCAGATACTTCAGGTGTTAACCTCAGGTATATCTGCAGTGTGTCTTTCACTGTTGTTTGTTTTTCTACAACTGTTGTTCTGTCTCAGATGATTTAAAAATACAAGGATTATGATACGATACCCTGTCTGCCAGAACACTGAATAGGAGGGCCCAGAAGTCCTTCTTTTAGAGATAGTGTGCAGTCACTGGCTGTGCCGCCATTTGGGTGGAAGTCTTGTCCTAACCCCACTAGAATCATAGGATTGTCTAGGTTGGAAGGGACCTTTAAGATCATCTACTCCAACCATCAACCTAACTCTGATTAAAAAAAAAAAAACAAAACCAAAAAAACCCAAAAACACCCCCCCCCAAAAAAAAACCACCCCACATTACTAAACCATGTGTCTAAGCTCTATGTCAACCCGTCTTTTGAAAACCTCCAGGGATGGTACCTCAACCACTTCCCTGGGCAGCCCATTCCAAGGCTTAATAACCCTTTCC
>JAHREE010000567.1:155246-170239 GCA_033628505.1 Tringa tobata
GTACAGGGGGAACATCACCTCCCGAGTCCTACTCGCCACACTGTTCCTGACACAGGCCAGGGTGCTGGAGGCCTTCTTGGCCACCTGGGCCTGCTTCAGGCCTCAGCTTTGCCACATGAAATGCCTCACGCATACCCCGTCCCTCGGCCTGGGTGGAGAGCCTGTGACTTCTGGAAGGTTGTCCCCATGGCAGTGCCGGCAAGCAAGGCCTTTACCCACCGATTCAGTGGTGGGTTTTGGTTTTTTTTCGGTTTTATAGTTGGTGTTGCAGTTAAGAGAGCAAATGTGAAAAACAGCTTCAAAAGACCGACTCGGAGCGTGTACTTCTCAGAGTTTGTATTTAATCTTTAGTTGTTGGTTTCTGTGGGAGTTACCAAACCAGTTGAGCTACAGCGCTGGCATGAAGCCAAATGAAAAATACAGTTTTCTTCAGTGTAAACATGACTGTCAGGCAGTAATGTTTTTCTCAGCTTCATTTTAAAGGGATTATAATGGAAGAAAATGAAACTAAAACACATTCTTATGCCAGTATTATACATGGAAGAATGTTATTTCCTTTTTCTTTTAATGAAAAATTCTTAGAGAATTGAACATCCAAAATTATGTCTCAATATGTAATCAGCTATCTGTGTTGCTAGATACTTGATGGAGTTGGAAAACCAATACATTTCTTACTCTGGTGTAGTTATGGTGAGAATGCATTCTTTTTGGCTCTGCAAATGTGAAAGATATGTAAAGTTCTTTATTTTTAGTCCTGTTTTGATAAAAGAAAAAAAATAGTGGCTGATAAAACTTAATGACTTAATGAATAACAACAGCAAACACTAATCCCTATCCACTCCTTCAGGCTTATTTCTGAACTCTCTTTTCAGTGGCCTGTAGCTCTGCTAACTCGTCATCAGGTATTCTGCTGAACTTGGCCATCCTTGCTTTGCTTTTGGGATTTATTTTGTTGAAAAATGTGTAAGTTCAGCTTTGCCTTTCTAAGGTAAATGCAAACTCATGCTCACAGTGATTTCACCAGGATGTCATCATCCAGGTGCAACTGCACCAAATGGGGAACATTTTCACTTACTTTCCAGAATTAAATTTATCAGAGTTGTCTCCTTTGGCTGTGACACCCTCCGTTATATTTCGCAGAGTGAGGAAGAAGCTTGTTTAACAAAATGTCTGATCAGCTGCTGCCTTGTAAAATGGCTTTTTGGATACTAGGAACGGAAATTACATCTTGAAGAAGGGACATCAGCTTCCATGTGACTTGGTGCACTGGAGGATGAAAAATCCTTCAGTTGTGCCTCGTTGTTTGAGTGAACACTTTTAAGAGTTTCATAACAGAAAAGTAAGAAATAGGATCGGAAGGGACTTTTATAAGGGTTTTATAAGGGTCTTCTCCAGTGTTCTCTCTCTTGAGATGGAATCAGCTGCAGTGAAACTTCTGCTGACAGATACTTGTCTCGCCCCTTCCTTATAACCTCAAATGGCAGCGATTCCTGTGTTTCCTGACGTAATCTGTGCTAGTGCTCCAGGTAATTAGGAAGTTTTTATTATTTATGTGAGGATACATGTATGTGTATAGGACACATGTATGTGAGGCATAGAGAAATTTAAGAAGTTGTTGGAAGCAGACATACCTGCTGTAAGTGAAGGAAAAGGGATGGAAGCTACACAAAGGTCTCTGAAGTTCTCTGTAGACCTCTTGAGCAACATCCATCCTTCTTTCACTGTGTGATGGAAATGACACTAAACTGATGGGGAGTTTGGCTAGATGATCTCTAGATGTCCCTTCCAAGTCTGACAGTTCCCTGGTGTTCAGGTTTTGCACTTCTTGCTCGGTGCAATACGAGCTGCAGCAGTAACGAATTTTGTGCATTACTATGAACAGTAGGTGATGGCCAAGGAGCAGCTGTTTGACTGGGCACCTCCAATGTCTTGTGTATGAGTGGTAACATTGCTGTTTTCTGTAGCGAGGTCCTGTGTTTACCCTAACAGATAGGCTTTTCTTTGGATCTTGGGATGAGCCAACTCCTCAGAGTTCAAGGTTCTGTCCCAGCAAGGAAGTGTTGAAAACAACAGGCTATTGTTGCACTTGGGCGTGCGTTGTCCCGGACCCTGGGCGTCTGTATCCTGCCTCGTAGGCGCTACGAGCTCCACCGTTGGCTCTGGGCAGGCAGCCCCAATTTTCAAGGAAACAGTAAAACACCGATGGGTGCCGTCGCCAGCGATGGTGTCAGGGCAACGGCAGCTCTGCTGGGGGGTCAATGAGTTTGTGGAAGAGTAATGAGGTCATTTTGCTGGGTATTTGTGGGGAGTTTTCCGCACCGTAATAAGAGGAGAAGGAAGAAACACATAGAGCAAGCTTTGAAAACTCCCCAGGAGGCAGCGGCATGGCATGCGGAGCTGGGGTGGAAGTGGACGTTTGGATAATGGAGAGAAGGGGTGAGGTGGAGGTTGGCCAGAAAGGATCCTGAAACTGCAGAAAAGGCGCTACATTTAAGGAAAGATAGTGAGGGGAATTGATGACAGGGGAAAAACCGTGAGGAGCTAGACTTGGGACAGGACACAGACCAAGAAGGGTGTTTGCAGTAATATTCTACGTAGGAATGAGATAGACTTGTATTTACTGATGCCAGTAAAAGGGATGTTGCAATAATCAAGAGACAGGAAGATAAAAGTCCAGACAAGGGTTTAAGCTGTGTAGCGATAGATAAGAAAGACTACATTTGAAAGAATTTACTCTGAAAGAGCTGCAAACATTTAAATTTAGTTCATTATTTATTGATTTAAAGATTATTTTAGTTGTTTTCCTATCGAGAAAAGGGGGAGTGATGGATTTCTGGTTTGTTTTCTTGAGTGCGTTTGGGTTTTTTAAACTCAATTTTCTTGTTCTTTACTTCCCATCCTTTCCTCATGCTACAAGATCATTTTGCTGGAGTGGGAGCAGGGCTCTCTGCCCACTTACTTATCTGTGCTTCACATGGCAAAGTTGGGAAGGCAACCCACAAAGAATGGCTGGCATCTCTGTAAAGAGTGGAAGCACACTGGCGTTCTGTCGTCTAAAAATACTTAGTAAAGAGAAGTAGGGAGGGTAGCATTAAAGAAAAAAGGGGGGGAAGGCAAATCATTAAAGAAATGTTGATTTCAGCAGTGAGAAAGGTGTTACACGAGGCTCAGTGTTTTTTTTCTTTAACTGGGTACGTATTTTTAGCGTTATTTCAGAACTACTCAAGAGAAGAGGACGAAGCTCTCACAGAAGTATCAAAGCAGTAAAAGCAAAGGGATTTGAGTAGCTTAGCCTGTTCAAAATGGATTGACGGCATTTCAAGTTGATGCGCAGCCAGGCGCAGGACTCAAAAGCTTAGGAGGGCTCCGGGTCTGATAATTTTAGGCACCGCCAGGGAGATTTCTTTTGATGACCAAATGTAACGGGGAATGTGAATTGCAGACTTGTAGGTGATAAGTGGTTCGTTTAAGCTACAAAACAAATAGTCTTCTGAAATGTTTAATGGGCACCAACCACAGTAACTAGAATGTTTTATGCATGTCTGTATGGACACAGATACTGTACATTCTGTCACGTATAAAAATATCCAGTAAAGCAATGAAAATGAGCTTATGTGTGTCTTTTGGTCTGTTTCCCAGTGTAACAATGCTGCAGGCAGTGAGGTATTTTTTAAGGTCCTACACCTGTTTCACTTGAGAACTTTGACGTGAAACTTATGCTTCCATTTTCTATAAAGCCAGGGTTTACACTGCCTTTCTGTACTGACCCGGTTCTTGTACTGCTCGTCTTTACAGCCCGGAAGTCCAAAAAATTGGGGAAATTGAAAGGGATGCACGAGGAGCAGCCACAGCAGCGGCAACAACCGCCACCCCAGAGCCCTGAGGAAGGGACGACGTACATTGCGCCCGTGACCGAGCCCTCTGTTAACACCGCACTTGTCCCCCACATGTCTGCTATCTCACCAGCACTTACTCCCTCTCCCGTTAAGATCCTTGAAAGCATCGAACCGGAGATCGTGTACGCGGGATATGACAGTTCGAAGCCAGACACCGCGGAGTACCTGCTTTCCACCTTAAACCGCCTAGCCGGCAAGCAGATGATTCAGGTGGTGAAGTGGGCAAAGATACTTCCAGGTGGGACCACGAGGCATTTGGTGAAATTCCTCTTCACTGTCTCTTTTACCCTAATGAACCATTTGCTTGACAAATTGTGTCTTTAATCTGTGGGCTGTGTTGAAAACCCTCAGAGGGGCGTGTGCGATGAACATCCGAGAGAAGATTGTTGGGTTTTTTTGATGGATGTAATGTTTGTTTCGTATGTCTGTGATTGATATTTTAAAAGCTTTCCTTTTGAATAATAGCCTCTTAAGAAAAAAACATGTTTTGTCACTGTGATGAAAAATTATAGTTTTGTTTTTTCAGAAGTATGCTTTGTGGGAATGTTGCTCTTGTTCATTAATACTAGAGAAATAACGAGCAATGTATTTGTTCAGTGCTGTTTTGGCCAATCATTGTAGAGCGCAGTCTAGTTCATGGGTATTTTCTGGTTTGATCTCTAGGATTTAGAAACTTGCCTCTCGAGGACCAAATTACTTTAATTCAGTATTCATGGATGTGTCTGTCATCGTTTGCCTTGAGTTGGAGATCGTACAAACATACAAACAGCCAGTTCCTCTATTTCGCTCCAGACCTGATCTTCGATGAGTAAGTATTCCTTAATGGTCCTGTTCAGTGCAGGCTGGAAGGATTACTCTGTCTTTATTTGGTTTTCAGGCATACCTGCAGTCTAAGAAAATTTCAGCTAATTCCAGCTTAATAAATAGCTTAATTTATGGGTTTTTTTCAGTGACTCAGTTTTCAGTTGGCAAAGGTTTGATACTGCCATCCGCTTCTCCTTCTGTATGTAGATGTGTTCTCAAACTAGGACCATCCTGCTGGCTTGAAATATGACTGATACACAACCAAGATTTATAGAAAAAAGCTTTTCTTTCTGGTACCTACTGGAGCTTGGAAAAATATCTGACTTCTAGGAAACGTGATTGTTTAAATTGCCAGGTTTTTTCAGAGCAGTCATATAATGGTGCTTTTCTTAACAATATACAGCTGTTCAATATGTGTTCTTGACAGTCTTAATTACCCTTCTTTGCAACCATGAAGGGAGCCAAAACGTTTTTTCAGTAATGAAACATAACTTCTTTTATGATGCATTCAGACAAAAAGAAGGATCAACCAAGGAACCATTCCTTCTGAGTATGTGTGTTCCTTTATATTTTCTGTTTTAGTGCTTTGCCTTTGATGAGTATAATTTAATTTCTCTTCCATTTGCCCAATGTTTATTCCAAGACAGTAACATCAAAATTTAAGCGAATACACATGCAGTCAAACTGTGGTCATGTCATATCCTTATCCCAGAAGGTTTGGGGTTTTTTTCTAGAGGTAAAAATGAGACATAATCAATAGTATATGGGTACTCGTGAAGGAAAAAAAAAGGCAGGAAAAGAATGAACAAAAAATAACTTACCACTCAGTCTATTAAAGCTTTCTGAAATGTTTTTCTTGGAGAAGAGGATGCTTTGTCGCTGTCCATCTTAATAGTTTTTCTTTGATTTAGGAATTCCTAAATAATTAATGTGTATGAGATTGGTCCCAAAGTAATGACCAATATTAAAGAAGGATCATTTGGTTTGGGTTGTGGTTTTTTTTCAGAGGAAGAACTGGCAATTCGCTGCATGTGGTTGAAAAATGTAGTGTTAGCCATTTTCCTTGGTGAAAGCACCTCCGCTGTGACTTGGACATTAGAGAATCATCACAGAAAAAATATCTGTAGCTAAAGCTAAGTGAAAATCTAAACTTTGAAGAGTTTAGTTCTCCTGGGGAAACGTAGACTCAAAGTTCAAACACAGAAGCAGCTTTACTCCATCTGAAGAAAGTCAGTCGGGGGGTCAAAATTTATTGGACAGGGAAATCAATCCCACTTGCAAATAAAAGTGTACATGTGTTGCTAGCATTCTTGGTACAGCAGCTCGAAGCAGCTTCCAGAAGTTGAGATCAATTGTGAGTTTTATGCTGCGAGTCTTGAAGGTAAGTGCCTGCAGAATTAATACTGAGGCTGAGGTAGGGATCCAGTGGGGAATAGGAGTGCAATGTTAAGGAGAGCAAAATAAAAACATCCATCCAAAACCAGATATGAATGTAAGATAGTGGTCTGGTCTTCTGCATGTTTGTGCTCGCTGCAGAACTGCCAAAGGTAGTAGCAGAAGGCAGGTGTTTCCAAAGAGAATAAAAATAAATTACTAGGAGCTGTGTTGAGCTGTGACAGGGGCTTTTGAAGTAGCTAATGAAGGCAAGAAATTTCCGGGGAGGTAAAAGGGCAGGAGTTCAGTGCTTCCTCCAGGACAGTAATGGGCACATCTCTGGAATGAGAGGGCTTTTCTCGCTTTGCTCATGTTTCATACTTGATGGGAAAGCATTGCCGCTCGGGGTGGTAGTTGTGAGACTGCATTTGAGTTTTGGGCTCCCCAGCACAAGAAAGTTTTTTGAGAAACTGCAGAGTTGGAGGTTGGCCAAGATGGTTGGGGGCTGGCTGGGACAGTGAGGGAGTTGGGCTTATACAGCCAGGAGAAGACCGTGTGGGGTGCAGTGGGGATTTAACTGCAGCCTTCAGCGTCCTGATCGGTTGTTACAGAAAAGATGGAGTCAGACTCTTCATGGAGGTACCCAGTGGAAGGATGAGAGGCTGCAATCACAAGTCTGGGACAACCAACTGCCTCCTGGGCAGCAGGAGAAGAAATTTCATAATGATACGGTGAAATAGCAGACCAAGTGCCCAGAGAGACCTTGGAGTCTCTGTCTTTGAAGATGTCCAGTGCTTGACTGGGCAAAGCCCCGAGCAGCCTGCTCCAATGTCAGCATTAGCCCTGCTGTGAGCAGAGGGCTGGAGACTTGAGACCTCCAGAGGTCCCTCCCAAGCTAAATTATTTTGTGATTCCGAGTTTGAGAGAGATACAGTGCTTTTCCCAATTTCGATATAGAGTCAAAGGTGAATTACTGGAGTTGTAAAAGTCAGCCAATACAGTTCAGTGTAGAAAGCATTCAGATAAGCACAAAATGTAATATATGTTTCTGTTTGCGAAGAAAACACTGTTTTGAAGCTTTTCTCTGGAATAGCTGAAGGCTGATCTTACCTTTACTTTTTGAGTGCCATGAACATGGAAATGTGATGTGTAGTTACAAACATGGCGCTTGTTTTCTGTGCCATGAGCTTTACCAGACCTCTCTAAGGTTCACTTGGTGCAACTCCTTGCGCGTTTTACTGCCCTTGTCATTTTAGGACATGTATTATTTGGTGCAGAATGAAAGGGAGATGCTTTAAAATGACTTTTCCTTCTGCTGGCTTGAGAGAGTTATGTTCCTGTTATCACCTGGCCAGGATTTTCTTGGTATTCCTTCACATTGTGTCTGGAGAGGTCATTTCCCGTCCCTGCACAAGAAGTAATTAGGAAGGTCCCTGGCCAGCAGGATACACTCAGAGCCCTAGAGGGTTCAGCATTTTCTTCAATGAACAGTTAAAAAGAAGTGAAAGTAGAGGTCGGCCTTAGCAGAATTATGTTGCTTTGTTTTACGTTAAATGAATTTTCTGTTTACTCTTAACTACTGTGAATAAAAGGAAGTCGTAATGTTTCTGGAAGGCCATGATATATGATCTTGTTTTCTTTCTCATTCTGAAGGCCTGTAAACAAGGCGAATAACAAATGAGGGTCTGTGTTGTTAATAGCTGTTAAATGTACCTTTGATTGTATAAATACAGTGCAAAATGCCTCCCTACTGATAGGTGGCTTGATTTCCTGTTAGGCTTATGGAAGGCTGGAAATACTTGTCCACCTTCATTTAGTCATGTTACCTATCTAATTAAGTGTACTGTTTGTCTTCATGGATCATGCCAATATTCCATTGCTTTAATTGGGCTTAAGTAAACGCGAAGATGAGAACTGAGGGATAAGAAAATGGCTGCTTGGCCTGTTACAGAAATGCCTAAAAACAGCCTGAAGAGGCATAAAAAAGGACAGTGCATTTTATGGGGGGGGGTGTGTGTGTGTGTAAGTTATGGTATGTGGGGTTTTTTCATCTATTTCCTTTGTAGCATAGTAGTTGTAGTCAAAACTAATATTCTATATATAGTTTTAGTTTTAATCCACAGTAAATCTTTAAAATACCATCATGTATGTGACACCACATAATTCCTGTTGCAGGTAAGCACTCTTAAAGGGTGCCTGTTGCATTGTGTAGTAACGCTCAAAAGATGTTGCAATAATGTTCTTAAGGCTGCAAGCTCAAATTCAACGAGTTGCAAAGTTCCAAAATTAAGGCGGTCTGTGAAATCGTGGTTTGAACCCTTTGAGTATCCATAACCAAACCTTTGATTTATGTTATCCCATAGTATTTTTCATGTGTGACTCCTTCCTTTTTCTATCAATCAGGTTGGGCGAGCTGTGGGGATGACAGAGTATCACGTAGTGAGAGGTCCGTTGGATTTTTGCTTCATTTGTTGCTGGTGAGGAAAGCTTACCTGGAATGAATGTAGGGATTTGGGAGAACAGGGAGATAGTAATGGGGAAGATTTTCTTATGACATGGCAAAAGACTATCACTGATTCAGGACCTAAGCTCTGAAGACATTTCAGGTTCCTACTGCAAAGTAACAGAAATCCCACAGAAAAAAAATAAAATGGCAGTTGTTTATTTAACTCGAGGGAGAAGATTTCTCTTAAGACTTAGACAAAGACTTTAGCTGAAATTTTCTAATCTAATTCAACCTGAGGCAAGCACATGCATGGACAATTCAAGTCCAGAGCATTAAATTGGTAAAATTATACACAATTGAAAGCAGGAAGCTGAGAGGTGCTGCTTGGAGTGGGTGCAAGAACAAAGCAAGGGATGTAGCAAAATACGGTGTTCTTTAACGCTAGCTTATTTTCAGGGATTCTGTCTGAAACTATGTAAAATGAACTGTTTGCTACAGGGAACAAGTTAAAACATGATTTTTAAGACATGGTCCTGGAAGATAGGGAAGTCAGTTTCAAATTTCTTTGGCCTCTCCCCTACTGTATTAATTAATCATCGAACTAATAGCTAAAACTACTCTTTCTCTGGCTGCATCCTTTTGAAGGAAAAGTCCCCAACATTTTTGAAAAGAGGTGGCATGACAGTTTGGGTCTTAGAAGAAGTCTGATGATCTGAATCTTTCCATAGTAGGATTTTATGTGTTTGCAGGGCAGAAGTCAGATGCCTAAACCCCAGAGGAAGGCAAGGGATGCTCCTTCTTGCCTGTGTTGCTCAGGCAGTTGCTGTCCCACCGGCTAGTGGTGGCAACTTCCCAGGTATCTGCTTCCACCCATACATTAAGTCAGGGCACCGGCTGGCAACCTTTCAAGAGGCTCAGGAAGGGATAAAAAGCATTTACGAGTGCAGCACTGCCAACAGAAACCCAGCAGGAGCCAAGACGTGGCACGACGGAGATCCTTGCTCCCCCAACGTGGGAAACCAGTGGGAGCAGTGGGACGTGGGCTGCTTTTCAGGGCCATGGCTTGTACTCCCAGTATGTATCCCCTTCCCAGCTGGGACCCAGAAACTGTGTCACTTTTGGCAGGTTGCCCTGCTTATCCACCCCTTCCCAAAGGAAGTGGGATGGTGGCTTTTCATCTCTCCGCAGGTCAAAAACCCAGCTGATGGCCTTGCTGATGAATATTAAAAGTCAAGGCATGTGTCCTCTTTGGCACATGTTGGCTTCTACTCGTGTAAAGAAACCAGAGGGCCAGCCCAACACTGGAGTTCCTCTACAGGTCTTGATTTTTCTTTTGATTTTAGGTTTTACATGGTCTCTCTGTAGACTTCTAAATCCTTGGGGACTTTTGAAGAGGCTCAAGTTCCAAAATCGTTTACTCTCTTTAGGAAATCTACCCAAATTATCTTATTTACCATTCCAGCCTTATCTAGCTGTAAAATAGCAGTGATGTGGGATACTGAAAGAGTTCAGTAATGCTGAGACACTGTGTTGAGAGCACATTAGTACATTAAAGTCAGCATCAATATTTCAACAGTATTTTGCAAATGCACCGAATGACTAATGTGCTGTGTGTTTTCTTGCTCCTTTGATTTTTCTTGGTTTGTCATCTGCGGCATAAAGAATAAATCATAGGAGTATAAGTGTGCAAGCTCTGAATTTCATGGCCATTGTACTTTGTTCTAACTGTCATCAGATTTTTACAGAGATTTTTACCGCAGTCAAGGACTTGAGGGTTGACCTGATAAAAAGAGCACTAGACACTGCATGAGGTACTAAAAATTAGGAAAGTGAACTTGAAAAAGCAAGTCTGAAGACTGGGGCCAGCTTTCACAAGCATTTGGATCAGCAGTGTCTTTTTTCCATCTCTGAAATTATTATATTACATCATATGCGGCTCAGTCCTTAGAGTAAAAAGGTTTCAGTAGAGGCTGCAGTTTATTGAATAGTATGTGCAAAACATTAAGAGCAGAATATACCGATTGACGTATTGGTTGCTGCTTTTGACTGATAAGGTGAAACTTCAGGCTATGGATTTTGAACTAAGAAGTGGCTGACCTTTCACTGTAGCCAACTGGGCAGTTGTAACACTACTGGCCACTTTTCTAGTTTGTTGTGCAGTATGGATGGCTTTTTGATTATAAAATTCAATCATCTACTCCAGGTATTTTTAAATAACCCAATAATACTATGTATGTAATGTAGTTTAACAAACTAACAAAGGTTACTACAAATTAACATAAATCTTTCCTTTACAGTGCAAGATTTAACTTTCAGTAAAATAAAAACATAGTATTGCAAGGATCTTTCATGCTATGGCTTTGGTAATTGCGCCAAGTGTGAAGTTTTAAAATGTAAAAGCAGACAAAGGTTGATATTAGCAATAGAGGAAAAATAGAGAATAAATTTTTCAAATGAGAAAGTTGATGTAGAGCAAATGAGGTAGAGAGAGCCATAAAGCCAGCTTCAATACATGGGGATTTATGTGAATTTTCTGTGCTAATGTCATCATGGGATATGAATGGGTAGAGGATTTTGTAACACCGAGGAGAATCGAAAAATTAAATTAAGAATTAAGATGTAGCTCGGCTGGATAGGTAAGATTTTATTTAAAATCTGCATTTATTAATTATGTGTATTTTATTAGTAAATAGCATGTTCATTGTCTATTCATTATGTTCCTAATATCTTCTCATAAAATACTTGTGGAGGCTGGGACCATTAGGATTTGGTGTTCCTAAGGCAGTGCGAGGATGCAGCTGCCTCTCTGTGCCCTTTCAGTGCTGAAGCCTCTAAGTCTTTCTGGTATTCTGATTTCTATAGTAACAGCAAAAAGATAAATGTAATAAAATAAGCTGATTATTTAAGAAGAACAGATAATTTTTTTTAATCTTATATACACCATAGTGGGGGGGGGATGATTACTTAGATCGTCTGTCAGTGGTGATAAAGCCAATAAGTAACTCCTTTTATTGTTTAAAAGATCACTTTTTTCCCCGTTTACGTTTTGCAGGATGATGGGTGTTAACCCTTTTGGTTTCTTTTGCAATCTGTTAAACCTGCAGTGTCTAAATTTAGGTACATTTCTGTAATCTCTTTTCATCTCCTGTTCTTCAAATCCCTCATTTTTAATTAGTATTGCCGCAACGATTGTCGATAAGGGTTGTCAGTGTTCATTCTTTGCTAATAAGTTGTGTGTGTGATCGCTGATCGTGTTAAAAGGTCAGCAAGCTCTCCCTGATATTCCTCCCTGCATGATTTTTGCTTGCATATATTACTTTGGAGAGGAGTGCTGCATTCATACAATCTAGACTGTCAGTGCTGTGAGAAGCGGATGTCTCTATCAGTAAATTTTTTTATATACATTGGTATTATTATTTACTTTTTCATGGAGTGCAGCTCAGTTCCCATCCAGGGAAGTGTATGAAAGGATTTTGTTACATACCCACCCCAAAATAGTGCAGACAGAGAAGGAGATTTTGAAGAGCTACTGTCATAATCATAGATAATAGATGTAATATGCTTCAGCTAGATTTTCTAAGCCTTATTTTGCTTTTTTCTTTGTAAACAGGTCAATGGTTGGGCAAAGCAATAGATTCAACTTCTTTGCATAAATTTCTAAAGGCTCTGCCTTTTCATGCCTTTATCTCTAAACGCTTCTTAAATTTCTAAGGTGTTTTAGTTGAAACTGTGAAACTGTAAAGGAAGACAGGAGATAAAGTAGTTTTAAGGAGATCCGTAAGACTGTGAAAACTGACAGAAGAAAGGTCCACCTAGCACAGCTGCTCATCCTTTAAAATGGCCAGTTGCAAAGAAAACAGAAGATCAGGACAAGGGTAAAATGATACTTCTTCATTTGCCTGTCCCAGCAGTCAGTGATTTAGGTATTTTCTGAACGGGAGATTGCATTGGGACAATTGTGCTCAATAACCCTTCTGTATCTTTATTCTGTGAATTTGCCTAATACTTTTTTGAACACATTTATAATCTTGACATCTAAAATGTTCTGTGGCGGTCGCTTCTGCAATTTAATTACGCATATTTGTTTGTTGGAGATGTTTCTAAAGCAGGTAACTGATAATTTAATGGAGTGCCACTTCATTCCTGTGTTTGTAGTAATAGCGGATATATTCCTTTTCATTCTGTGTAGGCCATTTATCACTTACAGATCTCTGTCAAGTCCCATTGTTTCTTCTATGAGCTGAAGAATCAGCTAGTCAATGTAATCTCCCCTTGTTTATCAGTTGTTTGATACCCCTGGCCATCCTCATCTTCTCCTTCAGTGCTTTTGCTAGCCCATTGTATTAATTTTGGGAGGAGGCCAGACTGACTGTTCAGAACACAGTGGATTTACGCAGTAGCAAAATTATGTTTTCTGTCTTTCTCTCAACTCTTCTTCTCTCACCCTTTACTTTTTTTTGACTATTAGTTAACAGTGAGCAAGCATTTTCAAAAGACAGAAACCCCAAAACCCTGTTCTAAATTACACTTGGTTCTTTTGATATTTGTTAATTTAGGGCCAGTTATTTTCTATGTGTGGCGGAAGATGATTATACTGTCTGCATTGTCTTGCAATTAGTGATTTTCACAATCAGAATGATGGTGGGCTGGAAGGGACCTCTGGAGACCATCTAGTCCAACCCCCTGCCAAAGCAGGTCCACCCAGAGCAGGACCCACAGGAACGTGTCCAGGTGGGTTTGGAATGTCTCCAGAGAAGGAGACTCCACCACCTCCCTGGACAGCCTCTTCCAGGGCTCTGCCACCCTCACAGCAAAGAAGTTCCTCCTCATGTTCAGGTGGAACTTCTTACATTCAAGTTTGTGCCCATTTCCTCTTGTCCTGTTCCTGGGCACCACTGGAAAAAGACTGGCCCCATCTTCTCAACACCCTCCCTTGAAGTATTTATAAGCATTGATCAGATGCCCCCTCAGCCTTCTCTTCTCCAGAAGACTTTCTCTTCTCTTCTTTTCCATTTTGTCTGCACAGTTTTGCAAGATTTTTCAGCAGTTTTTCACAGCTCTTGATTTCATTGTCTTGGAGTCATCAGCAAGCTTTGTCACTTCCATAGGTCTGATTTTTTTCAGGTGATGTATGAGTACAGTTTTCAGCCCAAGCCCCAGTGCAGAGCTCTGCGAGACTTCCCTGGTAACCTCCATTACTTGTGAGAGATGTCCTTTTATTATTACCCTCGGCCTCCTATTTTTAAGCTGCTAATAATCCACGAAGATGCCTCCTCCTTATCCCTAAGCTCCCTTTAAGAGCTTTCAGAAGATCTTTTTAATGGCTTTAAAATCCAGCTTCGCCGTGATTGCATCCCTGCATACCTCCTGATGCAAAGCGCGGCGTGCGGGAGGTCCTAGACCAGCAATTACCCCTGCTGGCACGCCGACAGACACTATTGCAGCCCATACCCAAGCTGCACGCCCCAGTTTCCTTGGTGTGGAAACCAGGGCAGAGGAGAGGAGGAGGAGGAGGAGGGAGGAGAAGGGTTGGCGTTTGCTTAGGTCTCACCCCATATGGCCGTGGGATGCAGCTAGACCTGGCATGTGCAAAGCGTTTCAGCCGTACAGACGTTGGCTGTATCCACCAGAACATCCTTGTGCTCTCATCAGAGTGCTCTCAGATTCGTGAGACAGGACCTCTCTCTGCCGAAGCTGCGCTGGCTTTCACCCACATGTAGCATATTTATTTATCTGTTAATGCTTCTCTTTCAATCATTTTGCTAGAGACAGCAACGAGGCTTGCTAGCCTCTGGTCTCTTGAGTGCTCCCTCTCCACTCCCAGACCCACTTTAAGAAATCAGTCACGTTTGCCACCTTCCAAGCCTTTTATAAAGGCAATTTAAGCAATAAGCTGCACAGCAGAGTTAGTAATTCAGCAATTCCGTATTTAAGTTACTTTACAGCTCATGGATGGATGCCATCTGGTCTTAGTGATTTATTACTATTCATTTTACTGTTTTGTGGGTGGTTTTTTTTCTTTCTAAACCCTCTTCTACTCACACTTTAATCGGAAAACAGTCCTCAGTCACTTCCGGAAATGGAGACTCTGGTGCAGAGCCTTCCTGGACTCCTTTATGGAGAGCACTGATGCAAAGATTTTATTTAACTTTTCTGCTATGGCCTGATCCTTTCTCAAGCACTTCTTTTTCATCTTGGTCAATCTGGTGGCCCAGTGGATGTTCTGTCAGGTTTCCAGCCTGTGTTTGGAAGGGGTTTGGCTGTTAGTTTTTATGACTTTAGCATGAAGACTTGTCCCATGATTTTTACATTTAGCTGGCATAATTATGCTCTCTTAGTATTGCCTCGGCGTGACTTTGGGACATCCACAAGCCTCTTGGGAAGGGTGTCCTTTCACTTCTCTCAAGGTCCTTGGCAGGAAGGGCTAAGATAGAGAAAGGGGTTTGTTCCTTTCAAGCTGAACGTGGTGCTGC
>JAHREE010000567.1:191740-218755 GCA_033628505.1 Tringa tobata
TCCAAACCCAATTATTATTTGATAGGAGGTTCTAGGTATTTTCTTTTAAATTACTGTGTAAATTTCACCTTTCTCCTCTGCAGTGAGACTCATAATGTGCTGTGTTAGGATAATATCCACGATCACATCCTGGTTTCCCCCCACTGGACTGGTAACTCATTGGTTGTGTAGGACAGCATATGCCCTCAGCAATGTTACTATTTTTCATGTCCCCTTTTGTCCACGTATTCACCAGCTGTATGGATCTACTTGATACTACTAAAAGCTTGCTAAGGAGGAGGCAGAATTAATACTTTCCACGTAGGCTTTTCTGTCGTCCGGCTGCACTCAGAGGCTTCACGGGAGGGTGATGAGGCAGGAATTAGCTGTTGGTGGACAGCTGGCTGAATATGAGCCAGCAGTGTGCCCAAGAAGGCCACCAGCATCCTGGCCTGTGTCAGGACCAGCGTGGCCAGCAGGAGTAGGGCAGTGATGGTGCCTCTGGACTGGGCACTGGTGAGGCCTCATCTCAAGTGCTGTGTTCAATTTTGGGCCCCTCACCACAAGAAGGACATTGAGGTGCTGGAGCGTGTCCAGAGGAGAGCCACCAAGCTGGTGAGGGGATTGGAGAACAAGTCCTGTGAGGAGAGGCTGAGGGAACTGGGCATCATGTTTAGTTTGGAGCAGAGGAGGCTGAGGGGAGACCTCCTTGCCCTCTCCAGCTCCCTGAAAGGAGGGTGGAGAGAGGTGGAGGTTGGCCTCTTCTCCCAAGGGAATAATGCCAGGAGCAGAGGAAATGGTGTGAAGTTGGGGCAGGGGAGGTTTAGATGAGATCTTGGGAAGACTGACTTTCCTGAGAGGGTGGTCAGGCACTGGAATGGCCTGCCCAGGGAGGTGGTGGAGTCACCATCCCTGGAGGTATTGAAGAAACGTGTATTTGTGGCACTTCAGGGCCTGCTCTAGTGCCTGAGATTGTTGGGTTGTGTCTGTTTGTGGTGTTGGAGGGTTTTTTTGTGGGTTGGTTTGTTTGTTTGTTTTTCTGGTTGCACTTGATGATCTCAAAGGTCCCAACCATGAGGATTCTGTGAT
Organism: Tringa tobata; assembly: GCA_033628505.1. Lineage (NCBI taxonomy): Eukaryota > Metazoa > Chordata > Aves > Charadriiformes > Scolopacidae > Tringa > Tringa tobata. The sequence goes on from JAHREE010000567.1 coordinate 192,809, forward strand.
TCTGTGTGGAATGTTTTTGGCACCCAGGATGTGCAGAAACTGCCTCCTCCTAATGGTTGAAGCAAACTTTTGAACATCAGCACTTTTTCCCTTGTAAACCGAATTACGCCTGTGCTGCTTATTTAGCATGCATCTGTTTAATTAATTAGCCTTGCCTCATGACGTGCCAGAACCTCGGGAATGAAGTAAGCCACAGCAGACAGACTTGTGCACCGCTCAACAGCACACGTCGTGTGTTCAGGTTGATCTTACCACTTCTCAGTGTCCTTCATAAACTGCTTATAGTTGTGCGAGAACAGCTGTGAGAGCCCTGAACATAAGTTACAAGGCGTGGAGCTGCAGGAGGGTGGTCTGGTGGTACCTGTATTTTTTAATTTATAGCCTTTTCTGCCTTCCAGAAGTCCACTTTTATTTATCTTGGCTTTAACCAGGAGCCTTGCGGCAACTCTGCGTAGAATCACAGAAGGGTTAGAGTTGGTGACAAACTGGTGTTGCCTCAACCACGCCAGCAGAAGGGGTTTAAGTCCTTTGCACGGACACGAGGCGCCAAAATCAAGCTGTGCGTAAAACTTTTGAATTTTTAAACAGCAGAGGCTCTAGGTTGTGGTTCTGTTTGGGGTTTTTTTCACAGTAATTTGGTGGATTTTTTAATGGGAATGAATAGGCTAAGGGGAGCCTGGATGCGCTCCATTCGTGGTGCCTCAGAAGCTGACTTGTCTCTTGACTTGTGCTGTTTCTCTTGGAGATTGCGAAGGGTCCAGCACACCATACCAGCACCTCCCTGTCAGGAGATTCATTGAGATCACAGCAACCAAAAGAAATAGTAGTTTTGAAATAACAGTCTCTTTGCTCCTAAAGGCCATGAACAAGTACTCCTCAAAAGTACTACGTAAAACTACGAGGCAAATTAAAAACACTCAAAAGCCCAAATTAATCCTCATTCTTGTAGTGTGATTACGTTTCCCGTAACATGTAGACCAAAACGAAGCTCTGTAACTGACAAATGAGAACACCACAACTTGAGAACAAGGTGGAAGAAAACAGACTAAATTTCTTGGTGCCTTGGAGACACACATGGTTTTGGTTTTTGTTGGGTTTTTTGGGGTTTTTTTTGCGCACCAAAAAGCTTGTGGTAGCACTGTGTCACTTAGTGTTTCAGCTGGAGACCACCTCAGCTTTATTAGGATGACAGGCTGGCTGTATGACCTTGCCCTTTGTGGGAGAAGTGTGATAGTTTCACCTGGGGAAGCCTTTGGTGCCCAGAGGAAGCCAGAGCGGAGCTGTGGGAGAGGTGAAGGGCAGGTTTGTTCTGCTGGCGGAGGTGGTTCCCACCGTAACTCAGTCCTTGTGGTGTTAGGGAACAAAGCTTCCTTCTCTGGCATTGAAGGGATAATTAGAAATTTTTATCTTTAAAATGCATAATCCACTGAGAGAAAGGGAAAGCTTGCTGCTAAGCCACCACTACAAAACCAGAGAACTTAGGTTTGGTTTGTTTTTTTCCAAAAGAAATACTTCCCTCTATAGTTCAAGGAGTAGTAAGCGGGAAAAAAGCTTGGGGTGGGTGTGTGTTAAGAAATGCTTCTGTATATAAATAGAAATGCTTTACCAGATGAACAATTTGGTATGGACTGGGATGCTCTAAAACCTGAAATGCTACAGTAGGACCCAGCGTTGGTGTTGCTGAGCTAAAAATCATCAGGTTGAGGTTGCGGCCCCTGGAGAGCACTCTGAAGTTCACCAGATGATAATCCCATTTAAGAAACGCGTGCCCGGCTGCAGTTTCGAGGTGCAGCAGTTTATGGCTGATCCTTTCCCTCTGGTGAAGACGTTGGGCACCTGTGATGGTGTTTCCGTGGTGGCCACTTGCCTGCTGCTGAAAGGAAAGGTGTGAGTTACACTGAAAAAATCCAATCATCTGTGGTATTTTGGGTTTTTTTCCTAGTTGGCGCATTTCTAACAAGTTAAGTAGCACTTTGAGGTTCCTGTTCTTTTGTTTGCTTTTCACCCCCTGCCAATGGACCACCCAGCCAGAGTAAGATGCCATTTCTTGGTAGTAATCTGTTATCGATGAGCTGTCGTTTGTACGCGAAATCCTCTGTGGCTTTCCTAAAAAGTGTTTCTTTCTGTGTTTCAGCTTGTTAGTGACTTACTGGAATTCTGTTTCTACACCTTCCGAGAGTCTCAGGCACTGAAAGTAGAGTTTCCAGCCATGCTGGTGGAAATCATCAGTGACCAGCTACCAAAGGTGGAATCCGGGAATGCCAAGCCCCTGTACTTTCACAGGAAGTGATAGAAAATGTCTTAAATGGAAGAACTTTGCCTTAAGTTTCCCTGTGTTATTCCACACCCATGAAGGACCCAAGAAACCATATTTTAAACATGCTATTTACACTTGTTCAGCAGTCTCTGAATAGTCTAAAATCACATGAAGGGTTTGGGGAATGGAAAGCAGTTGACTCGGATTTGGCAAGACCTAGATGTTTGGAAATCACCCCGTAACCCTAAAACACTTAGAAAATGTTCCTGTTCCTCTGGATGAAAAGCCATATCTAGTCAATAACTCTTTGATTTTGATATTTTAACAGATGGAGTTTTAAATATGCCATGTAGTTTCTGGTATTGTTTGCTTGTTTTAAAAGGGTTCAAGAACTAATGAGAACTTTTTAAAGCTTACCCTTGGTTTGCACATAAAACGTAAAGTCAATATGGGGCATTAATATTCTTTTCTTGTAAAAAAAACAAAACAAACAAAACCTATATATATACACACATATATACACACACACACACACAAACCCTAATGTGTAAAGTAATAACAGAACATTTGGTGTGGAATACTCTGTTATCCCCACCTGTGGCATTTGTTATCCCATGTTATCCCATCCTAGATGATATACACTGTGTTAAGTGTCCATTTACTATTTAATTAAAAAAGGATAAGATGTGAAAACAAATGCCCTGGTATCAATTTATAGTATCTATTGTGCTGGCTTTACAAATAATTTTTTGCAGTCTTTTGCTGTACTGTACATTGCTGTATGTATAAATTGTGAAGGACCTGAAATAAGGTGTAAGGAACTTTTGTAAATGAGACAAAAAAAAAAATCTTTAATGGTTAATAGGATGAATGGGAAAGTATTTTTGAAAGAACTCTATTTTGCTGGAGACTATTTAAGTACTATCTTTGTCTAAACAAACAAGGTAATTTTTTTGTAAAGTGAAATGTTCTGCATGCATAATGAACCGTTTACAGTGTATTTAAGAAAGGGAAAGCTGTGCCTTTTTTAGCATCATATCTAATTTACCATCCTACGGTATCTGTTGTAAATAACCACACTTAACCTTTTCGGTTGTATTTAAGCCTTTCTCTTTTCCTCTCCATCTTCCTCCCTTTTGTCTCGCTTGCAAGCCTATATGTGACTTAAGCACATCTGAGAAACCCTGCTCCCCGTTTCTGTAGGAAACAACTACACTCTGTTGCGTTTGCCACTTTACCAAGGTTTCATTTAACAAGACAAATTACGGTTTCTCCAAAGCTTTTTGCCAGCTTAATGATATAGTGAGTTCTTGCCCTCTATTCCCTTTCTCTCTCACAGGGGAACAGGGGTGAATAAGATGTTGAATGATTTTTTTCTTCTTTTTATTAAGGTTTCCCAGATTGTTTGTTTTTCCTTTGAATACTGGATACATAAAGCATCTTAAAAGGTCAGATTATTATTTCAGATGGGGGAGAGCGATTTCTGATTATGATGAAGGGAACATGCAGATCATTACAGTAAGTATATTGGGCAGATTTGTACTGGTGAGAGGGATGGTAAGGTACCGATAAGGGCAGATTAGCTGAGTAGAATTTTTAGTGATAAACAACTAAAACATATGTAATTTTGTAAGCATTTTTGTAATAATCAGAATACATCTGAGAAGACAAACGTTCAACACTACAGGTTCGACTCAGTTGGTCTGATTTTGTCTCAAAAATGTTTTCTCTAGAATAAGACTGCAAAGAAAAAAAAATCTTTTTGAGGTGATTTTCACTATTTCACGATTTATAAGCAAATACAAAATTTTGGAGTAGAATAGAGGACAGGTGGACTTTTCTGAGGCTCAATTGTTGCTACCATATGCTCATGTTTAAATAGAATAGATTTTTCGGAGTCCTAATCTCTAGCGTTCTCTCTGGGTGCCACTGGTATTTTTGAGCTCTAGTTTGTCCCTTGGCTGGTCAGAATGTAGCATTTCTTTTAAACGGTGGTCGAGTTCAGAATTCTACACCCTTTCCGAGTCCAAATTTGGAGGTGCGCTTTGGTGCACTGAAGACAGTCAGTGCTACTTGTCTTTTTAAATGACACCTGCCTTATGCAATGGGTAATCTGTAAAGACTGTATTCAGAGAGGGTTTTTTTATATATAAATATATACATACATATATTATTTGCATTTTGGAAGTCTAATTCATAGGCAGATCTTTAAATACTGACCTGCACAGCAATATGAAAGCCAAACTTCCAACGTGAGATACACAGCATGCAGACTGGTTGTTTACAGTAAAGACGCAGTCATACATCCATCTTTCCATTTACTTTTTTTGTGTTTTTTTTTTTTAAAGTCTAAATTAGAAAATTTCAAAGCCAGGTTCTGGGTGAATACAGTCTGCAGCAGCTTTTTATATTAACAAAGTTACTGCCTCCTTTTCTGTCTCAGAGTAACTTTGCTTGATTAAAATAGCAAAGCCATATTCTACACTTCACTGTTAAATGCCTGTCCCAGTCCAAATTGTTGTCTGTTTGCTCCTATTTTTGTACCTTATTACTTTTAATCTTGGTTTGGTACAATTCATAATTCACAGAAACTTCATATAATTAAACACACTAAAATTAGTTTTAAAAAGCAATTTATATCTTTATGCAAAAACGTATGTCTGTCTTTGCAAACAACTGTAAGCAGATTATAATAAATCCTTTACTTTAATCACCTGTTGTTTATGAAACCATTCATTGATTATTATTTTTTGCTAGAGATCATTGAAGTAATAGATACAATTGGATATAGATGTTGTAAGAGGCAGTATTCTCTTATCAAGGACACTTAAGCAGAATAGCCATCACTTTTTTTATCTAAACCTGTGTACAGAAAAAAAAAAACAACAAAAACCCAACCCTATTTTTTAGCTACCAGGAAGTTACGTTCTTTTGAATTTGTTTAGAATGAAATAGGAATTTGTCTCCTGCAAAATACAAGACAAACTCAAAACACCTTTTAGAAGTGGGCTTCTGTTCATCGAGCTAAATTCTTTTGTTGTAAGAAGGCACGGGGATATACAGCAAGAGCATTGTATACACAGTTAAAAATGTAAAATAGTGTTAATGTACTGCAGTGGGTATTTCAGGAATACTACACACGGGGCGACAGGACGGTCGCGCGAAATAAAATAGAAAAAGACTAAAGTTTGCAATATCAAAATCTTATTAAAAAAGATACTTTACAATCAATAATGCAAAAAGCTAATTCACAGGGTGGTGTTTTTCACTGACTTGTTTAAACATTTATGAAATTAAACAATTCTACAGTTAATGCACTTTTAATTGTTTATTAAAGATTTGACTTTTTCTTTTTTTAGAGCAATGTTTTCAGCTGGAGGTCAATGACTTGATAAGATAGACAGCAGTTCTGAGGCCAGGAAGCTCAGAGGAATGTTTAAGAATTCTTGGAGTTTAAATAGATTCCTGGATGAAAAATAAAAGCAGCCAGCAGTATGGTGTAAACAGTAAAATCTATGCATAATGATGCATTTATAATTAGGGGTTTGCTTCTGTATGTTTAAAGCTTTTTAAATAAATAGAAAATATTGTTTGGTCTTTATGTTAATGTCTGCAAGTACCTATTTTTCTTTTCCTTTTTTTTTTTTTCCCTTTTTTTATACAAATTGTACAAATATACATGAATTAAACTGGTTTGATTGCAAGTACTTCTTGCATTTTAATCTCAGATAGGTGCTGATGCAGCGATACCCTTAGAGACAAAACTTCTGCTCGTCTAGAAACGGTCTTAAGTACCATAAAGTAACTAAGCACGTCATGGAGCATCTTTCTTCATGCACCTAGGAGTTTGGGCTCCTCAAGCCCCGTTCACTCGGATGACGCAGCAGGTGATGGGCTGTAGGGTAAGGGGGTGCCCAAGAGGGAGGAATCTGGTTCAGCTTCACCCGGGTGACCGCGCTTTGCCAGATGAGGTGGTGCCACCGCCACCCGCACAACCCTACGTCCCGCTCCAAGAAACAAACCCACCAACCTTCAGACAGCCAGGGCCAGCCTGGAGCTCCCCTTTCAGTTCCCCCGGAGCCTGCTCTACCCACTGACCAAAGTTAGAATTTCTCTCCTGGAAGTCAGGATTTGCTATTTTATAATACCAAGGTTTCCCCGGGGACTAAATCAAACTGTCCTCTCAGGGCCAGGTCTCTTCCAATTGTAATTACGGTGAGATAGATCGCAGGGGAAACAAACCCCTCGCTGTCTGGGTTTGTTCTGTGCACTCGCTCAAAAATTCACCCCTGAGTTCTGCACGAAGCTGGGTCTGTGGTTTAAGACCACCATTTAATTGCATTTTGGGGTGGTTTGGTGTTTTTTTTTAATAACAAGTTACACAGAATTTTATTGCCAAAAATCCTTGCACCTGCCTTCTGTTTGCTGAGTTGTCAAGAAGGAAAGAAATAGGAGAGGATCAGCAGCGTTGAGAAAAATTTCTCATATGTTTACAAGCAGATGTATCTGTCATATGCTGTTCTAGAAATAAATAAGAAAACGCTATCGCTACTTAAAAACATAATGAAACTTGTAATCTGACCTCAAGCTGGGACACTGCTTTCTTTCAGGTACCTACAGGAGTTTATGATGAGTACGGCATTACTAAGAGAGAAAGGAGTGGGGAAAAAAAAAAAAAAAGCCCTTTCATTTCAAAGGTATAGCTAGGTAAAACACGCCATGCCCATGAAGGTTTTTTTTTCAGAAGACCCTGTTAATTGTAGCTGTGGATTGGGTGAAGTTTGGTGCTTACCTGGGGTTCCTGCCCAGCACAGGTGAGGAGCCTCTCTTGAACTCTGATGTAGAAGGCGATGTCCAAGGCGCGCTCAGCTTAAAAGGTGAAAAGTCCAGTGCAGACTTTGTGCTGCACCGTGTTTAGCACTGATGTATTTACAGCCCACATAAGCTCTCTAGCAGCAGCTGTTCTCTTCCAGTTGCACACCAGGTAAGAATTGTGAAATGGGTTAAGAGAGAGAACACGGAACAGCGCAGCGAGAAGGGCAAGCTTCTCCCCGAGTCTTTTCTGTGATACAGTTACAGAGGCTCAGCCAGCAAAAGCTGTAAAGCAATGTAGCAGGAGCGGCTTATTTTCATTACAGGGCAGGTAAATCAGCCAAGGAGATTTTTTTTTTTCTTTCACTCCTGAAGAAAGACTGGGCATCAGACAGAAACCTGCCATGAAGATCAGCCGGGACAATGACAAACAACATTCAGCGGCCTGAAAACCCCGGGTTTTTTCACCCAACAGAGTGAAAACGCCGCCTGGCCAAGGCACGGAGCCACACACTGTCCGGTGACTCAACTCAGACTGTAAAGTCCTACTGATCCCAGCTGGTCAGGAGCCTCAGCTTTGCCATTAATTAATTATTCAGCAAGCACACACTCGACCTTAATCCCCAGGTTGAGGGATTCAATCTCTGGCCCCACAGTCATGGCAAGGCAAACATCATAAAAAGCACAAAAAATGGGGTGGTTTGTTGTTTGGTTTTGGGTGTTTTTTTCCCCTTAATTCACCCTCTCTCATTTTCAGCCTGTGTTACGCATTCGCTACCACCAGCCTCAACTTCTGAAAACTTAAGTCCGTGCCCCTGCAGGCAGTACCCAGGGAGGGGGGACCCAGCCTGAGGGTTTAGCTCAACCTGTACCCGACAGCTGTGACATGAGAGCGGGTCACTGAGAGGGGACGGAGTCCGGCCGAACCGAGGGAGAACAACCACGAGAATAACCACGAGAACAACCACGAGAACAACCACTCCTGCTGCCAGGCCAAAAGAGAAGAGCCCTCCCCACCAGCTTTCTCCACAACCAATGCCCTGTCCTCCTTCCTGCCTCGAGTTAACGGCGTGGTCCCAAATCTGGAGAAGGCAGACAAGAGGCATGCCCTGAGGCCCAGCTTCAGGCAAGAAAACCGTCCCAAGGGATGGGAAAAAGGGGCCTGACTTTCTTTATATGATAATAATTTTTAATTTCTAGCATCCTTTAATCTCTACACCCAAACAGTCAGTAGAGGGGCATCGTTTACAGCCCTGCTCAGCAGCGAGGGTGAGGAACGAGCCGTGCCACGGCCCCTGGGCTGTACGAGGCTGGACTCGGAATTAGTGTGAGCGGGGTGACGTAGAAAAACCGTAGGGTGGGTAGCAGTTACCACAGCTCCCTTCCTAAGAGGCAGTGTGGTTGGCCTGAAAAGCCAGATCTGATCTGATCTGGCTCAGCTCACACCACCCCCCTTCAGACAACGTCTAGGACGTGAGAAAGTCTGGATTAGCGTTACCTCCACTCAGCGTATCATCTCTTAGTAGACAAGTTTTCGTCTTGTTTGGGTTCCGCGTGGCTCCAGAAGAAACAGGAGTCTCAAAACATCTCACCTAGAGGCAAAGAGGGTCACAGGACTCGACGGAAAAGACACTAAGTCTTTCATTCCTCCTCTATGTATCTGCCTTTTTAAACCGCCTCAGTTAAACAGGAAAAAAAAAAAAAACCCAAAGCACCAAACCAAACCGCGAGAGCTACAGCTGAGAAATACATTGAGGATTTTGGAAGACAGCAGCCAGAACAAGATCCCACACGCGCCGCACGTTTAAACCCACAACGAAACAAATGGAAGCGACTTAAAGAGCTTGTAAGCTTCAAGTTATCATCTATCGCAGCTTCACTACCTGAGGAGCCAGTGTACCTAACTGCTGCACCTTCTAGGCTAACACCAAAGATTTACATTCTCCCTCTCCTTTCAACATTTTTCCACCCGATCTCCTTTGCAGAAGTCCAAAACTCATCATCCTTCGGCGCTTGGGTGACTTAGTCACCACCCCAAGTCGAGAAGTGCCTCCAAGCCGTGCGGCAGAGGGTCATTGCTCAAACCCCGGGAGAACGCACCAAATTGAACTCCTCCGAGTTAGGAGGTTGAGGGCCGGAGAGCTGCGCTGACTTGGCCCACCCTTGCTCCATCTGGAAATGATTTGTGCGTACGCCAACGGTCTACCCAGGCTGGGCAAAGGAACAAAATAATGCTACGGAGTTAAATCTTAAGCCACCCCAACCTTAAGGCAGCGTTAACCATTAGCTGCTTTACTAATCACATTAGTTAGAAAAACTCGCAGGCTAAGTAAGTGTATCTGCAGTAAATGACTCAAAGTCCACAGGGTCCCATTTGACAAGTAAGCGAGCCTCTGTTAGCTTGTCGTCCCGTCATATTTTCCTGCATCCTCTCCACTGCCTCCCAGAGGGTCTTGCTTGAAGGAGAGAAAAATACAAAGACTAATGATAAACTGCACGTAGCTTTTTCTTTTTCTTTTTTTTTTTTCATAATCAGAAGGCACAGATTTGTACCCCAAAAGATTTCTGGAAGGTTTTTCTCTGACCACAGATAACTCTCTTACTACAACTTATGAGGCAGCTACTTGAGGAAGGATTCTGATACCGACAACTCGGGGGGAGGACAAAAGGGAAGCTGAGGGAGGAGCCAGACAGACAGACAGACAGACAACAGATAAAAGGCAAGACGCCTCCAGGATGCACAAGGATCACAGCCAGAGTTTTGCTTTTCCTTTTGGCTTGAGCTCGCAGAGTTGCCTATTTTAAGCAAGGAGCCTGCGTGGGGCTGACTGCGTGCAGCTGCCAATAATTATTTCACGTCATTACTTACAGAACCCCAGCAGAAGACTCTCCAGCATAGGAATGACTTAGGTCAAATAGCAAGTAACATTTTATTTCATTTACAGTGATGGTTTTGAGTAGTAAAGGAACCGTGGCATATAGGAGCCTGTAATAAAAGTTCATGTGTCTTATCTTCTTTATAAAATAAATGAAATCATACACACAACATAAACGAATGTGTTCTTTGAAGACATTTGAAAAATGTCATGTCTTTATACCTATTATTTTACTTACCGGTGTCTGTTCCATACTGTCTATTCCACTTGGAAATACAATTTGTCAGCATGATAGCTATCCAACAGTATTTCCAAAACCCAAATAATATTCTGTTAAAAATGCTGGTTATCAATACATAATCTCCAGGACGCTAAGTTTATAAAAATCTTCTTCAACTGATAGCCGAATCGCAGATCAACCAAATATTTGACTTAAAATACTAGTTATCTTGCAAACAAACACACCACTACTGCTCTTTACAATTGAAAAAAGCACCCTATTAAAAAATTAACCGGTCCCTCCCTCCCCCCCCATTCCAACCCTTAAAGAATCTTTTTTTGCAATTCGTATTTGGCAACACTTAATGTCTCTATACAGATTAGGATCTTCAACCCATAGTCAGGCTCTTCGTTGATTAAAAGCAGTCACAAAAGTAGAGAGAAGTGACTATAACAAAAATCCATGGATACCATGTACACCTTCTTGGCGTTCAATGCACAAAGCTATAAAAACTGAACATAATTTTGTGGAATAAGTCCTCTCTTGCCATTTAGCGTGCCTTCTAGCCATCCTGGTTCTCTGGAAAATTCCACTGCAAAAGAAAAGGAAAAAAAAAAAAAATTACTGCACCTTTTTATGCTCGAGTTAGTACTTTTAAGCTTTAGCTCCATGTCACCAGGCAAAGCATCCATACGAAACATCCAGACTTCTGCAATGACCAGTTTAAGAATCTGGCTAAGAAAGATGAAGGGGATGATTAACTGAAATACTTGCATAATGTAAGTGCTCAAACTATCTTCTGCAAAGAATACATGGTGAAATAGCTTTTAGGGGCAGGAGACTTCATTAAGGAAACAGTTAATGGAACTTAAGACAGGTTTATAAAATAGAAAAGGAGGAGAAGTTAGAATTTGTATCAAATAGTGGGAAACAATTTCAGTAGCTGGAGGGCAAAGCAAGACCAAAACCACCTTGAGCAGAGGTGATCAACCTGGAAGCTCAAAGGCACAGAAAAACAGCATAGGACCTTTCTATGCGTGAAAAGTAAGTACGTAAAGTATGATAGAAAGGAGCCAGATCTCACTGCAGGTATCGTCTCTTCACAGAGTAGAGCTGCTACTTGAAGAGACCAATGCACAAAATCATTCTTCTGGTGAAATCCTCTCTCTCAAATTCAAATACGTAGCGCTATGCACAGAACACGAAGGAAAGGCTGGAATGACACGCCACGTTCCTTATTGCCATCCTAAGCGTTTAGCAGTGCTCAGCCCAAAGTTTATGCAAGAGTATCTGTCAATCTAAAAATAAGAAAAATTTCAGCTCAGACTCTAAATGCCCCACAAGTTATTCTGTGAGCAACAGAACTAATGAAATCTGGCTTCCTAGATATATTTTCACCACATTTGACAGGAAATTAAAAAAGAAGCATAAGCCTCGGGTTTTTTTTGAAAACAGGTTAAAAAGTCCTCAAAGTCCCCTATCAAATTTCTTATAAGAATATGATACAGGTATCATATGCTGAAATATGCTGAAACACGCTGCCAGCCATGTCAGTGCTTTATTTAAAACACATTAACACGTTGGGGAATGCGGTATTTGTAGCCTCTACAAATCAGGGAAATAACAGTTAAGAGAGCACAACATGTTATGTCTCACTTTCGAAAGCATTGTAAGGCTTTGTAAATTTGAGCACTTTAAACATACTTTCCTCTAGCTTTTTTCTTTGTGTCCTATTATTGTCAGACAGCGAGGCTAGAAGCTGTGCTCAGAAACCACGGCTTAAAACAACAGCGGTACCTCCGAGGAATCCAGAAAACCAAACTGCTTTCAAATGATACTGATAGTTCAGATTCAGACCAAAAGTCTGGGCTTATATTTATAACGAATGTTTGACAGAAGGTTCCAAAGGAAAAAAAAATAAAAATAAAAAAATACACAGAAAATTACCTTTTAGAAAATTACGCACAGTAACTTACATTACTATTAGTAATTAGCAGTCCCTCCCTCTCCCTTTGTCATTTTTACTCCACAATTACAGAGTGCACGTGCGTTTGGAACTGCATCTCTGACACCACCAGAAACCTCCCTGCAGCAGCTCCACCGCAGCGGCTGGAATTCTACCCTTTCCAGCAGCTCTAGCGAGCAGCCAAACCTCGCCCTGAAGCCTCCCGTGCCTACGGAGCACATCTGTTTTACAGGAAACGAACTCCAAAAAAAAAAAATGACAGATTAGGAAGAAAACGGCTAGAAAACCTGAAAGTAAGAATTTTCTACTTGTCCTCTGGAGCTCAACCTCAATATACATTAGAGAGAGGACAGACGCTGCTGGTACGTGAGTGTCCGTCACGCTGAAATTTACTTTTACCTAAAATTTACCCAAGGGAGGAAATGGTCAAACTGTGCCAAAGCACTTGGCTCAACCCAACAGCCAATTTCAAAAGAAATATTTTCTAAACAAGTTGAGTAATGTTAAGACTGGACTCAGCACACTGCAGCACGCTCACAGATGACGCACGATGGCCGAGCAATTGGGCTTGAGTGACGAACACCATTTTCACCCCAGGAGATTACATATAGGTGGTACAAACTCAGCTCTGAGCTTGGGAAATTAAATATTATACGTGTGCATTACACAGCCCAGGGCCATGTAATTTGTTAGCAGGAGTCTCCTGTAGCCTCTACGAAGACCGAAGAATGAATTAGCACTCGGATTGTACACAAGATCACCATTTCTAGAGATCAGCCTTTTTATTAAAAAAAAAAAAAAGCACCAAGATATAATTCTTAATGTTCAGCAGCAGTGGCAACCCATGTTGGGTAAGACTTCTGCCCCCATTGGAATCACCTCACGCAAGAAAGGTTAAGATGCCCCATGGATGTCACTGACTTCTGTAGGCAAATGATATTAACGGGGAAGCTGCCCCAATGGAAAGCTGCCTTAAGCTCCAAGGATCCTGTTTCTTTGCTAATCCGTGCCCAAAGTTTAGTGTACAACAGCATTCACTGAAAATAAAAACCACTGCACCACACTGAAGTCATTTTGCTATCGTGCACAGCTTCTCTTAAACCCAGGACACAGGCTATTTCTGAAAAAAAAAAAAAAAATACCCTGCTTAAGAGAAGACGTTCCGTAGTGTCCCCTTTCTGTCATTTCTTCTCTGTCAAGGATTACAGTTCTTAGCTCTTTCCCAGGCCTGCCTCATTTAAAAATACCTTGCTGCAAAAACCACACATTTAGCCTTAAAACTACAACTCATCATTGGACCGAGCATCCCATAGGAGTAAGTCTGATGTTGCCTAGGGACAGGAGGGGAAAATACTTGTAGCGTGTAAAAGATACAGAGAACTAAAAATTAAATATTTTCAGCAAAGTTCAAGACGCGTATAGCAGGACTGCACAGCAAGAGGAGCCAAAGAACCACCACCAAAAGCCATCACACCTCTTGGGTCAGTGGAAATAGTCAAGTTGAGGGCCCAGGGTGGGACAGCACATTCCTCCACACCTGCTGCGAGGCCATTCCGGCAGTCTCACGCTACTGGAGGCAAAGTGTGGAGAAGGAGAGATGTCTGACCATCAGTAATGATGGGGAGCGCTAGGGAACGATCACGCCAACTCAAACGGACAAAGAAAATCAGCAGACTCTCAACTTGCAATGGGATCTCTAAGTAAAAGCTTTTCTGATTTCATCTTACCAAGATGAAACAACAGGTGAGCTTGGCATTTTCAGCATTTCTTCTTACTTTTCTGTATTGTCGGTAGGAAACAGCTTCAATATTGCCAGTATTATGATTATCTAACTGCAAATACACAGAACTTGCAACCAGCCTTCCCAGAGACTCAACGCTATAAGAAGACCTTGTTCTGCTTTGGCAGCTCAAAAGTTTCACAGGTCTCAACTACAAATGAGACCAAGACTCATTTCCACAGTGGTATTACAGAATCATAGAACCGTTCAGGTTGGAAAAGAAGCTTGGGACCATCGAGTCCAACCACCAACCCCACTCTACAAAGTTCTCCCCTACACCATATCCCCAAACACCGCATCCAAACGCCTCTTAAAGACATTCAGGGGTGGTGACTCAACCCCCTCCCTGGGCAGCCTGAATTCAATGGTGTGTCTGAAATGTCAATAGTTCCTTGCCTTGGTGCCACTGACTTCAGCAGTCAGACACCGACTCACACTGATTTCCACACCTTTGTGGAAACTAGCTGGTTCAGGAGGGAATCTAACATGCACAGTGCCTGGCACAAGAGGGCCTCCCTTTGCAATGGGCCACTTTATCAAACAAAATAACTAGCTACAAAAATGAGGATCGCATTTTGCGGCAACAGCAATCTCGCTGCTAAAACCACCACAGCACCACAACACACTTCCACAGAACTCCATCACGCCGGCCAATTTTTCACCGAGAAATTAAATTAAGGCAATAAAACGTGCCTGCAAGCCCGCCGTGTTCAGAGATCCCTAGGGGGTTTTGAAACAATCCCTGTGGGCAAAGCTGACCGCAGGAACACACAAATATTTAGCATGCTTGGGGTTAGCATGGAATTTGAAATTTAAAAGCTCGCCGTTTCCCTTAAGTATGTTGTGAGAAGCAGAATTATCCCGTGGGCAGGACACAGGGTTAGGAGTCAAGGGGTCTTCTTCCTGACTCTGCTGAAGATTGACTGTGTGACTACAAATAAAATAGTCTGCCTCTAAGGGCTCAGGCTTGTGAACGAAAGCAAACACGCTGATACACCATGACAAACTAGTGAAGGTGGAATTCGGCTTGAGACTTCCCTATTTAGCCGTGTCTAAGCTCCTATTGCAGCTGGTGGAGATCCAGTCGAGACAATGAATAGAGAGAGCACCCCAAGAATAATTTGGCTCGCTTTAAAACAGAGGCCAGTGAGTTCCCCGTGCTACAACTTGGGGACCTGCGTAGAGACACTGAGACTGGGGGTCCCTCTCCTGGGTTGATTCTCAGCCCACCTGGCAGCTGAACCTCTCTGGCAGTCCCATACACGCACCCACCATGAGGTAAGACACATCAGTTTAACCATCTTCCATTTTGACGTTTCTCTTCCAGAGCCCACTGCTTCCACGGCGCTGTTGGCAGGAGCGAAGTCAGACTGGTTAAGGTCAAACTACCTTCAGTGGCTTTTTAAAACTTCTAGCAAAGTCAGTAGTGCTCATCTGGTGCTTT
Organism: Tringa tobata; assembly: GCA_033628505.1. Taxonomy (NCBI): domain Eukaryota; kingdom Metazoa; phylum Chordata; class Aves; order Charadriiformes; family Scolopacidae; genus Tringa; species Tringa tobata. Next base: position 208,164 of record JAHREE010000567.1, read on the forward strand.
TTGTTGGTGAAGTGACTGTAACTTTCAGCAGCAGTTTGAGGTAACTACTTCCGAATGGCAGAGAGGAGCCATGAAAAGGAGAACACCTGCCCACAGCCTGTACACTCAGTTTCTCCAGGTGTAAAACGGAGATAATTAACACACGTGAATGTTTCCAAGTGCTTTGAAATCCACAGTTGAAAGGCGTGCAAAGAAGTAGCTTTATCCTCATTTTTACCTCAACAGAAGAACTATTTGCACACACAGTGCAATGTAGGATTTCGGGAGCCCCACTTCTCTTTGATGTAAATCCTTCATTTGTCAGTACCATAAAGAAAGAGTCCAGAAGCCACAGCATGGGTAAGAGGGAAGAGAGTGCCTTGGAGTCCAAACCAGGGACAATAACTAAGGCTGGCACTTTGCTACACCGGGAAAGACAGAGAGGGACGACAACTGCAGTGTGAACAGGGCTCTGTGTGTTCCTACTACACTTGGTAGGAACAATCGATGCCACACCTTTCCTGAGGAAAATTAAGATAACAAAACACTCTCTCAGTTTTCCCTGTATTTTCTCTGCCCTAAAACCCAATTTTAAAAATTGCAAAAAGCTTTGATGAGAGCTATCTTGACAAGCTTTCAGGAAGCCTTCCTGCTAGTAATACTGCCAAGGAATTTTGTTGTGTAAACACCATTTACGCTATCTGAAATGCTTCTCCCTAGTGAAACTCCCGTTTACTGACTTCTAAGCAGTCTCTTTCAAGAACCAGAAATTTAATAACGCTTGGCTCCGAGGCTGGCAAGGCTTCAATGCCAGGCAGTCTGATTATTTTTTCCATGATTATTGGGAATATCTGCTTCAACAACAACAAAAATACACAGCCAGCATATGTCTCTCACAAACTCAGATCAAACTCTGCTTCTTCCCATATGTGCCCTTATCCAGCTGCAAACTCTTCTAAGCTCTGCCTCTAACCACTTGAATTACATTGTTATGTGCTGTCAATAATATAGCCTGTAGCAACTGGGAAATAAAAATATTGGCACAGCCTAAGGTAAATTGAATTGAAGATTTATAAAAAAAAAAATCCAGTGGCTATTGTTCAGATTACATTATTCATTTCCCTACACAATTCAATTAAGTAGAAAACTTTGCCTTTTCTTTTTAACTTACCAGATGGCACCTAAAGCGTTTATATTCTATGACACTTTAATGGAAAGACTGTGGGATTCGGGGCAGCACAACATACATGCAATATTGAAAACACTTGAATATGCAAATGTTCAGATTCTATACAAATTCCTATCAGGTGATGTAAACTTTAATTTAAAATATTAATAAATCTAACCTTGACAGTCTGAAACAAAAAGAGTTGGGTTTTTTTTTCCCGTTTAGAAACAGGGAATGGAGACAGGAGTAAAGGTTAAACTCTTAACTTCTTGCACCAATACTACATTTAGCAGCTATGACAGGTGCAAGACTGTACTTCACTAAATGCCATTATCCTGTCTCAGGCTAGAGCAGCCAGAAAGAGTCATCCAGGATAATAACAGGTAGAGAGAACTGCTGCAATCAACATCTATGGATCATGAGAAATGAAACAGAAGAAGAACAGGGAAGGGAAATGAAAGAGAGAAGGAAACAAAGCAGAAAAGAGAGGGAAGAGAAAGGAAAAAACTCAAATAAACAGTGAGAGGTGAAAGAGGCAGGATTAGAAAAGTGAGACGGGCAGGGTAGAGAAAGGAGAAACAGATAAAACCTTCACTAATGGAAGCAGCGCTTTTTAGTAGACATTAATTTAACAGTTACTTTAATGGTTGATACTAGCTGTATGTCAACTTGATTGATGCGTTGTCACTTTGATAGTTAAGGTTATTGGTAGAGCGGCAGAATTGATGTATTATTACTTTAATTCTTCATTTGGGGGCTTTATTAGGGCATATGGGAATTTAAATTGAGTAACTAAAGAACCTGAATTGATTCACTGGGGTCTGATCCCAGCACAGACACAGGGGTGCCCAGTGCAAGAAGAAAAGGCCCACGTGAAGGCACCTCAGAGGTTTCAAATATGAAGACTGGTCTGCGCTTTTAAGGAGAACACCCATCTATACTGACAGAGCCAGCCACGACACAACCTATAGGGAACCATTATGGAATGGCCATTAAGTTATTACATGCGTCCAGTTACAGCCTTTAACTTGCACGGTCTCCTCCTTTTTTTTCCTGCCAATCCACAGCCTACCTGAGGCTGAAAGCCCTGCAGGGCAAAGACAATGCCTATAAAATAACCAGGATACAGTGGAATAAACCGGTGCAGGCGTATTTAAGGAAATGTGATGTTTCCCGCTGGAAATCTGCAACTAGGTTTTCAAAAGGCAATCCACATAACCTTTTCCCAAGCTTCCAACCTTACTTGTACGATGATACGGAAAAAGTCTTAGAGTTGAAACATTTGTCCACTGCTGCCAAAGAGTCGAATTCCGTACTTGCTCTCGAACAATCCAAATCCCTGGCTGAAAAACTCAACGCACCAAAACCCCGGTAGCTTTGCTGTAACTTCTACCCATCTCTTTGCACGAGGAAAGGATCTTAACAGTGCTCTCACACAAATGAGCTGATTCTTGAAAGGCTTTCCTATCCCACGCCAACACAACTGGCGTGCAACCCTTGCCGTTCTGCCCTAGAAATGCCTCTTTTCCATGTATCAGATCTTTTCCTCCATGCACTACTTTTTTTTTTTTTCCCCCCTGTACACATTTTTACGTCTGCTGAAGATCCCTATCAGTCATGTTTTAAAAAAACTTAAATTAAAATAACTGGTGTTAGATACTTTAAAAAGAGCAATCACTTAGCTAATTCATCTTTAAAAGGTTTCCCACCTAACTTGATTCAGACGTGATTTGCCTGCAAGGCACCTCTAATAGGAAACAGCAAGTAGGAATTTGTAAAGTGGGTGCTTTAGGAAAGAACCTAGTGGGCACCCCAGATCACCTTACACTGCAAAAAAAAAAGCAGAACTGAACTCTGGGACAGGCTTACTACTGACTTGTTTGGGAGGAGGCAGAGGATAAGAATGTACTATGCTCTACCCGCTTTAAAATAACTATCACAAAGGAGGGGATGTGTCACTTTATTGTTATACGTGCTAAAAAAATGAGCAAGGTTCTGCTGAGCTTCCCATTTGTTTCAACTCATTAAAGAAATTAAGAATGTTCTACTGGGGTTGGGCAGGACAGGACGAAAAGATTTTCATTTCTGAGAGGAACCTTCCCACACACGCTTTTGATCCAGTGCTAACAGAGTTAACAGGGTGCATTTTGGGAAACACAAGACATATTTAGTTCGTTTTTTAATGCCTGCAGGTTGATGTTTTCCAGCTGTTTTAGACTGTGTACTTTTCTCTTTTTCCTGCTGGATGTAAACTGGGAACTTGGAACGCTCCTCCTTCATTGGACATCCAACCAGAGACTCTCACATGTGGTATTTGAATGATTGGGCAGTGCCATCTCCTAAGTGCATTTGGTCATGCAGAATTAAACACCACTTCCCATCTGGAAAGCACAGATCAGGTTTCTGACCTGGTAGCAAGCTAAAAGCTGACAATGGATGAGAAGAAAACAGGCATCACTGCAGAATTTCCAGATTCTTTAGAGGCCAACATACCTCTTACTAACCCCCTGCATCTAGATAGATGACCGAAATACTCACGGGGTTCTGTGGATGTAATTCTCAGATCACTTTGAATCCCTTAGTCTGCACAAAACTTGGCTGAAGATTTGGCCAAACTTAGGAGTCTTCTGGCTTTTAGTATGAATGCAAATCTTTTATCAAGGTCTTATAACAAACAACAGTCTTACAGTGCTGCTGCTATGAATTAATTTCTGCTTAGAATTGTTATTAAATTGCATTCAAATAACAAGAATTGCCGAATTTGTCCAGGCCCTTGTTGAGCCATTCCATACCATCTCTTTCTTATAACAGGAATTACCTTGGGATAGAAAGAAACTATGCATCTTCAGAGTGTGTATTACAGTAGTCACTGGCATAAGGTTTAAAAACTAAAACCATTCCTAGCAGCTTGAAGTCCCTGTGCAGTTGCTGAAGAGTAGAGCCATGGAAGCTCACTGAGAAGCAAAGCAGTCTTAAGCACAGGAAAAACCTTCTGGATGTTCACAATTAATTGTATATTTGGGTCCACAAAAATCTTTAAACACAGGCCTCTATTCTGCACCTTAGTCAATATTCCCTTTTCTACAAGCACATACACAGACTAAGGCACCCCTCGACCCAAAAAGTGAACACTCCCTTTTCTCTCCTGTGATCATCTGATTTACCTGGAGCTCTGCTTGCTTGAAAATCCTTAAACATGAAAGCCCGTATGTTATTTTTAGAATGATAGTTCACATTTTAAAAAACACACTTTCGTAGGCCAAGAAGTTTTTCTCTACCGCTGAATAACCTTTTTTGGTACTACAACACATTTAAATGCTGCTGAAAAATTAGACCAATTGAAAGTATCTACTCACCAGAAATCAAAGGCATTGCCTCACAGTGCTAAGTATATGCTCAGTTGCTCCTGTGTACCAGAAATCTTCTACGTCACCAACCGTGTGCGATCAGCAGCGTTGGCAGAGCAGCAGTTAGGCTTGTATTTTTATCCGGAGCCATTTAAGCAGTATTGTCAATTCGTTTCTCATTGCTTTATATTTACTCAAGCAGTACTTACCATCTTCAAAAATTGCTCCTGTCTGAAATGATAATTCCGAGCTATGTTCCGCTTCGCACGGATAAACTGCTCTTGCTTTTCGGTGGGCAACGCTGAAAAATGAAATTATGAATTACAGTCTTTTTTTGACTATTACGAAGACGCTCTCCTTTCTCAACCGTTCCCTCTCCATTCTCATTTGGAGATGACTAGAACTTTAAACATGATCTCACATGCATCATTGCAGGCTTATAATTCATACACACAAATGCCGAAGCTGAAGCTTCACAGCTTACTGTTGGCATTTCTTAATCAAACTCCCAACTTTATGCACACTTATTTTTTATGATAGTTAAACTCAACTTTCAACTGCAGTTAAAATTTTGCCAAGTGCTAATCAGCAATTAAATCAATAGTAGGCAAAGCATACCATACTTAATTTATAGACTAATCATCATTATATCTTCTAAAACATTTCTTCGTGAATCTTGCAATTCAGCTTTTCACTATCACTCTGCAGAATTTGCTTTTTATATTTCTTTACAACACAACATTTTTGGACTACTGAAGATGCTGTTTTGTCCTAAACACTGTAAGATTTCTAACATTTCAGGTTGAGGTGTTCTCAGGATGTTCAGCCATCAATATGAATTTGTCCAAAGTACTCATTTCTCCAAGTACCATAAGCAGAGATCTTGGAATATATAAGTATTTTTGGCACATCTTACTTAATCACGCCTTTGCGAACTGACAGTTTGCTGCTGCCCAATGATGCTTTGTTTAGACACACCACCCACACCACTAAATCATCTTTTGTTGAGCCCAGGCAACAACAACTACACATAAAACATTGGAAAAGATTCTCCTTGCCCCAAGGAACTTGCAGTCAAACATACAATGCAGTTCTGGTGCAAAATGTGACCAGTAATGAGAAATGGAATTTTCTTACCAAGTGTTGGAAAGAATTTATGAATATACTCAATTACTTTAATTAGAAAAATAAATATAATAAAACTTCAAGGAAAAAGCTAAGATGGTGAAGACTTTCAAAGGAAAAAGGGAAAATACTTTAAAAGACAGACAACAACATGGTAGGAACCAAAAACAAGATGGAAGGAAAGCAGGCCAAAAGAGTGAAATAAATTAGTGAAACCACAGAGACAGGCAAAGACATGGGAAAGTCTTTCAGAGGCAAGAAGGCTAGACTGAAATATCAAATTTTACATGGGTGGCTATGGAAAAGAAAGAATCTTTATTTTAAAACACACTGTACGAGAATCACTGCAGTAGAGAGACACTACGACTCAACCATCCAAATCAAAATCTGCTTGTATTAACCAACAAGCCACTGGCTCAATCTGGATGCTTTCTACAAGAAAGGTGGCCAAAGGAAAGATAAGACAAAGCAGACGGTTATTGTACTCTGTCAAAATCACTGAGGTTGCATTTCTTGATTTGAGATAATCGTTCCCATACTGCAGAAGACATGAATTAGCTATTTTTAAAAGCATATAGAAAAAAAACACAAAAGGAGGCAAATAAATAACTAGCAAAAGTTGAAGCATACATCATACCTTTCCACTGCTCTGTCACTCCCAGAGGCAGGGTTAGAGAAGAAGAAAGCGGACGGTACCGTATTTGTGGCAGCAGGGTTAGCAGTCGGAGCGTTCATCCACGAGACCATCGATGGGCGGCCTTGACCAGGACTAAGAGGAAATATATTCAAGGCAGAATTAACAAGGCGAATAGAATTTCTTTTCATACCAAAATGTTTGAATCTTTATAACTAGATAACTGCTTAAATCCTCAAATTCAAAACCAATAACCATGTCGAGCTGCTTTTGCAGCCATGGACATCATATGATTCTGCATTTCCTCCTGGAAAGTCTTTCTCCTACAATGCCCTACATCCTAAGCTAAGACAAATTACCTGAGATGTATGACATAACCAATAAAATGACAAAACTCCCCATTCCTTATCTAATAAAGACAGATACAATGAAACCGCATATAGCAGGCTATTATTTGAGCTGCCACTTTGCCTTTACAAGTTTTGACGAATCTATTTAAAAAGTCTTCTCAGTGCTGTACTCAGGCATGGATGGCTGGGAGGATTTAAAAAAAAAAATAATAAAAGGCTGCAGCTATTACAACATTGGGATCACGATGCTGGCTCTGGATTGAGATCTCATTCGCATAACTGCGTAGATAGCTGCTGCCTCAGTGGCTGCCCTCACCAACACACTCTTCAAATATGTATTAAATTAATGGCTGAACACCTAAGTTGCCACAAGAGGAGAAGAAATAGCAGCCAAAGGTAAAACTTTTATTAGTCACTGAACAAACATACAAAGTCCGGCCCAACAGAAAGGACGTTCCTAATTATACACCTTGAAGAACTAAAGTGTTCCAGCACCAGAAGGTTTGCTTTCACTACATGGACAGAACAACAAATAGTCCAAATGCTTAATGTTGGAGTGTCTTTGGAACAAAGAGCTGGACTTCAAGCAGTTTCTAAACATAAGCTGAATTGAAATCGTTCACACGCAGCTTTCACACAGGCACCATCACTCAGAAGTACAGGCTTAACAATTCAATTATTTTATCTGTTGGTCTTATTCCAACATTAACCTCTTGGTTAGCATAAATCTGCAAAGTACCACCAAAATCTAGGAATCCAGTCGCGAAAGGGGGGTGTAAATGCACACCTCATCAAGGTGGATTGGCCAAAAGCAAAAAAGGGATCAACAATCACCCCAGTTATAATTGTAAATGAATAAAAGAAAGCAGGAATCCTAACTTACACAGCTCATTTTAATCTTTCTGTGCGCTGGGATGTTTAATTTCCTGAAGAAGGATCACTAAGATGGTTTACAACTAAATTCAACTTTTACAAACTGCTTTTCCTAGCCAATATATCTCATAGTCATTCTAGCAATTACATTGTTAGGCAGATATTTATTTTGATTATTTATTCTTAAATTTAGTACATTATAAAATGGTGAACAGCACATTCCTTATTTAACACGACAATAGTTTTTCTTTTGGATCTGTGTCAGGCAGCATTTGGATGAAAACTGGAATTCACAGTGTATGAAAACAGCATTCTACAGTTTATTCCGCTCATAAAAATGAAACTTAAATGTGCTGGAATCATAACCAGAAAGGTTTATCATAACATGCTCTGCTTTTAAAACTATCACATTTACCAAATAAAGGAAGGAACCGTATGTAGTAAACTGAAGGACAAGCCGGAGTGTGATGACTGGAAACATATTTCATGATTAACTTTGGGAAGGGGACATCCAGTCTGCTTCACCACTTCTGAATCTTCCATTACACGATTATTTACACCTTCCAATAATTACATACCTTTGAAGATGAGCACCTACATCATTTTGGGGTTTACTTTTACTTGAACTTGTCCTCTTTCCCTCATTTTTATCTAATCGTTGAAAAAATTTCCTCAGGTAAAGCAAAAACCTTCAGCTAAAAGTTACTTTGTTAAGAGAAGAAAAACAAAAATTGAACATCAGCAGTTGTATTATTTTCTGTAAACGCTAAGGATAAAAAATTCCTTGATGCTACTGTAAAGTTTATCAAGTTTGCTAGAAAGTAGATTATTTCTCCCTTATTCTGCACATAATGTATATGTGCAGAATTAATTTTAACTCAGTAAAATAAGTGAAACTAAGATAAAGGTTTTTCAAAAACATATTAAAAAAAGTACCCTACTTGCACAGACTAAACTACTATAGTTAAAACAATGTGACATTTAAATAAAACTAATTTTCCTTGTGCTCTTATTTATTCAATTCAAACCAATTCCAACATTAAGATTGGTGTCAGGCACGTTTCTGAAACTGTAAAACTACAGAAAATATTAAAATAATATTCCAAGTATATTGCCAGAAGAGTATTAAAATGTCTCTAATGCAAACTAATCACGAGTCAAGAATATTCTACCAAGCGGTCCTCTCCAGCACATACCTCTGATGTGTTTTGTTTATTTTTCAACAAGTAAATAACAAAATCTCCCATTTATTAAATATTTCATCGAAACGCATCATATTAACCTATGCAACTTGATTAGCTCTAGAAGAACACACGCATGTAAGACACAGGATTAACGATTTCAAAACAATACTCAGAACAGAGAAGAGAGAAAAGATACTCTCCGACCCAGGAAAGCAACAGTCATTCGTAAGAATAGTTGGAGTAAATGCCAGATGGTTTCTCACTGAGGCTTGGAGAGAAAAGAAAAAGGGAAAAAAAAAGAGGGAAGGTGTGCTGGCGTGTTTATTTCTCAAGTTACAGAGACGCAGTCAATCAACTAGTAAGACTACACTGTCCTTTACCAGGCAGCATTATATAAAAGCATGTAAAAACTGGCAGGTTTTCTACCAATTCTGAACCATTCCAACAGTTCTAGGGGAAAAACACTCCAGAAGTGCAGGTACGTGGAGGGCTAGGCTGTTCCCTCCCCTGCTTTTTGATGAATTCCCTTAATACATTTCAGCTGTAGCGAAAGCACTGCGGCACGGCTCCTGAATTCTCCTGTCACCTCCAGCTCCTGGTTACCCTGTGAGAGATCACACTCTAGGATCCAGCAGGGGGGATAAAAAAAAAAAACATTTTTCAATGGCAAAAGTGTCACCATGTTAAGAAGAAAAAAAAAATAATTCCAGCTTTAAATATTAAGCATGTTCTACAATTTCAGGGAGGGGGTTATTTACTGTACTTGGCTATCCCAGGAACCACTTCATTTTATTATTAAAACAGAAGGTTTTACTCAATGGGAAAAATCAGTTCCAATGTTGTGGTGTGTAAGCAACAAACTTCTGGATTTTATTTTCTTTTTCTTGAAAAGATTCTTGCGATAGCAAAGTTACCTTGCTACGAAGCCTTGCACGCCTTGTTTGTCGAGAGGATGATATATTAGAAAGTATTGCTTAGCTTATCATAAAGCATCTCAACTTTGAGAAGGTATGTTGAAGAAATCCTTTCTCCTAAGGGCTAAAACGAGGGCAATGCATTCCTTGTGGGAGGGGAATAAAAAAAAAAAAAAAGAAAGCCTGATATAACCATATCTCTTTGAGAAAAAATGCTATTGTCTGGCATAGTGAACGTTGGGAGGAGGAAGGGGGGGGGAAATGGCCGTATGGAAAATAAGCTAGAGATTTTGTACTGATATTCAGAAACAAACTCCTGAAAACAAGATTTTATTGGATGTTTATCTGGCTGGTTCCTAAGGTAACACAGCTAAAGAGCAGCCTCTTATCTGGAGAGCGAGGAAGAGACTCTGTGAAAAGAATCCACGCTGCAACTCTTCAGCAAAAAAAAAAAAAAGGAAAAGAAAAAAAAAAGGGGGTTGTTTCTTAGAGGAGTTTGGCAGCCCCATGGCTGTCGTATCACAGCATCTGGCTGACAAACTCAATGAAAGCGTTCTTCAAAGGTTTCATTGTAAGACAAGGCAGGATACCAAAAGGTGTCGGCTATTTCTGATTCAATACGCAATCCAACTCTCTCCACTGCCAGACAATGATCTTCCTGCATGTTCAAACCCCGATGCCTTGGCGAGGTGAGGAGAAGAAAGAAAAAAAAATATACGTGGGCAAAATTCTAGGAGTTGTCGTAGTTGGAGAAAAGCTGCAGACAAAACAGGGCAGAACTTCCTCATCCGTGTTCCCTCTGAAAAGAAACTCCACCCCCAAAATTTAAAGTATGCAACATGCACACACGTGAACCCTCATTTCTACAGAACACACCAGCCAGCACCGAGACAGGGGTTTTGTTAAACTTGGACTGTGAAGTCTCAGTGAAGCGGCTAGCACCTTAGTGAAACCATCTTTCATGCCAGCCTAGCAAATCTGAAGCCAACGTCTGTAGCAGCTGGCCTAAGTTAAGGCA
>JAHREE010000567.1:223468-245578 GCA_033628505.1 Tringa tobata
CCACCTCTGTCAGAGCAAAGCAGAGTGGAACCTGAGGAAGATAGATGGCTGTACAATGTTAATTCTGTAGCTTGAGGGCAAGTGTGTACGAAGACTTAAAGCAGAGAGGAAAAAGAAAGAATGCAAATGCTTTGGTTGACATTAAACTGAGAGTGCCATTGCTGCTCTGCTGTAAAGGGAAAAAAATGTCCATACCAGTGAGGAGCACCACAAGGGAGCAATACTCTACCCAGCTCACTACCATATTAATCAGTTTATGTCTGAAATTAGCTTGTGCTAGGTATCCTTGGATGGAAGAGATTTTCAAACATCAGGTAGAAAAGGTAATTTGCCCGTCCTGGGCTACCTGGAGTTTGAGTCCCGTGTCTATATAAACTACTCTGTAACTTTGTGATTGACGGGGAAAAAAAGTTCTACCATGCAGCGTATGGAAAAATAAAAGGTAGTTATTTTTAGTATTTGGCTCTAGGTGGAAGGATGAAGTTAAAAAAATCTTCAGGAAAAAGGCTGAAAAAAGTTTAGGGTGCAAGATAACCTTAGGCCAGCAAACTTGGGTCTCTACTGAGAGCCACCCCTGCCGTGGGCAGTAAGAGCCAACCACCACCTGACTATCTACTGACCCTTTGAACACTACATGACAACATAGGACGTATGTCTGACCACACAGAGCTTTCAAAGGAAACCTAGCATCAGGCAGACACACACCCGCAGACATGGAAACCAACAGATTAGCGGGGCTTCAAAATGGCACGTATGTGAAAACATCACCTTCCAGTTACACCCTATGCACAGTACATCTTCAAACACTGACATGAGAATTGAGCAGTTGGGGCTTTGGGAGACATTTCAGATCAGTGGTATAGCCCTTGCACTCTTAGCTTCTTTCACCACTCTGGCCATGCAGTCTCCCTCCTAGTGGCAGCTGGGAGGCGAAGGTGTATTTGCTTTCATCTGGTCCTCCTCTCACCATGCTGGAAGCTGTAGCTTCTTTTGTTTTTAAAGGTGGGACAAGGAAAGGGCATGCATCACAAAAAACTTTGTCAGGAAACATCATGGTGACAACAGCTATCATTCAGGAAAAAACAAGCTTTTCCTTTCTTGAAAACAAATACCACGAGAAGTATTCTTGCTCTCCATCACGTGTTCTTGCTTAAAGCCAACTACTGATATAAAGCAACCTTGGAATATCTGACATATCCTGACCCACAATGCAACATCTCTCCCCTGGGAAATAACGCAAGCAACTCTTCTTCCACAAAGAAGTCACCATCACCTTGTTGACTACATAACTCCATAGTGATGGATCTCTGACAAGTAACACCCATGTGTTACAAACATCAGCGCAAACTTGAGAAACCGGATCCTCTTGTATTTCCATCTCCCCTGGACTCAGTATGCTATTTACTGTAGCTCAAGTGAAGACCTGCAATACCATTTTAGAGAAGACACTGAGACTTGAAGAATTGCTCCAATTTGGCACAAAACGCAAAACATTCTGTAATTCTGCACGAACAGAAAGGACTGTTCTCTACCTAATTCTGGGATAGTCCGATTTATGAGAATAGTCTATGACCAAAGCAGACTTCAAAAGCCAATGCTACATTTCTAGGAGCTGTGAGAACGACCACAGCTACACAATGGCGAGTCAACCACCTCCTCCCCCTGCCCACAGGACCCCATGATGCACAATGACTGCTGCCCACCAAGTACATTCTCCGTTGCTGACATCTACTTCTGCCATTAATACAGTGGGGCTGTTCTGGGTTTGGTTTTTTGTTGGGTTTTGTTGGTTTTTTGTGGTTTTTCCCCCCCCCCTAAGGCAAGGCCCTCTGAGTCACCAGAACTAGAAATAGAAGAGAAGCCAATCTGGGGTGAGAAAGTAGAGGAAAAAAAGAATGTATCGTTCCCAGACTACTCTCTGTCACTGTCCAGGCTTGTTACAGAGGTAGCCCTTAAGCAAACTTCACAGACAGGTGAGTGGAAGACAGAAACTACTTTTGACAAATAATCTAGATGCACATACCATGCACTTTTTTTCTTTTTTCTTCCAAACAGAGTTGTTTACTTATTCTTTCTAACCGAGCACAAAACCTCAAGTCATGAAAGTTTCCAAAACAGCAGTACAGTATAATTTTTGATGAAAATTACCAAAATTTGCAAAAAAATGCAATGTTCCTTCAAACACGTGAAGGTCCTGAACCCTCTGGATAAAACCAACACTTCCTTCTATTCTCTGAAGTGAGAACATCAATGTTCTGCTAACACTGTAGTTTGTTCCTTAACAAGCTATGCTTGCTTTCATACTTTCATAGGCATTCCAGTTTTATACCATCCACAGCATGTTTTCCACACATGCACCTCTTTTCATCTAATACAACTTATTTTAAATCCTACCCACTACTAGAGGACAGTACAAGAGGAGAAGGAAAGAGTAGCTGCAGTCCTTTACTGAAGAAACTACATAAATGTAAAATACCTATAAATATGGAATTCTTTCAATACTTATGAGAAGATAGTGCTCTAGCTAGTAAGCACTCTAATCAGCAGTTAATTATTTGTGTGCGCATATGGAAATATAAAGCCATCATACGGCTTATATCTATACATTCTCATGTGTTACATACACCTACACGTGTATTTTACACACTTGCTTCATCAACAAAACAGGCTACTCAGAATGCCATTATGGAAAATATTTGTAACAAAGCTTTTCTCCAGACCTGCTCCTTCCATCTTCTTGGCACTGAAGGCTGGAAAACTTTGTCTTGATACGTTAAAGCTTGCATGAATAGCAAACCAGAGAATTCAATTCTAGTTCAACTTCTGATTTAAAAAACAAGTTGTGTTCAGCTTTTTTGTGTATCAAACCTGAATGCGTATTACAGAGATAGGTCCAATATTGTAATGTCAATTTTTGCTAAACCGAAGTCATGCTCAAAACCAGAACATCTACAGAGTCTACTGAAAGCGACAGACTGCACTTTCATTGCAAAAACAACAAAAAATTTGTTGTTTGCATTTAATTTGTTAAGAAGATATCAACAATAATAATGTTCTTAGACAACAGCACCTGAGTGCACACTGACTACAGTGAATTTATCCAAACCCAAAGTTTGACCCTAAATCTTAATTGCCCTGCATCTAAGTGTAGCTTAACACTGTCTTGAAATAAAACTAGGCTAACACATCATACAGGGAATAATTTACATATTTATTGCCTAAATAAAAAACATTTACAATTTTGTAACAGGCTACAGTAAAACACTCTAGGTTTCTGTAGAAAAAAGAAAATTTCTTTCCTACAAACATTCAAGTAGCCTCTAAGCTCCACCACAACATAATAACACATACTTTTTTGTAGCAGAAGAAAACAAACACAATTATATGTAATTTCTAAAAATCACTCGCTTGCCACCACACCAAAAAGGGAAATGTGTGCACAATCATACTAGTCGAAAAATTGTTACTGAATATTCAGGTTACTTACAGATTTGTTGTCCAGCCTGCAAGATCTCCACTGTCCGTAATAAGGTGATTTTCGTCCAGGAGTCCGGGGGGACTACTAGAGAAGGCAGGTGTCGGAGACGGGGAAGAAAGAGAATCCATGCTCCCAGTTGGGGTGTCTTCTCTAGGAGAGCTGTGACTGTCAGCTAGAAAAGAGAGCACAAGTCAGAAGGATACTAAAGGAATCTTCTCATGAACCAAAGAAGCCGCTTTGGTAACAATGTCCTGAAACATATACGAGAAGAAACCATACTGTCCCATCTTTACAGGATATTTTGGAGGAGAAGCAATCCCCCAGCGTTTCTCAAAAGATACCATTGTACAGTTTCCCCCACCACTACCACCAAGCTATCTTCACAGCATTACGTATTCCCCGTTACCTTTTCAACTTGTGTTTTATGAGGATGAAACACTAGATTTTGGGGGTTTTTAGGCAAATGCATCACTTCAGATAACAAAATAGTTTAGGCTACCCACATTTGCACGTCTCTCTAAAAACACAGTCTCTAACAATGATCTAATACACACTTGAGGAAATGATTGCTTTCAAGTACCATAAGCACGATCCGATCAAACATGAAACAATGAAATTTAAAAAGGTCAGAATAAGTAGGAGATCTCTAAAAAAAAAGCAATACCCAAGAACATTACTTCTATTGCTCCTTTTCAATAGCATTACTTTTAAGAGAACTCATTGTATTCTGGTCTAACTATTTGTTTTCATAGGCTACTCTTAGAATATTACTCAGGACGCAACCCATTCGGATACGATCGCTTAAGAAAATGTTAAAGGAACACCATTTCTGTTCCATGAGCAGTGAAAAAAGCTACCAATGTGGCACAGCCTTCATTACAAACCATGCTGACACATCCAGCTAAACAGCACCTTCTTCACCAAAAAGGTAACTTTCACCCACATCACTTTTAAAGAATCACAGAATCACATGGGGTTGGAAGGGACCTCTGGAGATCATTTAGTCCAACCCCCTGCCAAAGCAGGTCCACCCAGAGCAGGTCCCACAGGAACGTGTCCAGGCGGGTTTGAATGTCTCCAGAGAAGGAAATTCCACCACCTCCCTGGGCAGCCTCTGCCAGGGCTCTGCCACCCTCACAGCAAAGATGTTCGTCCTCATGTTTAGGTGGAACTTCTGATGTTCCAGTTTGTGCCCATTTCCTCTTGTCCTGTCCCTGGGCACCACTGAAAAAAGACCGTATCATATTGACACCCTCCCTTGAAGTATTGATAAGCATTGATCAGATCCCCCCTCAGCCTTCTCTTCTCCAGACTAAAAAGACCCAGGTCCCTTAGCTTCTCCTCGTAAGGGAGATGCTCCAGGTCCCTCATCATCTTTGTAGCCCTTTGCTGCACCCTCTCCAGCAGTTCCCTGTCCTTCTGGAACTGGGGAGCCCAGAACTGGACCCAGTGCTCCAGATGTGGCCTCCCCAGGGCAGAGTAGAGGGGGAGGATGACGTCTCTCAACCTGCTGGTCACACTCTTCTTGATGCACCTGAGGATGCCGTTGGCCTTCTTGGCCACAAGGGCACATGGTCATCCTATTGTCCACCAGGACTCCCAGGTCTTTATCCTCAGAGCTGCTCTCCAGCAGGTCAGCCCCCAACCTGTACTGGTGCAGGAGGTTATTTCTCCCCATATGCAGCACCCTACACTTGCCTTTTTCCTTTTTAATTTTTTATTTGAACAACAGTTGCACATTTTATAAATTCTAAAGAAGGTATATGAGGATGATTGCAAACATTAAAGCGCCCAGCACAGCTAAGCCCAGTGTCTCAAATGGGGCCTGTGGCTGTTTTCAGAATATTAATATTCAAAGGTAGTAAGATTCTTTTTCAGCCACCCTTTACAAGGCTCCCTGCATCCTTTCCTTTCCTGCTCTGCCCATCCTACTCCCACTACCACTCGTGAACACAGCCCACAGCTCTCCTAAACAGCAACAGCAGGTACCTCTAGAGTGGATCAGATACCGCTGACCCCACACAGTCTTAGCTAAAAAAAGTTCTGCTCCTTTGGGGTCAAAAGCTTTGGGGGGAAAAAAAGAACATCAAGGCCCTTACACAGGACCACAATAACATGATCAAAAGCTATTAAAATATTGTGCTTGGTTGATGAGCGGTATCTCTTACATACAGTACTATATAAGACACAATCCTATACAATATTACTTTCTAATTCTAAACGAATTAGCATCCGCGCAGTGAACAGCTGAGCTTAATTCTGTAACACCAAGCTAAGCACTACTGTGGCAATGATTTCTTTCATTTATTATTTTTTTCCTACTTAATTAAAAATGTAACAACAGTGAAAGGTGGACAACGAAAAGCCACCTTCGCTGGATACAATCCTCCTCACAACTTTATTACTGCCTCAACCAGTTCAGTTCTTTCTGCTTCAAAAAGCAGAGAGCTAACAAAGCACTCGCCCGCTCCCCCAGCCGTCTCATCTTTCACCCCCTTCTCCCATCAGCTCTCAGAGAGAGATTTCCCTAGAGAGCAAAATGACATACAACTAAAAACACCAAAATGATAAAAGTGATCATCTGGAAATTTCTCCCTAAAGCAGCTGCTAATTTAAGGATCTAAATTAGCCTGTAGTAATAAAGTATAATAAGCTGCGAGGAGGAGAACGTTAACCCGGGAAGGTGAGTCACTGGCATTCCAGCCCAACCCTGCTCAGCCGGGCCACGATGCTGCCACCGCTCACGTTTGCGCGGCATGAGAATCGTAGGAGTGCCAGGCAAAAGCTAATTAATTACATCTCATCTGCAGACGTGTGCGTCACAATGATAAACACCTGAGAGATTAGACAGCAAGATGGCAATTTTACTTTATGAAGAAACTGAATTCCTTGAAACTAAATAGATTTAAGTCCTTTTAATTCACAGAATCACATGGGGTTGGAAGGAACCTCTGGAGATCATCTAGCCCAACCCCCCTGCCAAAGCAGGTCCACCCAGAGCAGGTCCCACAGGAACGTGTCCAGGCAGGTTTGGAATGTCTCCAGAGAAGGAGACTCCACCACCTCCCTGGGCAGCCTCTGCCAGGGCTCTGCCACCCTCACAGCAAAGAAGTTCCTCCTCATGTTTAGGTGGAACTTCTTCTATTCAATTTTGTGCCCATTTCCTCTTGTCCTGTCCCTGGGCACCACTGAAAGAAGACCATGTCATCTTGACACCCACCCTTTAAGTATTTATAAGCATTTGTCAGATCCCCCCTCAGTCTTCTCTAGACTAAGAAGACTCAAGTCCCTCAGCCTCTCCTCACAAGGGACATGCTCCAGGCCCCTTATCACCTTTGTAGCCCTAATTCATCACAATGTCTTTTCAAAGTGGTAGTATCAATGCAACCCAGATTATCAGACTACATACACCGTATTAGAAGGCCACGTTTACCTCAACCATTCACTTAAACAGCAGCAGAAAGGCATATTAATCCGTTCTTTAATATTATAAACATGACCAACTCACCACACCTTCCAACAGAAAGCAGAGGTTTTTCTGTTGAATCGTTTCTCAGAGCACATAGAAAAGGTGAAAAAAATGCCAAACACTTCAGTCATGCACAGTAGGGTCTACACTGGAGACTGCAGCACACAGGCAATTGCATTTGACGTTATCGTAAATGAAACTGTGCGTTAAATCTTTCCTCAAATTTTACTCCTTCCTTCCTGAGCCAGGGTTTTCTCACAGTAAACACAGCATTGCACTCTCAAGAACGAAGACTCGGTTTTGAACACTAAAAACAAATCCAGTATTTAAACAGGAAGACAGGGATTAAGTGAACACCCTCTAAAAACATGTTTAAAGATACTTCACATTTCTGATGTTTTCAATTATCTCTTTTTGTAGAGTAAAATACCTTTATTCAGGAAAAGGCAATTCTGTATAACTGCAAAAACAGATGATCAATGATCATCTAGCACACTTTCATGAAAACAATATGTGCTGCTCAAAACCTAAGTCTTCGAAATATAGCATCATTGCTCTAATTTCTGCAGTAGAAATATTTCACCCTGCATGTCAGTGACAAAAAGTTCTGCTAACTTCAAAAATGATAGTAACTCCTGCACACGGCAGAGGCCATAGAATTGTATCTAGTTATCTCTCTATTAAGCCCAATAATCTGCTTTTGATTAATCTCGTGTTGGGCTAAACTATCTTCCAAAGAGTCTTTGTCTGAAGACATCATCAGATGATAAAGGTAATGAACTGCTATTTGCTGATTAATGCATGTACCTTCACTTTGGTAGGCTTTCTTTGCAGGCATGACCCATGCAATATGCACTGCTAATAACTACAGGATCTCTCATATCCATTTTTTTTTGTGCTGTGTGAAGGTATTTAAACCATCTCCTTTGTAAGTTTAACACTAAATCTCTTACTCTAAGAGATTTTGCAGTTTTGGAATCATGCACAGGTTTTATAAATCTGTTACGATTTCCCAGAGTTCTTTCTGAAGAGCATATATCAGATCTGAATTCAAGATTTTTTGCTGTGGTCCCACTTGTGCCACGTTGACCGTTAATTCCACCACTTACTCCTACTCATCAGCCCCCGGTTTGTACATCCAAGGCTGGCACTTTTCTGCCCTGGCTTTAAATTAATAGTTCCTGATGAGCTGATTGCTCCCTGTGACTTGGCAGAGTCACTGTTTTTAAGGATGTAGTCCTCCATTCTGTAGCTATGGGCTACATTTTCCCTCCAAAATCTGTAAATTCATTTCTCAATACAACCAAGCTTATTTTGTTTGAACAGGTGCAGCTCTGCACACGACCACAACTCCTACATAACTTCCACTGGCATTATTTGCAATTCCTCCTAACTTTGTCCAGTATGTAAATATCTCATCAAGGATTTTGATTTATTTTTCTAAATACTGCCATTACATTAGCATTCTTCCAGTTCTCCAAGCTTTTTCAGCATGCTACAAGATGTTTTAAAAATTAACATCGCCAAGCTACACAACCCCAAGACCAGAGAACTTCTTTAGGACAAGTCAGATGACTTCACATTATTCAAAATATTCACCTTGCAATAGTCCTGTCTGGGAAGATTTCTGTGTGATCCTGCTGATTAGAAATCCCACATCGATTGGATTAGCTAAATTCTTTTTAACAATTCTTCAAAATTTGTAACATACCTTGACTGCTAGCTATTTCCTCATTTTTTCCCCTGCATTTTGCTTTGAGGAGCCAGTAAAGATCCTAAGATGCTGGAGACTGAAAAGCTTGTAAAGTTTTGACATAGTTTGTTTGTTAAAGAGTGTGTTAAGGACATTGCTGGAATTGAATCAACTTTACGGTTTTCATTTTACCTCAGAATTCAGGGACTCCCTAATACTGATAGTCTAATATTTTTACTGCTTTCTCTCCTCTCACTCCTCTTTACCTCCAACATTGTTCTCCAGGGAACAGCGTTGTCAGGTTTCCCACATCTATGAGAAGGCTGGCTGCCACATCAGACTGACAGGTCCTTTCGAAGAGGAGCTCCAGAAACTTCCTATTCTTCTTTTCTACCACTTGAATTCTAATGAGCTCTCACACTAAAAAAAATAAGGAAGATGTGATTTCTTTTAAAGCTCATTTATATCACTCTTCAAGCATACAGTTTGGTGTTCTTGGTGCCTTTGCCTTCTCTCCCTAAAAATGTCAATCCCCCTCCCTTTTCTCTCCCATTACACTTTTATCTTTGGGTGCCAAAGAGTCCCAGAAGAGATGAAGGACATGAGGGTTCTCAGTATAAAAGCAGTAAGGTCTGTATGACGTCTCATAAATTTTTGTCAACACTCCTTCACCTTTTCTTCCTTATATTTGTGGGAAGCCTCTGAGTGCCTCTGGCCTTCAACGTGGCCATCTTTCTAGAGTTGCCACCAAACTGCTTCTGCGATTCATCTCCTCAGCCTACGCAAACAGGTGTAAGATCCAATTTTACTCTCAGCAGAGTTAAAACTTGTTTCACATTCTCACCACCTTTTGCATACTATTTAAATTTTTTGACTGCTCAGATCCTTTTAAACTGTCATCTAAATTATCTTCTTGTTTCACTGTTCTAGTCACAACACTCATCCGAGCCTTAGAGCTTTCACTCTGCCTCTGCAACAGACACCCGTGCTTTGCCTTTATGGCTTTTCATAGTTCAGACCAGCCCTATCTAGAAAATAAGAGAACTTAGGTTGATCCTAACCATTTACTGGTTGTCTCTACCTGGTACTACTTACCACTTGGTTTCTAACCGAAATAACCTTCCTCCTTCCCCACTCCTCCCTGCCTTGTGTCACTTTTTCTCATAATGAAAACTCCCCAAAAGGTAAGAAAGTTCCTATATAGACTAACACTTACCTTGTCTAGCTTCTCTCTAGCAAATATGTAACCCTCAATTCCTTTTCTGTTTGTCTGGATGAGCCTTAGATGGTAAAGGCTCTCTGATCCTCCATACCAGAAATTTGAACTCAGCTTCTACCTAACTGAGCATGACCTGCCTCCCAGTTGCCTTTTTTTCCTCCTTTTTCCATCTGGCTAGTCTAAGAATATTTTTTGTTAGCATCCAAAGTTGAAAAAAACTGAAATATTTTGGCAGTGCAAATAATCAGATCCTTACTTTACTCCAAGAACACTAAATAAGAAAAAACACTTGTAATAAAAAATATAAAAACCCCAGTGCTAACACTATCAGTTACTTGCATGAGTGACAGCGTTTTCTTCCAACTTCAGCTTAACTAAAGAATGACATTCTTTACTATTAAAAGAAAGAGTAATCTTTAACATCAACGTAACAACCAACATCTATAGTTTAAGGATAGCCAGAGGACGAAAAGAGTTTATGAAAGTGAATGTTTCTGGAGTAAATGAGAAATATATGACAGTTTCTATTAAGATACACAGAATGGGCAGGACCAAACTGTCATACATGTTTTAAGTGCACTGGAACAGGTTGCCCAGAGAAGCTGTGGCTGCCCCATCCCTGGAGGGGTTCAAGGCCAGGCTGGAGGGGGCTTTGAGCAACCTGCTCTGGTGGGAGGTGTCCCTGCCCAGGGCAGGGGGGTTGGAACTGGATGATCTTTAAGGTCCCTTCCAACTCTAACCATTCTATGATTCTAAGTGCTCATCAGATACACAAATCATGGCAAAATAAAAGGATAAAAGACATGTCTTATTGCACTTTGATACAGTCACACAGGTCTATTCGTAGACATGGGGTGATAGGGAGAATTACTGAGGAGAGTACAGTAAAGATGCTGCAAAATCCCGATTACCACCTTCAAGCCTGACATTTTCTGCATCAGGAGATGGGGAAGCAGCAGCTGCACTGCTGTGCAGCCACCCATCCTGCCCCATCAGCATCACAGCTGCACCCAGCTCTGAGATAACAAACATCCATTCACCATAAATAGCTAACTTCCCACAATAATACACCGAGTTTAACCAAGTAGAAAGTAGCTTTGCTCTTATGTTAATTTGTGGGTACGCACTATGTTTTCATTTTAATGGAAGTCTCGCAGATCAGAGATAGAAAAGAAATACGAGTATCATAAATATCCTCTGCCAAGTGAGAACTTAGTTCCATGTGCTAGAGCCTCAGCATCCGCAGAAAACAGGCATGAAAATCCTAACTGAAGTTGTCTCACACAGTTCATAAAACTCAAAGTGATCCCACATACAAAGTACCAGTCCTTCTGGAAAGGATTCAGCCATTCCTGGGAAAACTAGGAGTAATTCTAGCGGAGAAAGCTTTATGTGACAGCAACCAAAGGACTCTGCAGTCAAGGGCAACCTTTTCTAGATGCAGGGCCACATCCTTTGCTCACTATTTACAGCACAAATCAGCCCGTGGCAATCACACCAAGCCCCAGGTGAACTCAGGCATTCTTCTACTTCTTCAAATTTTGAAAAGTCTTCTGAATTAATGAAGTAATCTGCTTCTGAGGAAATTAAGAAACTGTGTACTTTCGTTTATCACACCACTGAAACTGGTCAACAGAATTGTTTATTCCTCGCCTCCAGGTTACAGAAATCGTGCTATTTAAACACAGAAGTTCCCAAACTAGGGTGAAATCACGTAAAAGCAAGCTAATAGTGATCTATTATTCGGCTAAAAATAATCATAGAGAATGCTAAAACTAAACAAGAGAATTACTTCACTGTTCCCGAATAACAGGTACTTTGGAGGTCAGATTCCTGTAAACACTCAGAAAAACAGCTTTATATTACCGCATTTCATTATCAAGAAGTATCCATTATCCTCATCGGGTAGCAAATCCTCCACGCTGCAGTGCTGCCTTAGGATGCAGCTCGTTCTTACATAAATTTAGACATTATAGGCTCATACCCCTAAAACCAATAGAGATTTCATGGAGCAAATGGACAGTAGATGGGCCCACGTACCCATCAGTTTCATTCTATCTTTCAAAACACACGCAGTAATAATTAGATCTCTATGCCAGCTATTTTTTTCTCTCAGACAAAATAATTAACACAGCTATTAGAGCTGACTACAGTTTTTTTTTTCCTACATAAAGGCCAACTTTGATATATTTTTCAAATGCATGCACATACAAGCATGTGTATTTTAGGCACAAAGTAGCTTTCCTGTAAAAAGATTGTTTTTCCCAACTCCATAATGATTCAGATACATCAGAAAAAGGAGGAAACTGCACTAGACAGAATTTGCCTCAAGACTGGCTGATGTAACTCAAGAACTGTAGCCAGAAAGGTGGGTGTCTGAGTTGGGGCTAGGAAAGGGAAAGAAATGTGCTCATCTGGCAAGTTACTTCGGGGCAAGTGGGGTTTTGGGACCGTGCCCATGCTCTCCTCCTTTTTGTTTATTTCTAAAATTCCAAGTTAATTTTAAACAAGCACCTTTCTAGACACACACTCAGCCTGTAATAGCCAGCAATTATTTCAATAAATATCTCCCTCACTGCAGGTCCTCTCTCAAAATTCAGGAGAAATATCGCTTGGATTACTTCTTCACATCAAAAAAATCTGAAAGACACACAGAATTGTTGGTAAAGCCTTTTGCTGAGCAAGCTAAAACTAAAACGGGTCCAGAATTCCAATGTATTCCTCAAGCTGTGGAAAAACAGAGTCATGGATACAAGGCTGAGGTGTTAATTTATATCACATAATTAAATTTTGAAACACAACAGAAATCAGATACAAGCCTGCAGAGGGGTTCCTCTTTTGATTTGTGTATATAGTAACAACAAGAGCATATCTAAACGCAAAGATTAGTCATTTTTTTACTAGAGCTCGCCTGGCAGGAAACCACACACAACCTCCAGACTTACCAAGCTGGCCAGATGCCACACATTAATTTCATGGCTGAAAAATGCAGTGATGAACCGAAGCTACTTCCTGAAAAACTCTGTCAAATAGTTAAGATAAATGGATTGTCCCACAGCTTTCATGGGTTTTTTTGGTAGCACTGAGTGGTTTGGGTTTCCACAGGTCCAGGCAAAGTTTACCTATGGTCCAGACCTCTATTGAAACCTACCAACAGAACAGCTCTAGTCTGATCAGTGAAAAACTAACGCAGATCAAAAAAGGGGTGGAATGCTATAACCAGAGCTGAAAGTTCCCTAATTCAGAAGCACTCCTTAAATAGCATAAAAACCTCCGAAGTCCACTAAAATATTTTTCCACATTTCCTCCTCTTTTCTGTTGTGTTGGCAATTCAGCCACTTATCAGCTGGAAAAAAAGGTCTCTGTAAGGGTCCTTCCACCCCCAAAAGGTAAGGTGTTCAAAAACTCTTTTCCTGAGCTGTCCAACAGAGAGAATACCTCTGTGTTTCACTTGCAATTACTTCCCACGACTTAATAAAAGGAGAAGTTTCTTACCAAAAATTCCACAACCCGTTGTGGTACTTGGGCAATGACAAAGACTAACTTTGTGTCTGTGACGGGTCTCTCATAAGAAAGCCACTCTGAGACATTTCAGTGTTCTGCTGACATTTGGCTGTGCCTCATTTTTGTTCACCTCTTTCCTTTCTCCACAACAGCAGCTTCAAGGGAGGGACGGATGAAGCAGGATGTCTATGACTTATTCAAAAGACAACTGAGCACAAGCTAAGCAGCCCTTAAGGAAGTCTTACCAGCCATTTTAACTGAACTTCCAGCTGACACATTTGGTGAGAAACCTCCTAATCTCCTAACTGACCATTGAAAAGGCAGCAATTTGGAAGACAGACTTCGCTACGTTGATGTAGTTAGGTCAACATTTTCTTCCACGCTTTGATCGTTCTACCACTATCCACACCTCTCAAACTCTAGGGTTAGATGCCTACAAGTGCGATTCTTTTATTTTCTCCTTAAACATCTGGCGAGGGCTCAGGGTTGGACCCAGCTGCACTGTGGAAGGGAGGCCGTGGAGATGGTTCAAGGGGGCTGTGCAGCACCCAAGGCAGCACCAAGCAGCGTTACCGGCCGGGGGGGACAGAAGTAGTGAACACACTCTTCATCAGTGAATTTGCACCCATTACAGAACAGAAATCTACTTGCTCAGTGAAATAACCAAAGTTGCCAGGTATCGTGCATCTTCTTGCTTGCAGATTCCCACTAATGTGGTCTCTGAGGCTAATTAGCTGGGGCCCAGTCCAGTAGTTTCAGACTATAATCCTAGCCAAGCTAGTCCCACCCCTATTACTTCCCCATGACATCCCCCAAGCACTCCTTCAATCTCACTATTGGTTCAGTAAGTTGCAAGTAGAGCTGAGAAGGAAAGAAATGATACTAATGTAATTCACTTTGCACTGAGCCCAACTTTCAAAAGAAGAAAACAGAAAATAAAATGAAAAAAGAAGAGCAAATAGAACAAAGACTTCCAGAAGCTAATGGAAGAACAAGAATACAAGAATACCTTTTTTTTTTTTTTTCAGAAAAACACTGACCAAGTGGGAGCAAAACAGGAAGAGGAATCATATTTTCTAACTCACACATCAGCCTTTCAGAAAGCTCACCACCACCCCCCTCCAAGATCTTCTATCCATGTCAGCAGTGAAGGGAAGCAAGAGCACCCCACGTGAGAAACCGCCTTTACTGGGTGAAATGCACACTCTCACCCACAGGAAACTGCCCGAAGAGCTGAACAGCTTCAAGTCTTCATCCTGCTTCTCCTCGTGTGCTGGGTGAGAGCATTTACTTCCAACCAACAGAGGTTGGCCACGGCACAGCTGGCACGTAGCGAAGATACGTCAGTGACTCCCAATGCCCAGGATTAATGGCTTTCAGCATGCCAAATTGGCCTTCTTACAGCATTATGTGCCCTTGCATGTCTGTGTGCAGACGGTGGAGAATTAAAGAGATGATGGATTATTACAGGAGATCAGAGATTTTTAATAATGCCTGACCTCAAGGAAAGACTGACACTTTCCCCTGAACTCCCCATTCCTTCTTTAAATTCAGATTTTAGTTTATAGTCTATCCATATTCCTGTTCCCTACACGATACAAAGGCAACTCTCATGCAGACCATGAAGATTTGATGAACATCATTTGAAAAGAAGTAAAAGTTAAGAGATGTTTAGTACGTTATGGCAGTTAAATTTGATTTCGGATAACTGTGCAGCAAGTAGATTTCTCACAGCTATGACAATGGCCATACAATGTATATCGTGTATACAAAGCACGGACCAAAATTATTCCACACCTCCAGGAAAATAAGTACCTTCCATGGACCCAATGCTTTCCAGGCAGAAGTTGATTATCTGATAGAAAACCAGGACCCTATACATACCCACTATTACCTAAGAAAAAGCTTCACCTTTACTGGCAGCAGCTCAAAAAGGCTTTTACTTTGTATAGCACTCATCCTGCTCCGAGCCACCAGGTGGGAAAAGCTGTGATAGATCAGGCAGAATTGCAGGAACTATTCTTGCAGCAAGGTGAAATCCGAAGTATCTTAAATTCCACATGGCCAACAGCAATCATCCTGATCTTCCCCCTCCCAACTAATACTGGTGCGCCTGTTTTGTAACAGCATAACTGGGTGTTCTGCTCAGCTGTTAACAATAGCTTTGTAAGCAAGTGTTGCAAGCCCTTATGGCTTTTTGATATGCCTATGTAGCTGCTTTTCTTTCCATTTCCCCTGCTATGTGCCAGGTTACAGAAACACTTCCAAGCAGCAGATTCAGAAATAGAAAGAGTTCAAGGCCAGGTTTCACACCTGCAACCTTGCAGCTCTGGGTTGCTCCAGCCCTGAAGACCAGTCTCCCTATTATAAATCCAAGGCTTCCTCTAACATCCCGGTTTTATGTTCAGTAATTCCAAATTAAGTTTATGGTTTTTTACTTAGTTGTTAGGGGCAGGAAGAGATGGGAGGAGGAGGGAGAGAGAATACTGCAGGCAAGCTATATAACCATTACATGTATCGCATTTGACTCTGATGAAGTAATTTAATTGAATGCCACAGTAGTTCATCCAAATTAATTTATCACTCAATTTAAGGACGCTGTTTCACTCCAATTCCCACCAAAAAAAAAAAAAAAAAAAAATATCAAAAAGAGCTACTCCTATTCAACACTAACAAACCATTCATGCTTTAGCTTCCCTAAATACTTCGGAGGGCAATACAAGTTTGCACAAAGTTTTAAAGGGTTAAATGAGCAGTTCCAATTTTTATTTCTATTGGAATTCTACACAAGAATCTGTTTTCTAAAGCAGTATAAAAATAATATTTCGTTTACAGCAGCAGCAAAAAGCTATCAGGAGGCATATCACCCATATGCCTCCTGAGAAGCCCCCCAATATGATACTCGTGTGCTACGTCCACGTGTGTGCCAATGAGAAATTTTGACACCCAGAGTGGATTCAAATAGAATAAGGCATCAGCAAGCGCCGTGGCTTAAGAAGCTATTTTGGTTTGTTCAGAAAACAAAGTCGTTCTGTAGCTGGACAAATTGCCACGCAAGACCCATTTCTCGACTCCAGGTGTGATTTATGCAATTCGTGCTGACACTCTGTCCATCTTTGATGGACTGTGTTATACTGCCTACCTTACACAGGACTTTTCTTGCCATGTTGCCCTAGTAGCCTTGAAAAATAGTTTAATAATCTCTAAATCTCTGGTGTGAAAAAAATTAAACAAAACAAACCAACAAATTTTATTTTGCCACAAGATGAGAAAAGTACATAAAAATTAAAACAAAGTTGGGAGGGAACAAACCTGTAACTCTGCATTGCCCTCTAGAAGAAATACAAGCAGGGCTCTCTTCTGATATATACTGACTGTCAAAATGGAAAATAAAGACCCAACAACATTTTTAGTAGAACAGGATAAACAACTCGCCTTTCTAGCTAAGTCTTTCTGCATAGAGAGACAGAGAGAGNGACTGTAAGCCATGGGAGTTTCTGCATTGCTACTTAATTCACGCTAAAATTCATTCAGATACTAGACAGGAGAAAAAAAAAAAGATAAAAGAAAAAAGAAAGAAAAGAAGAAAAAAGCTATTTCCAGAAAAGGAGAAAAAAAAAAAACAACCAAACCCCACCAAATCCAATGTCTTCATTTTAGAAGGCAAGAAAACTCTGGAAAGGATCCTAATGTGAATCTCAGACAAATCTGCGTTTTGCTGAAACAAGAACTTCGGGTTTAGGCCACGTATGAAAGCAGCTCAGAGCTCCCCATTAAGTCTAGTTCTGCTTGAGACACTGAGCTGTCGAAAAACTTCAGAGTGAAAATTTAGTAACTAGCTTACCACAGAGGAAAGAAGTTGAAAGAAAACCAGACAGTATCATCTCTGACTTAAGTTTGTCTTTCAGAAAATGAAGATCCTTACTTATATAGTAAATATAATACTGGAATTGTTTGCAAATAGGTTTAATCATCTAATTGCCACGTACAAGGAAAATCTATGCACTACCAGACCTAAGTACAGCTAATTACTAGAAGGCAAAATAAAGATTTTTATCAAACTTAGTGTGTGTTCTTCAGCAATTACATCTATCAATATTTATGTCACTTACAGGCCTCGCTGGGTGGTTGCTGCATACATTTTGTGTGCAGTCAAGAAGCTTCCCGACTGCAAACGTGCTTTTAAAAAGAAAAGCTGGCTGGAACCCTGCATTTCCAATTCAAGCAGTGGATTCTGAAGCCTGTTAACTCCCTGGAGCAGCTGATAGTTAAAGACTTGTTTCCGCTTTTCTAACAATTTCCTGGTTTGCATAACAATCCTAAAAGAAACACACTCGAGAAGTTTTCCAGCACAGAGAGATTTTGTCTCCAACATACTTCTAGTTTCAAGGCACAGAAAATATTTATGTATAATTACAATAACTTTAGAGAGATATTTGTCTACAAATACATTTACATATAAATATGTATCAGCTACTTGGTTTAAAACAAGATTATGATAATTTTGCCATATCCAGGAAATACAAAACACTGGCTTATGCCTGGTGCTTAACTCATGCCATTGTGAATAAAGAGGGGGGAGGGAAGGGGTTTAATGTTTAATTTCCTGTTAAAAACACACACAGGATAAAATCTTCCAAAGAGCAGTTATAAAACATGCATTTGTTAGCCAAGAAACTAGGTAAATATGGAACGAAGCCCAGGCTCACTTCTATTCCTTCCCCCCCCAACTTCTCCGAAGAACAAAGTAACCGAAGGCTACGGCGCGTATTTGGAGTCACTGAGCTCTACTCAGTGACGAGCTAATTAATCATTCTGGCTGATTTATGCACCCCCTATCCATTGGGGGAGTTCTTCGGATAACGCAATGACGCAGTGGGGCTCAAGGTACTGTATTGCCCTGTAGACTCTACTCCACACGTGCCAAGCACCCATCGTATCAACTGCTGGGTACCTTCCTGACACAACTACCCGGCTAAACACAAATAAAATAAGCATTAGCACGTGGTTGGGACCTACCAACAGATTGAGACTACCACTACCTTCAGAGCCTGCTGGAGACACTACAGAGGATATTATTTTTTGAGAAGCCACAAGGCAAAATATTATTTGAAACTGGGTGCCATCCAACCTGGAGCTGTGACTTCACCTCCACTGTGATTCAGCCTTCATCAAAGTTCCACCACGCATAATGATGTACCAGGCTATTCTTTAATTCACCACACTAGAACTCCCAGACAAGTACCAAATTTCTGTATGATATATAACAATTTCAGCCTTTAACAATCCCAGTTCTTCTCTTTGTTGGGGTACCAGAATTAGACAAAAATACGGACTGTATTTAGGGAAAACTGAATGTTTATAACTGCTTTCAACAGTAACACTGTATTTTGGGATCTTACAATAAAAACAATCCATCAAATACTTTCTGTCTACTGCGTTAGGGTCACAATCAGGTCCTCAGTACACACCTTGCAGATGGAATTGGAGAAGCTGTGGTACTTCTTGTGACCTGCTGGGATTCCCATTCAAAATTAGATGTAAACAACTCCGTGAGTAGCTTCAATTTTATTTTGTTTTTCAAATGAGGATAAATTTATCAAGAGCTCAAGAGCCTTCTTAGCTTTTGGTAGCACATTATTCAAATTAACATAGCTTAAGCTTTTTAAGCAGATGCACCTTAAACACCTTCTAGTCAAGGCATTTAGTTTCATATTTGATGCAAGAAAAGAAAGGCACAGAGATTACGTATCTCTGGTGAATTAAATCGGATGGCAGGCATGCTGAATTTCTTGTAGACTCTTTGTAAAGCTGGCTTTGAGACAATAAACAGTCCTGGGTTTATTTCTAAAGCCTGCACTTAACAGCCATCGTAGGCATTTGTGCTTTTTCCTTAAGAAATCAACCACTGTTGACCACTGATTTAACGACAGTTCATCAGTGGGTCTCATACCACTGCAGGAGCTCAAAATCTTCCTGTTTATTTTCACTTGCTGATAACTGGACTTTGTGCCCCGATTCCACGATTCTTCATGTGAAACGACAACTGACTAACAACATTGGGAGGGAGAAAGGGAATAGGGTGGAGAAACTCTGTAACACTAAGATGAGCCCTGACTTGCCTTCACAGTACTGTAGGTACCCCCAAGCAATGAAATTTCAGTAAAATTATTATGTTTCTGGCCAACAGTCAGAATATATAAAATGTTATGCACCCTTTGCCTCACTGTATGTTGCTGCTGCAGATTCCATGCAGAAGCAAGATTAATTTTTTTCTTTGCTCCTCAACAGTAAGGCAAGTTTACAAGTAATACTGCTAGTTACATCAAGGTATTAAAGATTCAAGTGAAGTACTGGTATTCTCAAGTGCAGTGCTGACCTGAGCCTTTAATCCAGATGAATTTAACTGCAGCGTGCATTAGCTCTTCTCGTATAAGATTCGCTTTGATTTTCATTCTCTCTCCATTTATCTTATGGCTGTGCCATATTCAGTAGAGGTCAAAGAGACTTCCCCAAAGAAACAGGAGCTGCTTCTTTTTTAGAGGGGGAAAAGCATATTTAAGACAGTTTGTCCTACTTTTAAACATGTCAGAGGACAGCACCCTCTATACTCTTCTTTCTCTGTACTCTCCTTGCTTCTTTATGTGTCCCAAAGCAATTAAACAAGCACGCACGTGTATGCACACACGGATACAAATGAAATGTGACATGAAAACACCTACTGAAGATAGGATATACAGCCCATCTGCTGCAAAGACTGAAATTATTACTAACATCTTACCATCATCCAGCTCAAGACAGAGATTGTACACAGCCAGAGGCCTCTTAATACGTTGTCCTTGTCTTCTTGATTGCCGTGGTGGGGCATTTGGAGGAGACACTGACATAGAGATTGGCTCAGGGAAAGTGGCATCAGGCAGGGTTTTGAAAATCTGCAATCAAGAACACAAAGGGTGTTAATTATTTATCACGAAGAGCAACCTGTGTAATGCAACTGTAAACCATTATCAAACAACATTTGTTTTGGATTTCATTCAAAGCGGGCGGGAGCCAAAAATCCATTCCTTCAAGTTTGGGAGTATGCCGTGGGCCTTTAATGAGTGCTTTTAAAATAAATAAATATAATATGAAAATAAGCAAGAGCACTATCTGCACATTAACCAAGCTACAAATCAGTTAATCCAAAGACAAAACACTTACAGCCCCACTTGCCTGCTAGGAAAAAAGCTTTACAGCTTTAGCTGGGTTCTATAATTTTGCCAGAATACCCATTTTAATTTTCAAAACTTGTGACATCATTATAATATCATCTACTCTAATGAGAAAAAAAATGTATTCTTAGAGAGAGCAAGGGGGAAATTTTGAGGGGAGGAGTTTTTAGCGAGAGATACCACAGTAATATACCATGTGAGAATTTTTTCAGTTAACTACTGGATATTGAGTCACGTTTATATTAAAAGATGATATTCACAAAGATGCGTATAAAAAGGATTTCCTTTCTTGTCATCATTTTTATCTTTTGAGTCATGACCATTAGCCTATCAACACTCCATACAAAAATACCATGGCATTTCTCTCTGGATTAACCAGCAATGCAGATCTGCTCAACCCGATAGCATTTCTACTTTAAGTGGCACACACAGGGTAGAGTCTAATGATGCTGATTTACTTCTAGAAAATTATCAGTATGCTGATACAGAATTTAGCAGCAGCCTTTTACAAGTGATCACGGCAGATTCACATGAACAAATTAGCTTAATATATACATATTTCATCAAAGACAAACCAGCAGCAACGCAACATGGTAATACAATAAGATGTAAGGCAACAGTATACATTGCGTTCTTTTACCCTGCAGCTTTACATCGGCACCTATCTGTATAGGAAATATAAGGAGGAGAATTGTACTGAATCTGCGAAGGTGAAGCTTTTCATGAAGTAGAAATTCATGCAGAAGGTATAAAGAGACACCATAGATAACATGTTTTCGGATTACTACAGCACGTATCAGGTGCAGCACGAAGCTAAAAGCCAGCCAGGCTACTCTACAGGTGAGAAAAAGACACAAAAATCCTTAAGACATAGTGTTAAAATATAAGAAACTCTACATGCTATAATATCCTGGCCCATTAACCCTGAATATTAACACTTGTAGGAATAAAATGACCCAAGAACCCATGCGTACACTGGCTTATAGCTGCTTAATCATCACTCTCTCACTGGCAGGTAGAAGATGCCGCTGGTATAAAATAATCAGAAACACCATTTTCCATGAAAACTGTCCAAGAATGATCGTATTGTCGAAACTGGGCAGCAGTGGGCGGGAAGCCTACGTATGGTGTGCAAAGGAAAGCTCCAGTAAAAAAATATTACCTTCCCTCCCAATAAGTGAAATGTTGCTGGGGGTGGGGGTGGGATAAAATGATGTCATTTGAACTTTCCCACAGCCGTGTTCAGAAAACTGGCTCCCGCCCGTTGGCAGGCTGAGGGACAAGGGAGAGCGAGAGAGCTTCAAACCAGCGCGAGGAACTCTCTGGAAACACAACGTTCAATAAGGCAGAAAGGAAAGAGTCCAAGCTGGCTCTGCCCAGGACAGACACACAGCCCTCTCAGAAGGTGACAAAGCCCCAACCGCGCTCGGAGCGTTCAAGCCGCTTCTTAAAAGACACTGCAATATATTTATAACGAAATCTAACGTGCACCTCCCGTGGCACTTGGGGAACGGTACCACACTGCCCCCTTATGTG
>JAHREE010000567.1:274613-305621 GCA_033628505.1 Tringa tobata
AAAAAAAAAAAGGTCAGAAGATCAACCACAGTCAAATTTAGCATTAAAGCTTTTCCCCGGACAACAAATTGTCCTCAAAGACATAAACACTCCATAGTATTAACACAGCCACGTGAACAACATTCTAAATGAAGTAGTGCAAGAATCCTTTTGTTTTTCTATGTTTTTAAGATATGCTATGTTTTGATAAAGGTTTCATGTACCTCAATTCCACTTCAGAAACTGGGAGTAGAAGCAAATAAAGACAAACCTTTGCTTGAAAAAAAAATAAAATTAAAAAATCACTAGTTGTTTTCAGGTATTTCTTTTTCAAACAGCACCCACATTCTAATGACGCAAGAACTGAACCAACAAATGCTAAATTAAGATTTCTTTAATAAACGTAATTTTGCTTATTTCCAAATATGCGGCTGACGGAAAGAGTTTGGATAAAATCAAGAAAAACTCAAGCCTATTCCCAGTCCTCAAAACCAATGTTTTTTCAAGTTTGTAAACGCTTTTCACGTAACACAGGAGGCCCCAGTCCAACCCACTGTGGTCCACATCCTAGTCATGTCCAGAGGCACCATCACAGGTTACTGAAATCGGTACTTCTGGTTTTCTTTGGGATGAATAGAGCAGCCACCACCAGCATAATATTTTCAGTTCCCTGCTCTCATTTCATGTGGACACTGGACCACTTTCTTCTCATTCCTCAGTGCCCTTCCATCCTCACATCCACTTCTCTACCCCTTTTTCTTCCCCTGCTTTTGCCTTCCTTCACCGTACCCAGTTTTATCCCCAGGAAAGTAAAACCACGAATATAAATTGAAGGAAAATCGGAGGGAGAGAAGGGACAGGGAAGGAAAAGGGCAAAATAAGGCATGTCTTTCTCTGTGCATTGCTTCAGAGCCCATACCATGGGAGATAAAATATTGCAGTCCTGAAGCTGACACAGATGTTTGAGGCCACATAATAAGCAGCCATCTACAAACACCACTATACTCTACCTCTATATTCACATTGGCCTGGAAGAGGAGAAATGCCACAAAATACCTGTGTTTCTACTCCAAGGAAATCTTTTCAAGTAACAGATTATGTGGTATTCTTATTCAAAATATCCTTCAACAAAGGAAGACTTGTGGAGAGTTCCCAGTTTCAATACCGAGCTGTTCCAACCCAGAGAAGGAAAATTAAAACCAGTCATGTGAGAAAAAGTCTCTTCCCAAATAAATATTAGATAAAGTATGTAAAAATCATTAGCCTTTTAATGAATTAGTCAGACACAACCATAACACACAGCAATAATTCTCAATACGGTGGAGAGAAACTTGCATTTTCTACCTCCTCCTCCTGCCTAGCCTTGCTCCATCCTTTCCTTCTTCTCTCACCCCCTTCCTCTTCCTCACACAGACTGCAGCCTTCTCAGCCATCCCAGATCTTTGAGAGCCTGCTGAACTCCTCCCTATTAGAAAGAAGAGATGATGGCCCATGGCAGCAGCTGCTACTTTCTCTTGGTTGCTCCACCTGGGCAAAACTGGCTCTTTTCTTTCCCCCAGGACGCAGGCAGCACTGCAACGATGCTGAGCCTTAAGCTAGACATCGTGATCAGAGCTGGCTCAAATTAACAGAATGAGCCAGATCTCCATTATGTCATCAAAACCCACAACTCGCCCACAGTTTAGCTGCACGCAAACAAAAGAACCACAAAAGCTACGTGGCCGCAGTACTATTCTTCCCAAAATATGAAGTTATCAACCCAACCAAGTAAGTTTTCCAACGATCCGCAGAAGAGCAGTGTGATGGCATGCTATACACCATTTAAAGACTGCCAACAATAATAAAAAAAAAAATAAACCTAGTTCTTGATTCACTCCAAACAAGGATGCACAAGGAATCTGCCCTTATTTACAATTATTTACTTCCAATTTCTCAGAGGTGGCCATGAAAACTCTGGTACAAAACTAACACTTCTTAATGCTATGGCTAAATGCATCACACTGGTTTTTATACAGTGTCCTCCCCTACTTTGAGTACCACAGAAGAAGCCCTCTGCATCATATGCAGGAAGCTAAAAAACTGAAGAAATACTGTCAAAAATCAAATACAGCTCAGTTTTGGCTTGTCTCGGAAGTTGATTTGTGACTTCCTGTGCTTTTAACGTTAAAACTTGAGGGAACCAAACTGTGCTGACCCCAAACATACATTTACAGGCTTAAAAATAATTTAGGTAAAACCACAGAAACTACTGCTCGATATTAAAACAGGAGTGATACGTAAAAGTCTCTGGAGTTACAACAGTACTGAAACTAAGGCGATAATCATGAGTCTGTGACAGCAATTTCCAGATAATTGATCAGTTTCAAATTCATCAACCTAAAAAAAGCACAGCTAATTGCTAGTAGACATCAAGAAGCGCAAAGAGAAATTCATATTTCAACACAGTTTTAAACGACACCTTCAAACAATACCTTCAAACGACGTTTTATTCGAAGTGTACAAACCTGGCTTGAAACAGTACCGTTTCTGATTTAATCTGTGCATTTCAGATCTTCAGCAGATGCGAGACCGCTAACGCTTGGCATTTATGGAAGACAATTGAGAAGATGACTCATTGCAAGGAATAGCTTACCCCAAAAAACGCTGAAGGGTTCAGACGCTGTGTCTGCCGGCTCAACCAGTCACTATTGGCAACTTTGAGCGGTAAAGCCCTGCAGCATAATTTCCTTCAGATTTACATTTTCTCAAGATGTTTGGCCGTCTGATAGCAGAATTTGGCACAGGTACACAATTTGTGAAGGAAAATAAGGTATTGGAATTAAAATAGTAATTTAACCTGTCGTAAGCAAGGTATGTGGGCAAGTTTAGTTTGTGGCTGCCACGGTGCATGGGGTTCACACAAACTAGTAATATAGCTGAAAACACAACTTTTTATATCAAACTGCATAATACAGAAACAGTCGTACAAGCGACACTCTAAATTCAAGGTAAAGCCAGATTATTTTTTTTTGTTACGTGAAAAGGTTTTCTACTTTTCCTCACCATCTCCTTCCTCTCTGATGAGCAGGCAGAGCGGACAGACAGCTCGATGCTGCCATCTCTCTCTGCAGCTCAGATTAGCAGCTCCAGGAGTTTTAAAAATCAAGACAAACTGCTGCTCTGGCAAACACTTTCCTACCACGTCCTCACAGGAGGTACAACCAACCCCTTGCACACAACAAAACATGCACGGAGTCTTCTCCACCGGAGCAAACAGCTCTGACGTTCCCATCAACTTTCATTGTATTATTCTTAGTACAGGATTCTAAATAAAATACTTCTAACAGAATCCCAAAATGTTCTCTCAGACACAAAACACGGGGGCACGTCCCACCAGCGTGGTGCTCAGTACAGGAGAGACAGGCTGCATATCTCGATGCCCCAGTGTCTCCTCCCAGGTAAAGCACAATGCTCAACCAGAAGCCGACACGCATTTTTAACCAAGACACCGCCTTCGATTCTTCTCTTCATTCAGAGCAAATAATTTCCTTTTTGGCTTTATAAAAGGGAACGTAACTGAGGAAAAAAAAAAAAAATTATCCAGCCATTGACAAGTTTATGTTCAATATCTCTGTTATGCTCTTCTCTCTCTGAATACCAGACTTTTTCTGCTATGACATGACAAGACTATTCTCAGTTTCCACCCACACTAGACTGTCCTCTCTTTCCACCCACGCCAACCTCACACCCATTATGATTAAAAGAGATAAAAACATGGCACACAAGCACAGTCTCTGAAGAGGCATCTGTCCTGTTTTCTTCTGCCGAGCATAACTTGCCTTTGATGTGTTATCATTAAAGTAAAATAATCAAGTAAAAATTGTTTCACGAACAAGTATACGTATAAAACCTGCAGCCTGAAAAATGGATTTTCACCATCAAATAACTATTTGGCCCAACCCCTTCTGAAGCAAAGTGCTCTCCTGGCCCTCCCTTTGTTTAGCTCAGCAGACATCAGCAGAAGGTCCTGCAGCTTCTGCAGAAAACAGAAACTGATGCTTTAGAAATGCTTCTGTCTGTCTCATGGATGAAGTCAGGATTTTGTTTGTTAAGCTTTTTTTTTTTTTTTTAAATGCAGTTGCTGTTAAGTTCAGAATTGGTAAAGAGAAAACCAGCAACAACTGCTTGAAATGCAATGGATGAAACAAGTTCATTGAAATGGAGCTAGGTGGATTGCTGAGTTCCTGGAAGGTAGTACCTCACCTAAACCCGTTCTTGAAACCCTGGGAAAATAAATATTTACTGAATACTGTTTTTTTTTATTTTCCTTAAGTAGTTCCCAAAGCAAAATTAATAGATAAAAGTCATTTTCCTTGGTAGCAACTACCACAAAGCACTTTATTGACTGCAGGTCTTACAAAGGCTGTGTACAAGGGACAGTGAAGCTGCAAGATCTCCAAAACCAGGACCTAGTGCAGCCAAATTTGGTAACTTCAATTCTCCACCAAGTATGTTTCAGGGCAGATCCCACTACAGGGACACACATTTCTATCCCATTACCAACTGTCTCAAATAATTATATTAGGTGGGGGTACACATATATTTTGCACCTTCTTACATGCCCCTAAATCAAGGCATAAAGGACAGAGTGGACTTGAACCACCTCTCAGTTTAAGCCACCCACTCACAGCCACGAGAAGAAACCCCATATCTAACCCATTTTTCCAAATAGCTACTTCATGAAGAAAGAGATCACATTTTTTTCCACAGTTATGGTATCAAAGGAAAAAAAAAAAAAAAAGACTACTTGAAGAAAACTATTTGAACACACCTATAGATAACAAACCAAAATATAGTGGACTCCACACTGCTTACAGTAAGCATGATTGATAAGGTATTGTAAGGTAGAATCATAGAATCATCTAGGTTGGAAGGGACCTTTCATCTGGTCCAACCATTAACATCACACTGCCAAAACCACCACTAAATCATGTTCCTGAGCACCACATCTACCTGTCTTTTAAATACCTCCATGGATGGTGATTCAACAACCTCCCTGGGCAGCCTGTTCCAATGCTTGACAACCCTTTTTGGTGAAGACATTTTTCCTAATATCCAACCTGAACTTGGATGCAACTGAGGCCATTTCCTCTTGTCCCATGGCCTGTTCCTTGGGAGAAGAGACCGACCCCCCCCAGCTACACCCTCCTGTCAGGGAGTTGGAGGTCTCCAGGCCGAACACCCCCAGCTCCCTCAGCCTCTCCTCACAAGACTTACTCTCCAGACCCCTCACCAGCTCCGTTGCCCTTCTCTGGACCCGCTCCAGCACCTCAAGGTCTTTTTTGTGGTGAGGGGCCCAAAACTGGACACAGCCCTCGAGGTGAGGCCTCACCAGTGCCCAGGACAGGGGGACCATCACCTCCCGAGTCCTACTCCCCACACTGTTCCTGATACAGGCCAGGATGCTGGTGGCCTTCTTGGCCACCTGGGCACACTGCTGGCTCCTGTTCAGCCAACAGGTCACCAACACCCCCAGGGCCTTTTCTGCTGGGCAGCTCCAGCCACTCTGCCCCCAGCCTGTAGCGCTGCAGGGTGTTGGTGTGAGCCAAGGGCAGGCCCCTGCACTTGGCCTTGTTGAACCTCATTCCATTGGCCTCGGCCCATTGATCCAGCCCATACAGATCCCTCTGTAGAGTCTTCCTACCATCAAGTAGGTTGACATTTCTGCCCAACTTGGTGTTGTCTGCAAACTTACTGAGGGTGCACTCAATCCCCATTGTCCAGATCGTTGATAACGGTATTAAACAGAACTGGCCTCAATACTGAGATACTGAGCCCCAGGGAACACCACTCATGACCACCTGCCAACTGGATTTCACTCCATTCACCACAACATTTTGTGCCCAAGCCTCCAGCCAGTTTTTTATCCAGCAAAGAGTACACCCACCAAAGGCCACGAGCAGCCAGTTTCTCCAAGAGAATGCTGTGGGAAACAGTGTCAAAGGCTTTACTAAGGATCAGGTCCTAGTTACTGTGCTATAGACCAAAACCAGCCTTTCGTTACATCATCACACACTGCCCTTTTCATAAAATCTGCCCCATCCTGTGCAAAGAGAAGATCCAGGCTACATCCAAGCAGGGTTTTGCAGTGAAGGCATCTTATCTGTAGGACACCAGCTTTATCTGCAGTGTTTCCCAGCTGAAAGACTCAGACTATAAATGCCGATAACTGAAATTTCAAAGTGATGAGACAGGCAAACCTTATTTGAAAAATATTCAAAAGAACAGAATGAACAAAAATAACAGCAGATAGAATATGATCTAATCTGGAATAACATATTTAATGCATCAGACAGGACTGATACAAAAAAAAAGTCCAAGAGAAAAAGGATTTCAGATACTTCTTACTGTTTAAATGTTAAACTCTTAGTATCACAAACGCTGCTCAGTCGTACTAATGATATTGTACACTAAGTGCATATATGGAAGTTATAGGAATGTGGAAATGTGAAAGACACAGGTGTGGTTTTTTTTCTCAGCTGCAGCACACAAACACTGGCTTCCTTTGTCATGAAAGCGGCTATTACCCTCTTCTGAACACTTCTTGAAAACACATTTCTTGAGGGAAAGCCATAAATAAAAGGCTGGGACTGCACAGAAGGAAGCTCCTGCTCTGGTCAGTGTTTCCAGTGCAGTATCTACCAGGTTAAGTCTTTCCCAGGGATCTACAAGAGACTAGATCACTCGGGCCTTCTTTGAAGAGCAGACCAGCTGCTCCACCACCTCCACAAACAGGTTGGGTTGATCATTACCTCGTGTTTCAACAGCACTGATGCACTTTTTGATGACGGTGAACCCTATCTTATCCAATTGTGCACCTACAAGGAAACAAACAAACAAACAAACAAAAAAACAGTTTGAAAAGTTTTAAAGCACCGTTACAATTATGTCTTTCACTGAAAGATAAGACTGGACTTAATCACACAGCTAGTACGTCTCAGGGAAAACTAAATACTCTGGAAAAGGAATATTTTACCACTTTTTCTAGAGAAATTCCCCTTTTCTCCTTCACCACCCCGCCTAGCCGAAGTAAAGGCTCATTCTGGTGGTAGTGGCTTCACTGAATCTGTTCACAGCAGCAGCCTTTGAAGAATGGGATCTCTGATTAGGTGCATATGTTGGCAGATGCAAAATGGAGCTTAACAATACTAACTGCAACATCAACAACATCTGAGAGAGTTAACCAAATGGGACAAGGAAGTACTTATGATGAAAAACATAATCATAAGCAGCAGGGCTTTTACTGAGTCCTACCCTAAGCCAAAGAAATTCCCACACTAAAGATAGAGGACACATGTATATCATTTCACAGCAGTTAATGATCTGACTATATAAAAGCAGATGCATTAACAGGACAACAGCTGAGATCCAGCGTTCCTCTGTTGTTCCTATCTTACTCTTTTTCTTCACATCAAAACTTCATTTTAAAGCTTATATTGCAAAACTGCCCTTCCCCCAAACATCTGGCCTTCTTGCTCCCGGGGACCTGATCTTGCACCAAGAAAATAAAGTCTGTGGAAAACTTCTATTAATAACACCAAGATCCATCTTTAACCAAAAAAAAAAAAAAAGGTAAGCATAAATTGCCTGATAATCCAAGAAGGATAACTGGTTTTGCTCACATACTTTGCTAACAGAAGAAATTTAATGTTGTTTAAAGAAAGACATCTCTTCTACTTCCACATTATGGTTTACATTTTAAATACATGCATTCAAGGTTTTTTTGCTGACCTATATGTTCAGCTGTGATTGCTTTTAAAACTATACTTATGCATTCCAACAGATGCGTACACACAATCTGGATTAAGAAATTATTATGCATTTACATCTAAATTAACCTTTTTTGGAGTCAATTCAAGCACGAAGTAAATTGGCAAAAACAGACTATTTCTCTAGCTTATGTCCAGTCCTACAATTCTTACATATGTACTAAACTGCATTACTACAAAACCCCATTAATCACAAGATCCACAGAAGTATATTTGTGGAACTCAAGAATAAAAATAATATATTTAATTATGTTGGATCCATAGGAAAAAAATTACCTTTGCCTTTCTCAATTGTAAAATGTTAACAAAAATCAGCTTCAGTAGTAATTCAAATACTTACTTCCATCTCGTTTTGCATCTGCTTTATTCAAATTGATGAACAGCTAACACAAAAAGAGTAAAAAGACATAAATTATTTTAAAGAATTTTATGAAACCAGAAGCAAGACACCCCCAACCTTAATGCCCAGTAGGCACAAATACAGCTGTTTACAGCTAGAACATATCACCTTAACTACAACAGCTCTAACAGCAGGATGAGAGCTCCATGCCCCCTCAGAAAGCAGATAATTGCACTTTATAAGAGTGAAATTTTTTAAAAAATTCTCGGGAAATACAGTTCCTTGGGGAGCAGAACAATGTTAGTTATAGCCACTGAAATTAACTGTGATTTATGTGCTCCATGTTCCTATGTTTCTCTGCAGGTTAATTTTCTCACAGTTCAAGTTCACTCAAACCATTGCGAACTGCTTAGATGAATCTTGGGAATTATGTGCCTGCTCTGCATTCCCAGAAGTTGTAAGCTTATTGGAAAAGTCCAGCTCAGACAATGTGTGATGGTAATCAACACCTCTGCAGATGAAAAAAGATTTTTACAATGACGACGTCACTAAAACCTACTGCTAAAATCCCCAGTAGCCAACTGCTGGGGACAGACATGTGACCGTGTCATTGACTAGAATACCCCATTATTTTTGGCCCATAAAACCAAGACCAATATAATATTTGCGATTGTAAGAATAATCCACAGAGTGTTTCAATTCCGCTGTTCACACCCATTTCCTGATGCAAACCAGAAATTAAGCAAATTCGAGTACAACCTTGTTCCCAGTGACATGGATTTTCTTAATCTAGTTTTAAAATAATAATACTACCACCACCACCTTATATCTAACTCACAGAATCTTCTAGGTTGGAAGGGACCTTAAAGATCATCTTGTCCAACCATCAACCTAATTCTGACAAAAATAAGCACCCAGAACAAACAAAAAGCAACACTATCACTAAACCCTATCTCCCAGCACCATGTCAATCTGTCTTTTGAACACCTCCAGGGATGGTGCCTCAACCACCTCCCTGGGCAGCCCATTCCAATGGCTGATAACCCTTTCAGGGAATTTTTCCTAATATCCAGCCTGAACCTCCCCTGCTGCAACTTGAGGCCATTTCCTCTACTCCTGTCGCCTGTGACTTGGGAGAAGAGACCGACCCCCACCTCTCTACAACCTCCTTTCAGGGAGTTGTAGAGAGCAATAAGGTCTCCCCTCAGCCTCCTCTTCTCCAGGCTGAATAACCCTAGTTCCCTCAGTCTCTCCTCATAAGACTTGTGCTCCAGACCCCTCACCAGCTCTGTTGCCCTTCTCTGGACCCGCTCCAGCACCTCAAGGTCTTTTTATGGTAGGGAGCCCAAAACTGGACACAGCCCTCAAGGTGGGGCCTCACCAGTGCCCAGTACAGGGGGACCATCGCCTCCCGAGTCCTACTCCCCACACTGTTCCTGACACAGACCAGGATGCTGGTGGCCTTCTTGGTCACCTGGGCACACTGCTGGCTCCTGTTCAGCCGGCTGTCCACCAACACCCCCAGGGCCTTTTCTGCTGGGCAGCTCCAGCCACTCTGCCCCCAGCCTGTAGCGCTGCAGGGGGTTGGAGGTCCAACCTCCACCCAAGTGGAGGACCCTGCACTTGGCCTTATTGAACCTCATCCCATTGGTCTTGGCCCATCGATCCAACCTGCCCAGATCTCTCTGCAGAGCTTTTCTACCCTCCAGCAGGTCGACACTCCCACCCAGCTTAGTGTCATCTGCAAACTTACTGAGGGTGCACTCAATCCCCTCGTCCAGATCATTGATAAAGATGTTAAAGAGAATTGGCCCCAGTTCACACTCACACAAGTCTTCCCACTGGAATGCAGTGTGGACTGGAATGCAGTGGACAAGCTTATACTAGACACTTTCTAGAATACCAATGTCATCATTTTGATGGGAAACCACTTATAAAAATCAATTGCTGTCTTACAAGGAAAAATACCTCATGTCAGCATTAACAGTTATCTATGCTGAGCTTCAGCAATTCACTCTCCTGAGTTTTATATCACTTTTATTCTTTCTTTGCTAAATATGTCGTTTTGCAAACTACATAATCCCAGTTTATTAAAGTATAAATGGGATCAGGAAGCAGGGGGCAATGAACATTTAAACAAAACCAAAAAAAAGTCACTTACAGCTTCTTTTCCATCCAAGGCTTCCATCCACAGCTTCCTGTCCTCCTCAGAAAACGCCTGCATGGTCACAGGAACCCCAGGTCTGCAAAAGGACCAACCACACAGAGTAACTGCATTCACCAGCAACTGAAAAACTGCCTTGTCAAATTCTACTTCCAACTACAAGCAAAAGCTCATTGCCCTAAAAGCCAGGGTTGGTGTTTTGTTTTTTGTTTTTTTCTTAATTACTGAACACTGCTCATCTTTCAAGTGAAAGGTGTATCACTGATGCACACAGTAGGAAATTGGGAAGATAGGGAGGAAAAAGGGAAGTGAAAGCAACCTGCAAACTATTTATTTGAAATTGATTGTGGAGAGCTTGTTCGTTCCAAAACTTGCTGGGAGTTACTGAGTTTTGTGAATTCTAAATAAACTTACTCTTGTATTGCTGTGCTACTACATAAAAAATGTCTTTTATCAATTTATTTGATGCATAGTCTTCAGCATAAGAGCAGCAACCACAGTTTTCCAGTAAATATTTTATAAAAAATAATCATGTCTTAATACAGTAACTCATTACAAAACTCCACTATTGTAACTTTCCTAAAAGGCAAGGATGGACAACTGTAGGACATAGGGATTAGTGAACAGAGATTAACATAAATCTGCTTTTGTGTTTATATAATAGGAAACTAAAAAGAGTAATCATGTGGTTCAGCATAGTGTACAAATCAAAGAGAGTTAAAAGCAGAACAGGTTATTTGGGTAATTATTTTTCTGCCAATTAAAAAAAAAAAAATCATTATATTCAGCCTGCCAATACTTTTGGCAAATTTGTAAATCTGATTATATAGAGATGGATAGAAACAGAGAATTAATTCATAACATTCTCTCCCTCTCTCTCTCTTTTCTATTAAATCTATCTTCAAGGAGCAAAATAGCTGTAGGGGAAAATGTTATCTGAAAACAACAGCACAGAGAAAAACAGCACAAATCCCACTCCTACCAAAAACTGTAACAGTCCATATTTTTAAAAGTAGAGACATTTCTAGTTCCTTTTCACTTTGTCATAAATTTTA
Organism: Tringa tobata; assembly: GCA_033628505.1. Classification (NCBI taxonomy): domain Eukaryota; kingdom Metazoa; phylum Chordata; class Aves; order Charadriiformes; family Scolopacidae; genus Tringa; species Tringa tobata. The sequence goes on from JAHREE010000567.1 coordinate 285,960, forward strand.
TCAAACCATAAAATTTAATCACAGCATAGAAGTCTATAGGTACAAATACCTCCTGCTCAAAAACTCTTTTCAAACAACACGTGAGGACAAGGCACACAGACAGCCTCTAGCAACCCAGCCTAAACTCAGGAGACTCAACTCTAATTTTGGAAAACAGCAGCAATCAATGAAGTCATTCTCTTTTGATTAGTTAGAGCAAGGAGACTACTAAGCCATAAACATGGAATCTCTTACTATTCTCACCGATAGATATTGAGCTCTTATGGTGGATGAGGGAAGCCTTGCCTCAATTTCTGCAACTAATAACCTTTATGACTAAAATAAGCTAAGACTGGTATCAGTAATAAAAGTAAGCAATAGGTTCTCAAGCCATACCAGCTTTTTTCGATGCAAACTGGTCTGCTAGTAACGCAGAGCTCCAGCCATCAGAAACACGCAAAATTAATCACTTGGTAAAAAAAAAATACCCTAAATAATTAGCTAAATTAACAAAAAAACCCCCCCCACAATGGTTTGGTTTTTTCTTGTCTACCTTTTTTTACTAGTTAAAACTAAAACCAAACGAGTTACTTTTATGCAGGTCAAACTTTCCTTCTTTTCACTAGAATTATAACTGTCAAGTCATCAGAGTATCACCTAGAGGCAATATGCCAAACTCAGTATATGTTGCAGGAAATATTATTTACTTGTCTTCATATTAAAGCCAAAAGAGACAAGGCCTTCCCTCCTCCCTGTTCTGTATTGGTAAAATTAAAATATAAGTAGTATTTCAGAAGGATGATGCTCCTTCTCAATAGAAAGTCTTTTTCCTACCCAAAAAGGCCTCTGCTGTCTCTTTAAGATTTAAATTTCTCTACATTTACCACTAGTCACCTCCACTAAACATGATGGAATACTAGAAACAGAAAACCATCACTTTCCCAGAGATTTAGCTAGGATCCTGGCACGCTCAGAGCTTCCGGTCATAAGTACCAGAATTTAAAGAAAAAAGAATCATCTCGGCTTTCTTTTTAAAAGAAAAATCCGTAAATATTCAGCCAGATCCAAACTGTGCTCCAGTCACACACAAGGCTCAGTGTCTGCTACTGAGAACTCCTTCCTAAAATTTTAGGATCTTGCCTTCTTCCACAGCACGGGAACAAAGAAAAGCCCATGGCCAGCTGTCAATCTGGATGTTATTTTTTAACTTGGACAAGCTGAGGGATAAGTGTGCCCCGAACTGATACCAAGGAAACAAGCTAATGGCCTGCAGCACAGAACTAATCTCCATGGGAACATCTCAGTACTACACACATGTATTATTAAGAGAAAAATGTCTGATATCAAGGTCACAGTGGACCAGTTGTGTCTATTATATCTAGACAGAAAGATGGATTAGACTTTTCCCACTTTTCCCAGAAAAGAGAATGAAAAATTGTTTTGCAGGATCAAGGAAACACTGCTGTCCATCCATCTCTGTTTAACTCCAGATACCCTATTGAGCAGGGATGACACACAGAGGCAGGAGGACTGACATTTCTCACACTACTTTCTTTAGCAACTTTATCAGACGCAGTTTGAAACCCGTCCAAAACGCTGACCCAAGAGGAGCTGATGTCAAGACCTTAAATCTCTGCTTCCTTTTCCACTGTTGGGACACAGCGTCAGGAGAGTTAAGACACACACACAGACACACCCCCAAGTCAAAAATGCAAGTTCAAACCACGCTGTAGACTTGTGACAAATGCCACCTGAGCTGTAAATGGGCATCCTGCCATCTGCCATGTGAGCTGGCAGAATTCAGATGTAGTGGTAGTTCTGCATTCCTTTACCCACTGCCTGTATTTATTTACCCACTTGCTGTATTTATTTGCAGTACCCTATTAAGTTGGATTCCCTCACCTTCATAACCGAAGGAAGACTACAGTGCTGACAGAAAGCAAAATTTATAATCTTTTTAAGATCCTTTTAGCAGAATAAATAAGCAATTCTTCTCTTTTGAAACAAAGCGAGAAAATGGTGGTGCTTCTAGGAGGAGCTGCAACAATATTGAGGATGCATTGGATGATTACACCAGCCACAAAAAGCCTCAAAATCCCAATTATCTTATTTTCAACCTGAGAATCAAGCACAAACCCTCAGCAACATGTCACTTTGGACAACAGGCTTGTGATACAATATGGTCGTGACTGTATAAATTATTACTGGGATCGTAGTCTATCACTATACTTATATGTACTTCAATTTAAGCCCCGTTTCTTCACCACGATAACAGCAATTCATAACAGTTTCTCTAACTTTTTCTACGCTTTTCTTTTACATGAGCTCAGACAATGTCTATATTTCATCTTACATCCTCACTGTTTCTGCTACACACACAACTGAAGAAAATCCAGTGAGCTGTGGCAGCGCTTGCCTGCTCCTCCAGTGACTATTTCCCATTGGAAGTCTGAATGAGCATTAGATAAAAACCCAACAAACCAGGTAGAAAACACAGCAGTAATATTACAGTCCTTTGCAGTGTGTTTCACGAGCTTACCTGTCAGAAGCTTCTAAGTCAAAACAGAATCGCCGGTCTATCGTATCTGTATTTCTTTTGGTACAATAGGTAAGGACGAAGAGTTCCTCATCACCCTGTGAAAAGAAAGTTTTTATGTGCCTGACCCCAGTAATTGAAAGCCTCAGGAAGCCAGCTATGGAAACCAAGAATTTACATTAAAATAATGGTAAAAGCTGTACTGAAAGCAGACACTTGCAAAAGAATTTGCTCATGGTAGCCGTTCAGGTGTCTGCATATAAATTCCATGGTCATTTATGGAACATAATATAAAAACACTGAGTCCATTGTAGCTGCTACTTTACAGCAGTACCACAGTTATTTAAACTAACAAAGATATTTTGCTATGAAGATTTTGCAGGTTACAACATAAGCACACAGGGAGTGCAAGAGCCTTCTCCCATTTTATGCCAGACAGCAATTTCCACAGTAAAGGCTATTGCTAGAGAACACAGAGGGTTCTTTACTATCTGTAATCCATCTTATAGACAGAACCAGTCTTTTCTTCGAGACCAACCAACACCAGGATCATATTTTACCCTTAAGTATTCAGAAATCAAATAAATCCAGCCATGAACGCTGCGTGGGTTCTTACCAGATTTAGTCAGGATTACCTGTACATTTTAATTATTTGTTGTCTTACTCAACATCTTCAGACCCTTGAGGTTGTCACTGAGGGAGTTACTGCATTGTGGGTTTCAAAATGGGAGATCTTTTAATACAGAAAAACTGGCTTCATAAGTGTTTTAGAATGCTGAATGCTTACACACATACTATATTAACTAAAATGGCTTATTACAATTAGAGTAAATCGGGGTAAAAAATTCATAGAAGTACTGAAATGATTAAGGAAGCCAAATGCCACTAATTTTCAGTATGGCAGGTTTTCCAGATCTTTTGAAAGATTCTTCCAAATCCAATATATTTGTAAACATACACAGCCCTCAAAATGATGAATGCCCTCTCCCCTCTGCTCAAACTAATGGGCTTAATAACCTGACAAAATTCCAACAACGTGATTTTTTAACCAAATTTGAAGATAGGGCAGGGTGCTGCATTTACAAGCATTTACTCAAGCATTATTTTCCAGCTTCAGGTATCTTTTTTCCTTGCAACAAAACGCACTTCATTCATATTAATGCATTCATTTAATGCATCATCTCTGAAGGTGCCGAGTGCCCTCAATTCCCAACTATTTCAATAGGAATTAAAGCCATTTAAAGATCAACAGAGTCTTGGGTCTTGAATATTTCAGATGCTATCAAAGATATCTGAAATTACATTCAGTTGTCAGTACAAATTATATTCCTATTAAAATCCTCTTTTCGAGTTCCTCTTCTAGTACTTACACCTCTGAAAGAAAAATCTGACTGGAGCATGTAAGAAAGAAATTTCCAAGTCTATTATATTTTCCTGATTTATACTTTAACAAGTTAAAGTCCCCATAGATAAACCAGATTCTAAATGGTGAAACATTGTGTGTTATCTGTACCACGTTCTCTGGTCTTCTAAAAGGAAGCAATTGAAAAGTCTGCAGAATTCTTATCTATTAATCCATCCGTTACTTTAGGTTAATGTCCTTAAATGGCAGACTGAATTGCATGAAGAAAGAAGAAGAAAAGGGACAAGGAAGCAGGGAGGGAAAGTATTTGACACATCTTATCTGACACATCCTCTGATCTCGATACAGGGCGAGTATAAGAGTAGAATATAAAAAAAATACACTTACAGCTTTCCCTCCTGATCTGTGTTCAAATGGGATCATGGTGAACTTCTTTGTCTCTTTCCTATACGTGCAATAGTGCTTCACCCAACTGGAGCCGAAGGGGGCAGGCCCTACAGAAGATGGAAGCATTAAATAGTATCTACTTTTTCCAGTTTGTGTGTTTTCTTCTCCTGCTTTTCAAAATGGTACTTAAGAGACCCACTTAATTCCTAATAATGAAGAATTCAAAGCAAAGGGATGAATTAAGAACAAAGTAATACAAATGTTAACTCACTATTTTAAAAACTGATATAGGTAGTATTTCACATTTATGCTTTATGACAAGTTGAAAGAATTATTAACATATTTTTTCTCTCACTACTACAGACAAAATAATTTTTCCCTATAAAATAAATATTCATTGGAAACTTTATTTAAGCAGAACCTGGAGACCTAGCTTTATACTTGGTGTAAAATTTGAAGCTAAACAACTGCAGATTAACGCCCCTGTGTTGCAAGCTCTACATTATCTACTCATTAAGGTCTGATCACATTTTCTGACATCACTCGCTCCTAACTATTCATCAGTGCCCACCCTACGTAGCACACACTTACTCAAGAGCCCAGCCTACTGCATCCAGTATTACTGACATTTGCACCATAATGTTCACTGTTAAAACTTGGATTCTGACCCTCTGTATTTCCTCACACCTATTAATTTTCTTTGTTTGCAAAGGAATCTTCTCTTTTGAAGGACTCTCCTCCAGAGTATCAGGGAAGCCCTTCCCCAGCGGCTCAAGCTGACAGAGGATTTCACTGCTCCTAGCTTGGAAGGTCTCACTGCTCCTCCCCAACTCAGCTTCAGGAGTATCTACCTCTTCTGAGTACTTCCAGCTTGTTCTAAAGCTCATCATGACCAAGACCAGTGAACTGATCTCACAGAATAACAACTTTTTCTTAGTTTGGTTTTTTTTTTTTTTTTTTTTACTGCTAGTTCTCTTAAAACTTGTTTCTGAACAGTGTAATACCAACATTTCCATGAAGAATGTTATAGAGTCTTCATTTTGTGAATCGTTTTATGGAAGTCTTTACTTAAACAGTAACCAATTAAATATCATAAAAGTAAAATCTCTTATCAGACTAAGCAAACAAACTGTCAATAAGGGCACACATCTGAAAAATATGACTTATGCATAAAGGTTTTTTAAAAAAAAAAAATTGCTTTATGGTCATTCCTTGAGTGGTAAAAGCTCTGCATCTTTTTCGACTTTTTTTACTAGAGTGAGAAAGAATTATATTTTTTCCCAAGTATCGACAAGATATGATTTGTGTGACGTGCATCTTCACAGCAAGACTTTCAACATCAGCTACCTAGCATATAGTCTGTTTTATTTAACCCTGTGATCCCAATTAGGTAATGAAACCATATCACTGAATCAAAGAAATGCCAGTGAATATCATCATACTAAACTAGCTCAATTTTCAAAGGCCAATTTGACCTCATGTCCTTGTCCAGCAACAAATGTTTGACAGTTTTAGGGGAGGTCATTAGTAAGGGCTTAAAAATAACATGAAATACATCTTTTGGTCAAATAAAACTTCCCTAAATTCAATCACCTTTGCTAAGAACTGTCAAGCTTTCAGCACCACGCTCTTTTTACAAACTGCAGTACTACTGCCATTACAGGCTTTGAACATCTACTCAGATGACTCTGTTTAATAAACTGTAAATTCTTTGCATCTTCATGTTACCTGTAGAAATAAAACTTTCCTGTATGCACAATATGGGCACTAAAGGAATACAAATATACCACTTACTTTTTTCCTGTACATAGAGATAGCCTTCCATCGTGAAGTGATTTGCTCCTTTATGTTCCTGAGGGTTTCTTCTGATCTTGTTCATGAGCTCCTCTACCTCTGACCTTGTGCCTTCAAAACGATTTCGTGTCTAAAATAAGATGGCAAAACCCCATTAGCAGAAAGAGTGGAAGAAAGACCTAACTCTTCCCGTCGGATAGGAGTTATAATAATTATTTATAAAATGAGAGAATGATTCAGGCCATTTTCAGATGGTCAATACACAATTTTCAAAAACAATTACTCTTCTGATAGACAGTATCAGAACTTTTCTGATATTCTTCAAAATTGAAGTGTGGTTTAGATATTAGCTGTTGTACTGTGGGATGAGTAGATTTCTAAAACAATGCACTGATCTGTTCAGAAAGTAGTGAAACACTGAGTACAAAATTACTTTGGATTTCAATATTCAAGTTTTCTTAGAAAAATATTACTACAGATGTTGGTTTAATTCATGAGATTCTTATTATTTGTCAGGAAGGAGAGGATTTTCTGCGGTTATTGAGAAAAAAAGCGACAGAAAGGTCACCAACAATGTATAGGTGTTGAGACTATACACATGCCAAATGTTTTGATCACACACAAGCAGCAGCATTAAAAAAAAACCAAACAAACCCACAAAAAACCCCCAAACCACAACCCACAACCAAAGTCCAGTTGATTAGTATTGCTGAATGTCATTCATTCCAAAGGCCGCCACCAGCCACAAAAGAAATATTTATTAGCATATCAGTAAAACCAATCAGCAAGTAACCACGCCATCCCCACCACAAATTATACAGTATGACTACACAAAATAGCAGAGCAGCTCACACGGGACACAAGAAACTCCTCAGTTTGGTCTGAAAAACGCTGGCAACTGGCCAACGAGCACATAACAAAACCAAAACTAATCTTGGCAGTACCTAGTTTTCTCCACATACCCACTTCCCCATTTAAATTCCAAGCTGGTCTTCTCCCCAGTTGATACGTGTGTTTTGAGGAAAGCACATGCTTCCAGATGCATGCTGATGTGTCTTGTTGCTTTTTGAGAGCACCTTTACTTTTTTTGAAAATGGATGAGCTTCTGAAAATGCTGCCTCGCCTATTTCCCCCCCCCCCAAGACAAGCATACAGTTGCAAACACTGACAAATATATCATGAATATAAACAGCTATACATTCTTGCACCCAGACGGTTACCGCTGTGCTCCTGACTGGCCATCTGGATGTACAAATCCCAGACTTGTGCTTGGAAGGAGTTTATTCATGGGCACAAACACAGTCCATGCAAGCTGGTCAGAGCAGCCACCCATCCCCATATGTTTTACAGAAGAAGGCTGAAGATATGCTTTAGGAGATGACTAAGAACAACGGCCTTCTTACCTCCAGGCAAAACAACTGCTCTGAACCCTCCCCATATCCATCATCTCAATTTCAGGTCACATCTGCTTGCAAATTTTGGAGTTAGAGCCTGCATATAAACTCACTTCCAAGGCTCCAAACAATTTTGTAAGCTCCTTTTCACTTCCTAGAGGAGCCGCATCCAAAAAAATACACTCTGTACTCAGGACAAAAGCAAAAAAAATTGATAGTGACAGATTGCTCATACCTAAACATTCCTGTTTGAGCACCGATTGCTCCAAAGCTAAATGTTTTAAGTGATCCTGACAGGATCTTTCTTAGCTGTGCAGTGATCACAAATCCGAGGTGTGCAAAACGCACCCTGGGAGCACTCCAGGTTTCTTGAGAAACCTCAAGAACCTCAATTTCTGTCTCCCTTTGCCCCATGACAAAGCTGAGCTTAACCAGGTGTCAACCAGAGCTGCTGCCCCAGCGTGGCTGTGCCTCCTCTTCCCAGGGGAGGCCAGGTTTGCTTGCAAGGATCCTTGTATGGGGCTGGGCACAGAACTGAGACAACAGGAGAAAAGTCCTGGGAGCACGGATGAATCTAGTTGGAGTTGCAGGATTTTTTACAGAAGAATAAGACCGTTGGAAGAATCAGCTTACTGGAGCTTGGGCTACAAGGCTGGGGTGGGTTTTGTTTTGTTTTTTTTCTTTCTTTCATTTTAGAGGGGGGGAGTGAGGGGAAAGCAGGGCCTGGGGCAGGGTGTGGAGAAGAAATCCACAGCATAATTCTCAAAGTAAAGACAACCCAAATGAAAGGGAAGGCAATTACTACAGCTATACTGGCAACTCTCAAATCACTCTCTGTATCCAACCAGGCTCTCTGTACTCAATCTTGTACCCTTCAATTTCTAACATGTCAGTCCAGTGTTCTGCCAGCAGCTCAGCTGTACCACAGCCAAGCCCTAGTTCATTTTTCCTTTGGGATGTTTTGTTCATCTTCAACGCAGTGGAGAACGTGTCATGTCCTCTCATGATCTTTTCAGATGCTTCCTTCTATTCTCTTCTCACCTGAGATGATTATTAAGCCTTGCCTCCTTTTTCTCTACAGCTTTTTGAAATCCAGGTCATTCATTCTATCTATTCGTAGAACCTGCACTGTAATGCTCAATCTCTTTTGGATTTCCTGGGGCACGCTAGAATATCATTCAGCCAACTGAAAATGCAGCTGTTGAGATTAGCTTACTTTCTTATTGCTCATCGCTTTCTTCAGATCACTTCACTGGCTCTTTTCCATCCGTAATCTGCAATCCAGCTCTTCAAAAACTGTACCACAGCTTCCCTCTCACGTTTCATCTCTCGCTCGTCTTGCATCAGCTCCCCTCTACCCGCTGCAGCTCCGTGCTGCTCCTCACTCTGCTCAGCTAAGCACACAGAAGAAGCAGGACTCTCCTGAAATTTCTTCCAGCAGCACTGATTTCTGCCATGAACGTCTGCTTACGAAGTCACCACTACTCAGTTCCCCTACCCAAACCGAACGAGGGCTCAAGAGGAAACTTGAGACTTAAACATACGGGAAGAAAATTCAAGGAATGGTATCATGGCACAGGAATCATGTCACTAGGGATTACAACAGCCCTAATCCTCTCTTCCACCTTCCTGCCTCCCTCCTACTATCTGCTAGCTGAGCCACTTCTAAAAATAAGACTGCAACCTCTGAGAAGAGGTTTTTATGTCTTAATTCTAATAATTCTTAATTCTAATAAGTCTTAATGTCTAATAATTTAGACTGAACATTAGGAAAGAATTCTTCACAGAAAGAGTGGTCGGGCATTGGAATAGGCTGCCCAGGGAGGGGGTTGAGTCACCATCCCTGGATGTGTTTAAGAGACGATTAGATGTGGTGCTGAGGGATATGGTGTAGGGGAGGACTTTGTAGAGTAGGGTAGATGGTTGGACTCGATGATCCCAAGGTTCTCTTCCAACCTAGACAACTCTATGTTTCTGTGATTCTATGATTCTATGCTTCCAGGTGCCCTTAGAGGTCAACAAAACAGACATCACGAGTTGCTTGTTCCCAGCAACGCAGATGGTTTGTTCCCCACCAACAGGCCTCCGGCACACGCAATTCCCTCTGAACGAGTTTTATTCTTCAACAAATCTCACTACAACAGACCACCTGACTAGCGACTTTCAGTCCCACTGCTCCAGCCTCCCACCTCTCACTCTTCCTGCTCTCCCAGTCCTGAGCAGATCACACCGGAAAGTCTGGTGTGAGGGTACACTAACTAGTGGTGGGCTAACCGGTTAGCCTGCCCTTGAAGGAACACATCCTTTTCAGCAAATCACCACGGGTGCTAACACCAAGTCTCCTTATACAGTCCTGCACCCCAAAGCAACAGGGATGTTCTTGCCTGGAAGGGCTGCTTCAAGAGAAAGGGAAACTCCAAGTCACACCGCTGGCAGACAGTCAAAAATGTGCTGTTATGCCAAAAACATGCTGATAAGCCCAGCCCTTTTCCCCTCTTTTTCTTAGTTATAGATACTATAGCCCTAGCAAGCAATGACCCTCAGACACGACCACCACATACTCGATTTCAAACACACCAAGAACTGCAGCATCTCATTACCTGTCCTTGAAACTCTTCAGCGTTGTATGTATTTTCACAGATTTTAATTCGTTCTTAAACTCTATCATGATAATCCTTGTCTTATTTCTCTATAAAAAACTGCAAAAAGGAGTGGTGGCCTTTTACACAGCGCTTGTTTTTTAGAGGAACGTCAGAAATGACAAAAGAACTCCCTGGAATCACTGGTGGTTTGTTCAGTGATGTGAATGGTTAGCCAGGAGATGGCACCACATCCCCAAATTTCCCAGGCAATGCACTAACACCGAGGAAAGTATTGGCAATATATAAAGGAACTTAAGTGTGCGGTTTTACTCAAAAAATTAGAAAAGGCACAGAGATCAAATCTCAACTTACATTTTGTATGTTTATCTGCAGGGCCATTTTGTAATGATTGAAGTCTTTAGCAAGTTCATATCCCTGGTGATAGAAAGTGAACAAACCCTGGAAAAACGATAGCACCTGAAATACAAACAAAAGACTCGTGAGAAGGAAAAAGTCCATTTACCAGAATATGATTGCTGCACATAGCCTTTTTTTTGAAAGATTGGAGATGACAAGATGATTATTTTAAAACAAATTTCCACTAATGCCTACAGTTTATTAATAACTATTTAGAGCCAAATGATCAGTGTATATAGGCATTTTTGGGTCATCCTGTCTCTGGAATTTCTCAACTGATCTCTACTTTAAAGTTGACCATAGGCAATGTATAACGCCTATCTCCCAAACCTTCCTATGTAATGTTTTCCTACAGCTGCTCTGAAAGTAACGATGTCTGGAATAAATACTTGTGCACGAGGAGGTAATCATCATTCTGACTTTTAATCATCGTTTCCCTGGTTGTTCCCCTCCCTGCTAATGACCACATTGAGCTGACTTTCATAACAGTCAACTGGGTTTGTTCGAAGAAGGAATCTTTCCCTCCAGTAATTTTATCCATCGCTGCTTTTTTGAATGCAGATCTGGTCCTTTATCACAACCTGCAAACAATCCACATTGCAGTTGCCCACTTCAGTGTTTCAATTTAAAAGAACAGACAAGTTATACTATATTGGAAACAAGGTGAGGAGCTGTACTGCCTACCTCTCCTGTTTGGTTCAGGTTTTTGGAGTTACAAGGAAAGTTACAAAGTTACAAAGGAAAGACCAACTCTTCTTTAATGAAGAGAACAAACCGAAGAACATATTAAATAAAGTCTGAAGTAATATGCAAATAAACCATTTTCAAAAGGTATGGCGAAGAGGCAAATGGATAAGAATGTGGTACTAAATAAATTCAGTTTACTAAAATAATTTTACTAATTTTCAGTTTATCCTAGTGTAAACTTCAAATGCAAATTAAGCAATATAACGTTCAGCCTCACCCAGAGAGAGCTTTCAGAAAAGAGAAAGGGACATATTTCAAAAACATAATTTGAAGACTCTAGTCTGGCTCTGAGGAAACTTCAAATGGTTTGAAACACAAGAACTGAATCCATAGCTATTTAGGATTTTTAAAAAGTACTATTAAAAATTAGAATATTTAAAAAAATATATCCCACAAACAAAAACCATCAACACATCAACAACAAAAAAATCCCACACAACCATTTTTCAAAAACGTTTTCCCATTCCTTGAACAACACTAAGGCATTTTAAGCAATTTGTTCCCACTTAAGGATTTTAGCCTCTTTTTCACAAAGGAATAAGCTATATTAAAATATGCAGCTCATTAGCTCCATAATGATGAACTACTGTGATAAGAGTCATTTGGAACTTTTTTCATTATTACATCAAAATAATTGTATCAGAATAAAAGAATAGGCTTGGCCCAAAACCACAGACCTCAGAGCACGAGTGAATGGAAGTCACTTCCACAGCCAGCCTCCCTTTGTCTCAGTTTACTGTTCTCTTGTTGTTTCATAAAGTTGCATTTATACTACAAAGCTAATGCAAACTTCAGAAAATTTTATAATAAATTCTTCCCAGAGATGTAAGTCTGGTGAGTACATGTACGATTTTCACTGAAATTCAGTGGAACCCCTTGATTTCTGCACAGATTCAATTACAAAATCAAACATATCAGACCACATGGTAATGAACGTTTTAGCCAGCAGCACCCTCTTTATTAATTTATATCTGCACTCCTTCACTAAAAGACCTTTAAGTGCAGCCTTCGTATTGAAAAAAGGATTCCTTCCACTAGTCAGGAGTAACATTTCACCGGTTTAAAAAAAAATAAATAAATGCAAGAAGTCTGACCCAAACATCATCATCTTGAATCCTCTATTCTAACTCATACCATAAATCAAGATTTTTGCAGTACAGCACAAAGTTTCAAACCTTTTCTGAAAATCAGCATCAATGGATCCAGATCAGCTGTGATTACTGAGGTCAACTTTGAGACGCCTGATTAATTGTATCTGCACTAGGAATTTGCACACATGTTAACAAGTGCTTTAAATTCTGTTAAGTCACAGAATTGCATAGGCTTTTCCCAGAAAACGGAGCTCCTTGGCTTTTGTCCAGTTGCATTCCTTCTCTGTCCCTTATGAATGACAGGGTAGGCTGAACTCACTGGTACTTACAGGTTCCACACACTCAAATTTCTTCCGCTCCTGTATCTCTTGCAACTTGCACACATACTCGAGGGACAGCTCGTAGAAGTGTTTTCTGTTCTGCTCCACTTGGTTATCTGCCTGCACACAGAAAACAGCTAATGAAGCTTCGAAGACATTTTGCAGACAGCTTCAAAACGACACACAAGTGGCAAGCGATAAGATTTCTCCAGACTGAGATTTGTTCCTTTACAACACAGCTCATTCATTTACTTTTAAACAGCAGCAATTCCCTTTTACTAGGTAATGTATGTTGTCCTTAATCATCAGGCTAAAGTTTTTAGAAATAACACCTCTTCAAGCTTCTTTTCTATGGAATCCAAGCCAAATACATCAGAGCAGGTACTTGTGCAGAGCAGGTACTTTAATTGCATTGAGGAGGTGCCTGCCCAGACAGAGAGGGGGGCTAGCAGCATCTTCTGTTAGAAAAGGGGGAAATCATCTCTCCAGCCAAACTAGGGAAGAAAATGTTATTGTTGAAAACCACATTGCTGGTACCACAAGCTTTATGCTAACAAGCCAAATAACTGCTATAAATAGCCAGAATGCTGTTGTACCCATCCCACACCTTTGCTCGCTCTGGCTGGCAAGAAAAGCAATTAAAAAGAATTCACTTATTGGTAAAACACTTCACAAGTTTCCACAGACCATCAAATATTTTGAAGTGCAGCTTTATTAGCTGCAGCTGATTTTGAGCTCAGCTTTGCTAAAATGCTTACACCATATTGATGGTGAACAGTCATATTTCAGCCGCCATTCATCTCTAGATAAACACTTAACTTCCTAGCATATATGTATTATTTCATTAAGTTACTAAGGTACATGCGCTCTCATTAAACTATAAAAACTTCAAGAACAGGGTAACAGAAACCTTTATTAAAATGCAGTAAAGAAAGGCTATAAAGGAATATTCTGTGGGATTAACACTTAGCCTGCCCATGGGATAATACCAAATGCTTCTACGCTAAATTACAAAAGGGAATGGAGAAAGGGTTAGGTGAAAAGACCAGACGCACTATCATATGCTCTCTCTTAAATACTGAGACTACATCCTTCAGGCAGAACAGTGACTGCTGTGCTTTAAGAGGATAAGTCCAATTAGCTTTAAGACAGTTTTTGCCTTAAGAGGTACTTGGCTTTGCTGCTCCGTGCTAGAAATGTGTCAGCAGTTAAAGGGGCACCGCAACAAACGCCACTAACCAAATAAAGCACCGATATGCTCATCAGTAAGAAAACACGTTTCGAAAAGCCAGGCCATTTCTATGCGTGCTATAAACCATGCAACATCAGAACTGCTGTGAGGTGTCAGCAAAGCTTCTCATGATATATACGTGTTCTGAAGGCCCAGCCATAGAAAAAGACTACGAAGCGGGTCTACTGGGACATCTGGCTAATCGATCCTAAGACTGCCCTATATACAACAAAGCCCCGTGTAAGCCTGTTTCTATCCCTCTTCTTTGCTTTTCAGCTCTTTATTGCTTCGGCTGCCTCCCCCAAGAATACAATACCCAACACAGCCCTTATATTAATTCCTCTCAACGCCCCTGTAAATAAATTATCACATCTCTCCTCAGTTGTTTTGAGGGATGCGCCTCCCCGCGCACCCAGAAAGCTCTCTCCCTGTTACGTTGTACTTTGTGTATTCCCCAAGAAATACAGGAATAAGGCACACACCATGCCTCAGTGAAATTTCAGGAATATCCTTACACTAAGAGACCCAAAGGCATTGTTAATGTAAGACACACTCCACAACATGGCACGTTTTTCATCAATTTTCTGTCAAATTTATACCTGCATACTTTATGTACTCCAGTCAGAAAATCACACAACTAGCCATGTATAATACTAAATTAAGAAGCTTTTATATATAATTATATACAAATGCAATTATATACACCTATTTTCTAAGCTTGTGCAAGAAAGCTTTTCCTATTTAGCACTCTGACAACATGATGCAAGTCTTTTTTCTTTTTTTTTTTCAAGTTGCTTATACATTTATACTCCAAAATTAAATGCACAAATAAAAGAGCCTGAGTGAAGAATTTCAGAATTTTTGTTCATGAAACTTTGAAGCACATTTAAAACAAATCTATTTGCTCTAAAACTTCAGACTATATTTGATAGAGCTTCAAAATGCCTCATGCGGGCATGCTGTATTTTTCCACTGAGGTTAGGTCTTATTTCCAACTTTGAAATATGGTTCTCAATGTCATCAAGTAAGAGATCATAATTAATACTTTTTTTTTTTTTTTTTTTTTCCATATTTTCTGTATCAAGTTCTTTGGCAGCCAATCAATTTGATAGAAGTTCCTGAGACACGAGCAATGCCCATTAACTTCACTGGGACAACTCAACCCCCCCAGGCACACTCGCTTGTGCACATGAGGACCTATGTTGCACACACACTATGGAGAAGAAACATCCTAGTGAAACTCCAGAACAATTAGAGTCCTTAAGTTCCTACCTACCTTGCAAGTTACATTAACTGCTTTTTATGAAAAATGGCATAGATTCTATGGAATGAGGCAGACAGCAGGGAAAAGAGTTATCTCTGAGGAAAACACTGTATTTAGTGATACAAGGTATTAATAGACCAAGCATTAATAATTCTGACATAATTACATTTCTCTGGAATAAAAAAACCCTCTCCCTACAGCAAGTCTCTTCAAGATGTCTCTGCTATTTTCTCATGTACTATTTGCTGTGCCTTGAGAAATAAAAGCTATTACAAATAAGGATGATGATAATAAACCCACAGGGACAGAAGGAATGCCAGGCAAAACAGATCTGTTTTTAAGTTATAAATTGTCAACAAGCTTTTTCTTTGTAGCGTTACTTGAAAAAGAACAGATCTTCAAAACATGAGAAAGAAAAAAAAAAAGCACAAAACCACTTTTGGTCGGGAATATGTCCTGCTGTACTTTGCATTAAGCATTAACACAGGACACTTAGTCAATACATACAATGCAATGCAAATTACATATACGGTAAAGCCTCGTAGGATGTGCAGCATTTTCCACAATATACTTGCACTTTGCTATTCCCTTAATTATATAAAAAAAATAACATGATGCTCAGTGCTTCATATATGTCCCAAGAAAAGCCCTCAATTCAGAAAAAGGTAAGAGTACACCAAGTTCAGCAAATACTGATTTTCTCACCAACCTTTCCAGTTGACAGAAGTTTTTCTTGTACCACTAAGAATGCTGGGTTTGTATCTACATAAAGTATATTTACCTATTCAAAAGCCTTTAGCTTGCATAAAAAAAAGAGAGAGGCAACACTACCTCTTGTAATTGTAGCTCTTTCTTCTTAGCTGATAAATTCAAATGCTTTTCTAACAGACTGTAGTTCTTCTCTGTCTCTTTATCAAACTTCTTCTTTTCCTCCTAGACACAGAAACAAAGTAACATTCATTTATATATAAAAATGTAAGAAAAGCCTCCTTCTTTCCTCTTTTAAAATCCTGCTTAATCAGAAACAAAGAGAAACAATCTATCATAGCTGCAGCAACTAAGGAAAAGTACATATTCAACTCCTTTTTTAAAACTAATTTAAATGTTAACTTGAAATGAAACTCCATTGGATCATTCTGGTGAAGGTTGTCACATGAACGTTTTCATCTTCTAAGTTAAAAAAGCCAAAAAAACACCTCTTCTTGATTTATTGCATCATCCATATCATCTCGGTTTTGAATACAGGACTTCAAGGGAAATACCAGTTTCACTGAAAAAAAGAACTTTCCACAGTCAACAGGGGAAAAGTTCTAACAGTTCCACATTCAAAACCCAAAGTGAATACAGCTCCATATTCCATAGGATTTCTTGATTTTAAAGCCATACAAAGACCTCTGCATTGAATTCCTGCTTCTACCAGACTGTTGTTGCTCCAGAGGCAAAAAAAAAAAAGGGGGGGGGGGGGAAGAAAAAAAGAAAGACATTTGTAAAATATAAAATCATGCCAGAAAAAGAGAAACTCCCACAGACACGTATGCAAATGTATTTCTCTGACCATCAAAAGCAACAAACTGGAAGAGGGAAAGCCACTAAATGTTTCTAGGAAATTTGAGTTCTTGGTTCTACTTTAATAGAAGACACTGTAAAACAACCCTTTTGTTCCCTCAGTTCTAGTTTCCTAACTCTGTGTGTTAAGGGAGAAATCAGTATTGAGAAAAACGAACCAAGCAGTTTTGAACCTATTTCTAGTATAATTAATTGCAGTTGAAAATAATCTGAAATAAGTAAAATCAAGTATTATATTACATCTTCAACAACTGACTCCAGAGACCTACTTGTTCTTCTTTTTTTCCTGTTAACCTTTCATTTTTAATGATACTATATATAAAATATTATAAATGATACATGGTTTTGTTCTCCGGATTCTGAAGATGGCATTCTTTTAAAGAGTGGATCTAAGCTGTTTAGAATTGCTTCTCAGCAAGTGTTTTTACCAAAATTGCTAGTTTTTTTCTCCAGGAGGAGTCTAAGAATTTCCTTTAAAAAAGCAGCCACAATATTCCTTACAAACTGAGAAACGTGAAGGTACACACATGGTATTACTGTGATTAGAGACAACATATTAGCATACGGGAAATTAGGAAAAAAGTAGGGGCGGGGAGGGGGAATCTGTGTGTTTGTATTAGCAAAATTTTCATGGATCTGGTCAACCTTTGAGAGCTGCCAAAAAAAAAAAAAAAAAAAAAAAAAAAAAAAAGAAGAGACTGCTATTGTCTTCTAAGTAGGCAAAGTCAGAAACTCTACATGTGTATTTTGGGATTAGAGCAGCAACACCTTTTACTAAAGGGTAATTCAATAAGGGTGCCGGCATCCAGCGCTATGGAGCTAAACTTTTTTCCTTTTCTTTTTCTTCTTAAGCCTAACTCAGACCATTTAATCAGCAGGGGATGTTAGATACAGGAAAATGTGAGGCAGCAGATTCAACTTTTATTTTGTAATGGCAGAGTGTAAATTTTTCCTAAATATTTTTTCCTTACTACACAATGTTCCAGCTAGATTTCACTACTAGATGCCGTAACCTGGTTTTCAGAGCTAAACAGTATTATATTTCTAGTGTCAGTACTTTCTTTGTATTTCATTGTATTCAGTTAAAAAAATTCAAAGAGTTAAGCATTTTTACTGGATTTTCACTTAAACATTACACAACTATGCAAGACTGTTCTATTTAAGGTCATCAAGAATTCTGTCAAAAAAAAAAAAAAGGCTAAATCACAAATAAGAGCTTCAACTTCACTGAAGCAGTTTACAGGGACACAAGGGAAGAAACATCCATTCAAACAAAATGGGAGATGCAGACTGCCTGAAAGTTACTTGTCATGTTAGAAACATCAAGGACAGAGTTCTGACTAGGAAATGAGTGAAGATCATGAGATAATTTAAAGCATTAGGAGCTCTCACCCCAAAAATGGCAACGTTCTTTAACGCCCAAAATACTTTTGAAATAATCCATTCATGACAGCTTCTTCTATGCCAACAGCTTACATTTAGCATGAATTCTCTTCTTCCTTGGAAGATTCCCTACACTACAGACCAAGTTTTTATTGAACGTGGGGTGTGACGTCTAGATGTACTTCTCAGAAGTCCATAAAATGACACAAAGCTCATTGTACTACTGAACTGCAATGATTTACGCTCAACGGGGCATTTTGCATTCCCGAACACTGAAATCGTATTCAGAACATGTTAATTATTCCTGCTAAATTCAAAATGTGTAGCGCTCTCATAATTGAAACATTATCTTAGCTATTACATATCACTGCTGATGAAGTCACGAAATTATAAAATAAAACATCTGCAGAGGGTAGTTTAAAAATATATGAATGGAATTTTGCAACAGAAAACTGTGTTAAATAGCTGAGTTTTCTTTTATTATATTTTTTTTAATATACATTTAAATTTCTCATCGGAAGAAGGAAGGTAGACAGGCAGAAAGAGATTAAATTTGTCCTTGTTACTTTTATCCAAAGCTAGTCTGTATTTAACACATTAAGTTTACTTTGCGTTGTTGGTGTTTTTTTTTAAATATACACAACATAATGACAAGCTTAAAAAAAATTACTGAACACTCAAAAAAAAAAAACAAAACACCAACTTTGCATGAAATCTTGTCTTTAGCCTCTCCATCCCTATTTTTTTCCACTCATGCAGAGGCAATGCGTTATTTAGTCAAAATAAAAAATAAAATAAAGGCAATTTTCACTTTGCAGGTTGAAAAAATACGGTTAAAAGCAGATGGATGAGCAAGCTCTTTTGGGTAGTTAATATTTTTCAGCCTTTGATTGTGCAACTGCAAGCAAATACAAAGCAGACCAGGATTACCCATTAGGAAGGGGGGGCAGGCTGTTAGGAGGATTGCTCCTATTCCAGGCACAAGAGATAAGGGAGGGGGAGGAGAGGAGAAGAAAGGGAGAGGACACATTCTTCTCTTCTTGAAACATACTTTCCATTTGTTTCTGAAGCAAGTTCTCAAAGTAGAAATAACAAAAAAAAATAAGAGTGTGAATGCATGAAATATAAACAACAGTATCTCTCTGCCAAATACATGTCGTTACTGCGATGCAATCCAAGTAGAGAAATTAAACAAACTTATCATAAAGGCAAGGAGGGACAAACCTTTACAGCTCCTAGCTGCTCTTTCCTAAATCTTTCCAAAGGTTTGATCAGAGTTTCAGTAACACTGAGTGCCTAAAGAAAAAAAAGCATGGGTTAGGTTTCTGTAGCCAGATGGACAAGTCATTTTAGCATCAGCAATAAAAAGAAAAAAAGCAAGCAAGCTCTGGGGTAAAATAAAAGAGAAGCATGCAAGTTAGGAGCCTTAAGTCCTAACTCAAAAAAAAAAATAAATAAAATAATCACATCTCTGAGTTCATTTGCGTTTTCAAAATTTCTATTCCTTATTTAATTTTCCTGACAGTGGACTGAAATCTAAAACAAATGCCGAAATTTACAGGCTTTACTTGTGCCAGTCTCACAGCTCAGGTTGAGGGTCTCGATGGC
>JAHREE010000567.1:310571-331462 GCA_033628505.1 Tringa tobata
AAGGCTGAGCAATGAGATACAGCAACAATTGTTCTGCTTGTTTCTAAAACTGGAAAATGTTTTATTAAATTGGACAATTTGCAGGAAGAAAAAAAGGGATCGAGGTCCTGTGATTAAGGCAGTCAAAAGCTGTTCCTGAGAAAGTCTGTTTTATCTGTGCCTCTATCTCTGCATCTCAGATGTTCGATATGCCACTGGCAGCCTAATTTTTCAGAAGTGGTCACCAATTATGTCTTCTCCACTGCCTTGGCAGATATAGGTGCGCTGTCAGTGGACTTAACAGGATATGAACATGCAGAGTACTATATAATGAACTCTTATTAAACAGATCTTGAATGCAAAACTATTGATTGGTTGGGTTTTTTTACCCGAAATCAGTGAGTAAACTCATTCCTCCTTTACACAGATTTCTTCAGATTGCTGTTAAAATAGATTAAGATTTATGAAGCCGTAAGCATCCACATGCAGACGACCAAAGAAAAGCTCCAAAAAATTAATACCACCATCTTCCAGCAGAGTAGGAACAGTGTAAACTAAATGCAAAGAGTCACTGAACAAAAGGTAACAGTAAGCTATTCATTAACACTGTGTTAAGAGAGCACTTAACCTGCGAAATAAATACTTCTACATTGAAGTACTTCATGATAAGAGGCAAGTATAAGTACATATTTGCACAGATTATTTAAGTTATACCTATAACCTTTTAAGCATATGCCTTTGAGCCTTAACAACTTAACTTTGGAAACCGCAACGGGGAAAGCTCTCCCTCTCTTTTTACTTTTTTAAAGAGGAAGAAGAGGAGGAAAGAATAAAACAGTGACTTCACCAAGACATTTCTTTAAAAATTCATAGAGGACGCGATACGACCTAAAAAAAAAGCTACATAGCATCTTTCATTTTTCATTGCAAGATAACTGAAGGAATAGAAGTGTGCCAAACTGTAGCAGGAAATAAAAGAGACCACGTCAAAGTAAAACAGTGAGTTTACATTGCCTGAGGGAACTGACAGGAAAGGTAGTAAGGTGAAGATAATTGTATCAGAAATCCTATTTCAAGAGAAACATGACAGAGTGAAAAGGAAACACACAAGTACTTAGGGACAAAGTTCAGAAGGCTAAGGCAAAAACATCTTTTATTTGGCAAGGGGCAAAGAAAACCCTAAAGAAAAGGAGTTCTTAATATGTATTTCAGAAAACAGACAGAAAGGATACTATAAACCCGTTATTTACCTGGAAAGATAGTTAAACCAACCACTGACTGTAAGACAATGGCAGATTTTAATAATCTTCCAAAGAAAAAAAATCTCAGTGAATTACAGCAAGCCATCTAACAGTAGGAAAAAATGGATTATAAGAGTAAGGATTTTTTTAAGAACAATTAGGTATATTCTTACATTATGCAACTGAAGAATTAATTGCATTCAAGTCAGAAGGGGCTTTGCTTTAGAGTAGTCGATGAACTTGGTAAAGCAAACTAAAGGGAGAGGCAGCAAAGTCCCAGGGGACTGTAGAAGAACAAACACAACAGCGACTTAAAAGTGAGAAGAGAAGGAGAAAACAGGAACAGAGAACGTTACAGGTCACATGTAGCAACTCTGATTCTCAAAAGTCCTGAAACAAGACTATAGATGGTTAAAAGTTACTTGGAATTTTTTAAGAACAACATCTAGTTTCCTTTTTGAGATCAGCACAGTAACCGATCTCCTCAATGAAGTCTTCAATGCTGACCCACACAATGGTCTCAAAAAACAAAGGTGGCAACCCGGTCTTCACAAATAAACCACAGGAAGAATGAGAAAACAACAAACTGGTTCCAAAACTACCCTGAAAAATTGCCTGTTTGGCTAAGAGGACAGTTCAAGCATCCCATAAGAAACTACATACAAGTTTCCTGCATGATCCAGTTTTTGGGATGACCTACCAGTAACTCCACCAGACTAACATATCTGTGGAGAGACATAAATCCAAGAGAAAATGTCAGTGCTTTCAGAAAGCAGGAGTAAAAATAACTTTGACATAAAAGAGAGATGGTCTAAACTCATGTCTAATTGAATTGAATAAGTAAGATGTAAAAGACTGTTTCGAAAGGGTCAAAATACTACTGTGAAGGAAAAGTGATGTTTTACTCCATGAGTACTGTAGAAAAGTTCCCCAAAAGTTCCCAGATTAATTTGCAGTAAAGGAAATATCAGGCATAAGGGATAGATATCAGGTGAAAAAAACAGAATAAACAAACATTGGAGTAAAAGTAGAGAAATCCCTGTCCCTGAAACTTTTTTCAAGGATAGGTTAGACCGGCACTCATCAGGGATCATCTATGTATACGTGATGACCCTGACACAAGTCACAGCTCTGGCAGGGCTGCAGGAAAATGCAGCCAACGTGCTCAGTCAGGCTAACCCAATGGGACATGAGACACTACTAGAGAGGACCAGGGAGTGATGGACACAGCCCATAACTGTGAGAGAAGCTGACAAAAGTCACAGGCAGAGCCATGAGGGGTGACTGGACTTCCAATGTGGTTAAGGGAGAGTTACGTGAGAAACTGCTGGACTCCAGAAGCAGCTGAAGGGCAGGACTGAAGACCCTCAAGGGTTTGGAAGCATGTACAGCCAGCACATCAGGGTGACCGCACCGGTAGTGCCAAGTACTGATGAGATTACTGAGGGAACAGCACAAGCCTTATCAAATTTGGTTATGATTCAGCAAGACTGGAATCAAAAGGAAAAACTAATTACGGCAGGCCGGTCATTTGGGAGAAGACTGGATGGAGGAAGGGAGGTATGGAGGTGGTAAAAAGGCAGGTGAAGGAGGAGGAAAAGGGATAATAGCCACAGGTGATCAGTACCTACCAGGTAGCCCTGCACTGCTCATCACTGCAGCTTAAATGAGGGCAGCCAGGGAAACCTGCTGTTCTGAGCCCATCACAAGAATCAAACCTGCTTCTGCTGTCAGGAGAACTGGGACTGGGAGGGAGGTTTGGTCATCTCAGCATCACCGTGTTGGTGGTTGTTCATTCCCAACCTTTTCCTACTAGCCTTATGAAGTTCCCTTTCATCCTTGAGCTTCCATGACATTTTTGTAATGTCAACAGAGCAGAATATAAGTCCTATGACTCCATTCGTGCTTAACACATAGAAGTCAATTCCAGAATATCCTCAGGGGCAAAGTGACCTATTTCCTTATCTGCCCTGGAGAAAGTCACCAAGCTACAGTGCTATGGAAATGTAATTTTTTTTTTTGTACTGGCCACTCCATAATAATTTCAGTGACACGTTTGGATTAATGCTGAATTCCCTTTTCACAAGCAACTAAATCCTTTGACAGATGGGATGTAATTTCAGCAGCCTTTGAAGGAGATGGGAGAAATTGTAAGACCATGAAGTGCAAAGACTCCAACATCTGGACGAAATTATTAAATATCCACCAAATAAATATTCACCAGACAAATGATAACCAAACATGTAAATTTATGGTAAACACTAACAGATACTTTTACGGACTCTAGATTCACCACAAACAATACTTTCAGAAAACCATGAGAAGCGTAGGTGATGAGTATTGAATTTCAGTTTAAAACGTATTTTAAGCACACATCTGTTTCATTTACCATACAGTTGTGAAAAAAATAACCTTTTACGCAAATATCTAAAAATTAAAATGCACAGCAATCTCTGAAATGCCTTTAGTTCTATAATAAGTCATTGATTAATTTTACTTTACGTGACTGACATTTATCTGCAATTCTGCACTGAAACTGAAGTGAGCAGTCAGAAACCTCCTGGTCATCTTCAAAATGGTAGGGGGAAAAATGCTCAATAAGAACATTCTTAACAAAGATAACGGAATGCTTTTGAAGAAATTCCTGTTATATGCTTTGCTTCTTAATGGAAAAATCTTTGGATCCCTGACCTGACTCCAAACATCTGTGAATGCAACATGCCCTAATATTCTCCATGGGAGTATCCCTTGAGATGTTAAAACATCTACTGAGAAGTCAAAAAAAAAAAAAAAAAGTCAGAGCAGGAGCCTCTGAAAACGATGTTTACCAGTCACCATACAATCATTTTCTCAGAGACTTAGGGGCCCTGTTTTATTAACTCAAGCTAGGAAAGACACATAACATTTGCTAGACTACAGATGAAAAGGACATGCATCTGGTAACTCAGAGAATATATTCTGTTTCTGTTTGGAATTAAGTATTTGCCCCACAATATTTTATACTCCCAAGTTTTTCACCAAACTGTCACCGTTCTAACTGCTACTTCACACTTTTCTTTTCAAGAAACTGACATTAATTAGCTTTTAGTGTGATAATACCTTCTGTGTGAGCATGGGCAGCATACCAAAACAATAAGTAACGCTTGTTTTGTGGCATTCAGTCTGAAAGACAGAAGTGTTTTACTGTATGGACAGACAGCACAGGATTCTGCACAGCCTACTCTGTTGGTAACCTATTACTGCTGAAGATCTATTGACACAGTCACTGAAACATGCCTCATAATTCTGAAGTCCTGAAGCTGACATCTCTCCAAAACCTTATGCCAAAATAGTGTAGGAAATAATCTGACAGGCTATAAAGCATTTTCCACTGTAAAACTTCCCAAAAGCTTTCACTAATTAGGTGTATGCAACTTCACTAAAAATACAGTTATAGATGACAGACAAGAACAAGCAGTGCTAAGTGTATTTCAGAATTAAGAAAAACAAAAGAAGCATTCAAACATACTTGAGCAAATCCCTACAACTTGGCAAAACAACTGAACAGACTGAAAAATTGCCTCCACTATGTAAAGACAACATCCTTCAGGAATGTGCAAGGAACAATGTAGACCCTAATTCTGACCCAAATGTGGTTCCAGGTCAGAATGACATACCAGGACATAGTATTACACATTCAAAGAACCATGACTGTTACTGGGCTCAGAACTGGCAAACTGGCAGAGAGAGAAATGTTTAAAAAAAAAAAAAAAAGAAAATTGTTCACAAGTTCTTTTCTCACTTATTTACAAACTCCTACACTGCAGGCACAGCATCTGGCCGAGAGGAACACAGAACGTGAATTAGTCTCAGTTTCTTCTCAGCGATGCCAAGTGGTCACTGACTTTAGGATGATAAAGATACAATCCCATGGTGACTACTGAGGAACATAATTTCTATGTAGGCAGATCTACAGAGCATTTCCTAGATGCAGGGTCTGAACACACTCAGAAGAAAACTGGGTACACATCTTCTGCTCTATGAATCCCCACTCCGAAATGAAAGCCAGGCACACAACTGCAGAGGAGAACCACAGTACCATCTAGAAAGAAACCCCCCATCTTCTGGACAACTTAGGAAATCAAGATAGCAAGGTGTATTGCAGAGCTCTCAGCCCACAGTCTATGTGCAGCCAACTTCACCCATATTACACTAAAACCCTAAGCAATCAGAGATATTTGAATGAAGAACGCTCTCTTCTACACAACAGAGCAACCATAGATTTGCAGATGCAACCATCCACCAGAAAGCTCACCTACAAATAAAAGGTTTGTAAGTCTGCTACTGCATCCAGCTAACAGATTGCATTCCAAATCCCTGTAAATGTTGAAGCCACAGAAATCCTGGCTTCAAATTTGGCCAGCTTCCCAACCTTGGGTGTCCTGCTGCAGCACTAAGTCTTTCATCTTGCTTTTTACTGTAAATGGCCAACAACCTTATGATGGTTTTCCCATTCACCCCAGCCACAATTTATCAGGTCACTACCATTTTAAACCAACTCGGTTATCTGCCCTTACATGAGAGCTTTCTTCTTTAATGAGAACTAGCTGCTGCTGTCTGTGACTAGAACACAAAATCAGAAGCTGCACCCTGAGAGCTTTCACTGTGAAGTTACTGATACCAACATCTTGGTTAACACAGCAGCCAGCAATTGTAACTGACTTTCATCTTATTTCATCGGTGCTACATACACAGCTTTTTAAAATTTTTACTGCCACTCACCAATATTTCTCTTTGTTCTTCCAGATTCTTTAAAAAGTTTGAAAACTCATGAAGTGATGCATCTGTAATACAAAACCAGAAAATAAGTTTAATCGTGTTGCAGGACAGCAAGGCAAAACATAGCTACTTATAGTCATTTCTTACCTACCTATGTATCTTTCATCATCTGTCTCTGCATCACCAATGAATTCAAATTTAAAGTCTCTCAAAGAATGGGCAAATTTTCTCTGGGCTGCTGAAAGGTCTGCAAGGAAAAAAGAAAAAAAAGCAAAGATTGAAGGTTAGGGAATCATTTTAAGGCTGGAAGATCCTCCTATAGGATCTTCTTTTAGAAGAAAATCTTGAAGACATTAGGAGACATCCGATATTGCCTGACTCTTCTGATCTCACCTGGGAATTTGTTGCACAGATTTCTTTATACAAGGCTACATAGTAGAAAGTTAAGTGTGATCACGTGTGCAGTATAAGGCCTATTCTTATGCTTCATTATACCATAATTTAGGGCACAGGTCAAACAAACATATCTGCAACTACAGAAGTTTAAGGCACAACACTCAGAGTAAGTTGTGACAGTTGTCTTACTCTATTAACCTAAATTTACTAGTATATTTGTCAGCACAAATATGCATTTTAGGATTTTTTATATAATTTATGTGGACAGGTGCTAGTGAAACATTTATACATAAACCAAATTTAAAAAAATTGTTGCACTGGAACTAGAAATTCCATGGATTCTATGCCAAAAATGAGTTAAGTTAAATGCACAGCACTAAAATTAATTTTGTATAATAACTGTTTTGTAATATTTCTGAAACATTTTCTTCAACCCAGGTTTTACCTATTAGTGTTTGACAATTTGGAGTCAGAGGGCTACACTCTTAGATCCCTCAGGAAGTAAAGAGACTCTATATTCAGCCACAATACCATCATTATAAACCCTTATTATGATTTACAAAGCTGCAAACAAGCAGTGTACACACACTTTTTTATGCTGACACGTGCAGTTTGGGAACGTCACAAGTTCTGGAAGGATGGAATTGCTCAATGGAAAAAAAGGATGTATGTCCTGGTACACTCTGACTCAGTAGTAAAGGTTTCACTCACATTTTTGTTGTCAGCCAAGGTTAAGGACAATTTAAAATATTTAGTTAATCTATAATCTTTTTCTTATCACATGGGGTTCTGAAGGGCTAAGAACAACTCTTTCAACAGACCAGCTAAGCATTTTATTCTTTAATGTTAACTGGAGCTAAGAGACTACAAACTTGGGCTTTTTAGTTTTTCTTGGTTTATTTTTTTTTAAAAACAACTTTATGGTAAGTCCTGCATCCAACACATCGTATGTTTTATCACGTGTCAAAGTCAAGTACATACGACACTGCACTGAAACTTCAGTTCAAACACTTAAAAGGATAAGTCACAAATATCTACCAACAGCAAGACACAACCTAAAATGAGAAAAATGCTTTCGGTTCCTGCCATTCCACATTCCATTCCTTTCTCATTTGGTGCTCTGCTGCCAGATAGCTCCCTTTTGCAACTGCTCCTAAAGCATGTACGTGTGCCCTTCAACACATGAAGCAGCAGGATGCTGCTCAGGGTTGAAAGAAGGATAAGAAGGTTGAAGGAAAAAGCAACATAATTCCCATGCAAAAGGAAACATGAGTATTTTAACTCAAACGCCTTCTGGGCTAAAAAGCTGTTGTTCATAAAGTGGACAGCAAAAGAAACAATTTCTGCCTGCTGTGAAAGAACATCTAATGTTATGCTTATTTGTGAGCCAGGTCACAACACAAGGCTAAAAAGAGTTTATTTGTGGGAGAATAGGTCCAACACCACACACTCTACCGAACTTAGTTAATTTTCTCGAATCCGATAATCCCCTACCAAAGCCCTGTCACATGAGAGCTAGCCCCATGCTAGGGGAAGGAATTGTTTATTAGACTTTCTCCCCCTTGCAGAGGGGAAATATTCAAATAATGCTGAGCTAGGTACGTGTCAAGAGAAGGCACGTACCACCCCCTTTCCCTTCACGGACTGAAAGGGTACCAAACCACTGGTGGGCTATGGACTTTGAGGAGCTTTTCCAGAGGGGTGTGAAAGTGCAGTCCTGCATGGCTGCATATCCCACCTCTCCACCAAAAGCCACCTCTCCGGTGACAGGGACAGCAGACAGAACCCTGACTCTTTCAGTGCAAAGTCCAAGTTAAGAAGGGGCTGAATCAAACCACTGAGCTTCTCACAGGAGCAGAAAGCCGCGTTCGTGCATTTCTCTTCACTGAATCTGCTGAAGGATTGGAAATCATTGACCAAAGGGCTGAGCAGGTGGTTGGAAGCAGTAATCTTTTAACACACCAAAGCTAGACTTGCAGAATTCCTGTATTAAAGCCGTGAATATACATTAAATTTTTGCAAAGTACTTCCACAAAGCATCTCTGAAATGTTTAAGAACTGTTCCAGAAAATTCTGGAAAGCATCAGGGAGTGGGGGAAGGCTGGGAGTTTGGGAGACAGAAGAATGAACTGATGGGTAAAGAAAAGCCACTGAAAGAAAAGACAACATAATAGGAAGAGATTTTCTGATGGATTTTAAGAACTTGGCACTTTCAACAAAGGTAAGAAGTCACCGGAGCAAAATAAAAACCAGTCACATGTTGCAAGATGTAACTGGGAAGAAACCAACCTCCCGACTGGGGAAGAACACTCCAGTCATTTGGTTCAACAGACTGCTGCAATCATCAGTGTCCTAACTGTTGGCAAAATAAAGATATTTTTAATCCTGCTTGATCAGCAGATGTTAACTACAAGATTCACCCTCCAATGTTTATATGTCATCCATCGGTCTCGTTTTATTTTGGCTCAATTTACCTTTCAGGTTTCATTCCCCGCACCAAAACAGTACTGGTCTAACATAAAACAGGCAGAACCCCTGGTACCTGGCTATTCACAGGAATGGAAGAGCCTCTGGTCTGCATCTTGCTAAACTAAAAGAAACAAAACTGAGTATCAAGTAGAGATGGAGAAAAACTGTCACACAAGGGCAGAGTAAGTGAACCCATTCTGCTACAGCACAGAAAAAATTATGAAGATGGCGGCTAGATTCACAAAGATATCATAACCCTGTGTTGGGTTTCTTACCATCTGACACACCATGGCCAGAGGGAGACACCTGAGACCATCTGCAGTCAAACCTTCCACTGGGGAGCAAACGGCATGTAACTGCTCCAGCCTTTACCCTCCTAAATTTCATGTATCCTACGTGACATACGCAGACATTCACAAAATCACAAGCATTTATGAAATCCTATAAAAACAACCTAGATGGTGATATCATAAGTACTATACTCTCTTACTATTGTATTCTGATTTAAATGCTGAGCGTTGTTGCTTAAGTTAGAAATTTCACAAACGTAACTTGGCTCCCTTCCATCCTGTGTCAAAAGACCTTTACTACAGCAAATTTTTTTGGCTGGCACTGACAGATACATCCCAGGATTGTTCCACGTCAGCACTAGAACCTGCAAGACGAGTATGTGCTATGTAATAGACCACAAACACATAAGGATTCCAGCTACATACATTAGAATACGACAGCAGAGGAGTACACTAGGTATTGAACAGCATGCCCAGTTAGGATGATTATCCAAATAATGCTGGAGCCTACTGAAAAAACACAGCAAGAATTTAGGGGGCCGGAAAGTAATTATTTTATTCCCTTTAATTTCCACATTCTACACAGTGACACCAAAGAAGAAGATATAGGAAGCTGTTGGTTGAAAGCTGCTGCTATCATTTAGAGGGAGGAACAGGGCACTCAGGATCAAAGAGCGTTTAAATATCAACCAAACACTAACACTCTTTTCCTGAATAAAATGTAATCCTGGCAAACCCATAAGGCAGAGTCATTTCAAAGTCTCACTTTCTTAAAACACTAAAAAAAAAAAACCAAACACAAACAATCAAGCACCTGCTAAATGTTTTGACCAAAAGACTGAAGAAAAAGACACATTTCCAAAGAGAGGAGGGAGGGAGATAAGGACACCAGGGCTTTTATTTGTCTCTTTTTGTTACTGTCCATAACAGTACAATGTATTTTTTGTGTGTTTGAATGTAGCTACTTAAAAGCATATCAGGAGAAAGAGGAGGAGCTGCCAGCTCCCTTACTTTGTTCTGAAACACCACAGCCACAAGCACTCCCCTCAGCTCCTCCTGTGCCAGACGCCCTGCCGGTGCCCCACACAAATACTTCTACCTTTTTCCATTTGGATTTGGAGGAAAGTATTTTTGTTCCTTATCTGAGTTAGCCCAGCCACCACCACAGCATCAGTTGCTAAGGCGGTGGCCAGCCCTCGCAGCACCAGCCTCCCATTGCTCACTTTAAGATCGGTACTAACTCCAGTGCCAGCCCCCTAAACTAAAGCTCCTGCACGAAAGCAGGACAACATTGCTTCCTAAGGCTACCCTAGATCTCTTCTGCACGGGAAGAGATCTTCTGCACCTGTTTGCAGCAGCCCTTTGGATTACTGTTAATAGTCTTCTACAGCAAAACGCAGATTTCTACATCAAGCTTTGACATTTACAAGCTTTCTCCATCTACAGCAAGCTTCACTTTTACTGTACCATGATGACTCTTGAAGAACTGGAATTGTATCTTGAAGAAAAACTGGAATTACATCGCCATTCCTCATCCCTAACTACAAATCTCATTAACACTAACATATGCTCCAAGAATCATAGAATTCTAGATTTAGAATTTCTAAAATTCTAGATTTAGAATTTCTAGATTCTTTATTTAAGAGAGGTTAAAATCACTCTGGTCTCGTTCAACAGCATTCTCCTCAAAAAGCTAAGACCTTAACAAATACTTCGATGTAACTCCCAAGCTCATCTTCAAGCTACGTTACTACTTTAAGGAATAAAATTAGACTTCTCAATCTATTTTCTTCACAGGGCTACAAAGATGATGAGGGGCCTGGAGCGTGTCCCTTATGAGAAGAGGCTGAGGGACTTGGGTCTGTTTAGTCTGGAGAAGAGAAGGCTGAGGGGGGATCTGATCAATGCTTAGAAATACTTCAAGGATGGGGCCTTAAATCAAGAGGATGGTCTTTTTTCAGTGGTGCCCAGGGACAGGACAAGAGGAAATGGGCACAAACTTGAATAGAAGAAGTTCCACCTAAACATGAGGAGGAACTTCTTTCCTGTGAGGGTGGCAGAGCCCTAGAAGAGGCTGCCCAGGAAGGTGGTGGAGTCTCCTTCTCTGGAGACATTCCAAACCCGCCTGGACACGTTCCTGTGCAACCTGCTCTGGGTGGACCTGCTTTGGCAGGGGGTTGGACTAGATGATCTCCAGAGGTCCCTTCCAACCCCATGTGATTCTGTGATTCGCAGTAGGCCAAGATCAGGCAAGCTACACGCTGTCCTGAAACAGGCAAGGACAAGCCGAGGGAGAGTCGGCCTCTCCCCTCTTCTTCCCAGCATCAAATCTCATTTGCAAGAGCTAACGAAGCAGCTCAAGAAGAACACGGGACTTAAACAGTTTGTCCACACGCTGCAAAACGGACCTGTATGATGTTGTGTACAAAATGTGCCATTTTAATACTTAGAAAAGTGACTCCGTGCTTCTCTTCTGTGTCCCCTCTAGCAAGGTGAACAATGAATCTAATATAATCTGTGACACCAAGGACATGAACAGGATTTAGTTATAACCCCAGTAAGGTGGATAAACAGGATTTACTTATCAACTTAGCAGATGCAAGCCATGTGGCAGATTCTTAAGAGCAGAAACAAGTTCAAACTCCCAAAAAACAAATAAACTTTTTACTACTCATTTTTATCTAATAAATATATTTTAAGAATCATCAAAACAGGGGAAAAAAAAAAAGGCACAATAAGGCTAATATAGTTATTCATTTCCTTCCAAAAACAGAATGGAAATAAAAATCAAAGATTAAGAGGTTTCTGGAGTTCTGTTTTAACAATGTCACGTTACCCCCGGCAACTCATGAGTTTCTGAAAGCTTAGCAAATTCACATATGAGGATTAAAAATCAACCCATTACTGACTTGACACGTAGCTCTTAACTTTTTATTTTTCCTTCCCCAGCATAATACAGTGTAAGCATATTTAGACTGTCCCACACCTTTAAAACAAATAAGAAAATCCGCGCCGCCTCTCTGTTTCAGTTTAATTCAGCTATTGACACAGCACTGCCCATAAATACTTCAAAGGAAGGGTGTCAAGAGGACAGGGCCGGTCTTTTTTCAGTGGTGCCCAGGGACAGGACAAGAGGAAATGGGCACAAACTTGAATAGAAGAAGTTCCACCTAAACATGAGGAGGAACTTTTTTACTTTGAGGTGGCAGAGCCCTGGAAGAGGCTGCCCAGGGAGATGGTGGAGTCTCCTTCTCTGGAGACATTCCAAACCCAGCTGGATGCCATTCTGTGCAACTTGCTCTGGGTGACCCTGCTTTGGCAGGGGGTTGGACTAGATCTCCAGAGGTCCCTTCCAACCCCAATCATTCTGTGATTCCGTAATTCTGCTCCTGCTGGCCCCAAAGGCACCTTTCCAGCCACAGCTCTCGAGCATCCATCAGTTGACAGCTTCACCCCCTCTGCATTCATACGCTCGGGTCTCAAACAAATCTATGACAACTATACCAAAGTTATGACAGGTTTTATTGCTTACTAAAAACCCTCAGAAATATGGTGTCAGAATGAAGTTACTCTAGGTCAAGTTTACACAAGCACATAAAAATGAGAGTTTAAATTTCCCAAATATAATGAAAAAGAGGAAGAGCTAGCAAACAACAGTACCAATATTTTAGGAGAACTCTTTCAAATTTTAATATAGAAGGGTTTCATAGAATCATAGAATGGTTTGGGTCAGAAGGGACCTTAAAGATCACCCAGTTCCAACCCCCCTGCCCTGGGCAGGGACACCTCCCACCAGACCAGGTTGCTCCAAGCCCCATCCAGCCTGGCCTTGAACCCCTCCAGGGATGGGGCAGCCACAGCTTCCCTGGGCAACCTGTTCCAGTGTCTCACCACCCTAACAGGAAACAATTTCTTTCTGGTATCTAAAGTTACCATTTCAGTTATCAAATTTTTCTTTAAAAAAAGCTTTGCATTTCAGCATCAAATGGAAAAAAAAGGAAATTTCAGGAATAAATGGAAAACAAACAACCCTAAAGTAATTTGTATGTAAATACAAGAAATTAATAACCATTTCAGGAATCCTAATCTCTAATGGAATTTTCTTTTTGTCTCGTCACAGATAGGAATTGCTGTCATTCTTTTGTTACGTTAAAAGTCCAATTTTTTTTCACAATTCTCCCAACAGGAAGTGAACACCTAGAAGCCAAAAAGCATGTTTTTATCATACAATCTTAGAAAAAGAGAGGAAAACTGAATATTGGGGAAACGAATATCATTCCTCAGAACAGTGCCTCTGTTAGGAACTGACTGGTCTTAAGTGTTTCTTCCACAGTGTTTGACATTCCCTATTACCAGTTTTAGTACATGCTGGGGTCATTAATTTTGGCATAATCATATAACAAGTAAAAACAGGCAATTTAGCCTCAACAAGCCACATGCAAATGGTATGGCAGAGATATACTAACCTTCTCCCCACTTCTTAAGAAATAGAACCACCCAATTTTTGCAAGATTTCAATTTCATAGGTTCATTCTCTCATATTTCATGATTTTCCTTCTTTCTAATGCATAATTCCATCGTTTAAGTACCACTACTCTCCTCATCAATCAAAACAGGGGAGTTAAGAAAGGTTTCAGATTTTTCAGACCTCTGGAGATCATCTAGTCCAACCCCCTGCCAAAGCAGGTCCATCCAGAGCAAGTTGCACAGAATGGCATCCAGGTGGGTTTGGAATGTCTCCAGAGAAGGAGACTCCACCACCTTCCCGGGCAGCCTCTTCCAGGGCTCTGCAACCCTCAAAGGAAAGAAGTTCCTCCTCATGTTCAGATGGAACATCTTATGTTCAAGTTTGTGCCCATTTCCTCTTGTCCTATCCCTGGGCACCACTGAAAAAAGACCAGCTCCATCCTCTTGACACCCACCCTTTGAAGTATTTATAAGCATTGACATTCACTGCTTGAGGGGTGGAGAAACACTCCTGGAACTCTGGCATCAGATCTGTATCCTAAAGGCTCTGCTGAAGGGTCAGGCAACTGTGTGGAGTACCACCAAGACAATTTGCCTTCAAAGGAATCATAACCATCTTCCTGATCCTTACAACCTCCATGTCTCTGACAACAAAACAAAACAGATTGAAAGAAGTAGTATGTTAGAAAGCGAGAACTAAGAAAAACAAATTCACAGTGCAGAAAACTATGAGGGCATTCCACAAAATTCACATGGTTCCCAAAGATAAAAACTAACAGTTCAGGATTTGCTGCAAAGCTTTCCCTATACCCTGCTGTACCACATGGTAGCAAGATGCACACCAGTATTACGTTATCTGTTCCCAAAAGAACACTCTGCATCAATCCAGAGTGAGCAGTTTGAATACATAATACCAAAATAGTTGTACCATCAAGCTTTCACTGGTAGAACTTTCTACAATACCCTGTAGCAGTAGCTCTGTAAGTAGCACAGAACTGGGGACTATATTCCCAAAGTGACTGAATTAGAAAACGTGAGATTAAAACATTCCTGTTCAGAAACCAGGATTCTACTATTATTAATGTAAAGATGTATGAATTCGGAGGGTAAGATTACACTTCAAGCAGTGAATTTTCTAGCACAAATTTAAAACTGACTTGTCTTTTAAAAGACAACTCTGATCATGAAACAAAACATAAATTTCCAGATGTTGTATTCTTCAATTCAAATTTTTGTCAAACACCACAAATTTGAAGACCCTCCTGCATTTTTTCATGGTTTCTTTACTTGTATTTATTCTGGTGCATGACTATGCTCCTGTTCCACAAACCATGTACATCCTAAATTAAGTTACTGCTGTCTCAAGGAAAATTTGGAAACAAGCAAGGGTGTTCACCAGCAAGGAAGTCAGAAGACCATACTGTTTAAGGATGAAAAATTATGCTAGATATCTGAAAACATTCTCAAGTGGGAAATTCTGTAGAAGAAATAAAGTAGTTACAAGGAAAAAAAAACCCTGTTTATTTTACAGATACTTATCCAACATCAGCATTCTGAATGTTTAATTCTGGAGTAGTGCTTTCTTCCCCAGACTTCTCTCTCACACAGTAACTATGTTTACATAAACCAGAATATATTGTGTTGAAATATTATTTTGATTGCAAAAGAAAAGGTCAATTCACTGTTGGGTATGAGCCTAATTTTGCCATTATATTCCCCAACTTACAAGAGTTTTGTGGATGGGGGGCGACTCCACATAGTCAAATCTATACTCTGTATATGGACAATTAAGCATTAACCCCTCACAGCTCATCTTAAATGAAATATTCTCTGAATCCAGAGCACTTTACTTTTCAAAATCCAAATAACTAACAGATCACGTCTACCTAATTTCTTCAGTCATCAAAATTCACTCATGGCAGTCAAGTAATGTTGTTATATCAATACAGGAGGAGGAACTGACCAGAGCACAGAGATTTCCCCCTTCCATGAAACCGGACTGACTTCATTGTTTGCAGGAATCCACGGTAGCAAGCAAGGAGGGGGGAAAAAAAAAAAAAAAAAAAAAAAGAAAAAAAATCTTTCCCCAGAGTTTCTGGCTAAATTAATCCTGAACAGGATTTCACGCAATAAAGGCCTTTTTCCATACAGAGCTCTCTGCCTGCTTAGTTCCAGCCATCTGCAAACAATGTAAGCGTTAGTGCTTTTCCACGAGAAGTCAGAAGACAGCTCCATAATGGGAAATGGGCAGCCAAAACACAAGGAGAGCTGGCACTCACCTCCCTAGTGAATGACTACAGCAAGTATTTTTATCATTTTTAAAAGCACATGCTGTTCAACTGATGGGTTGTAATATTTTATGAAGCTGTGTATCAAGTCTGCAGAAATGTCAACGATAAACATGAAAGCCTTCACAAAAAAAAAGAAACAAACTACATCATTCACAATGTTTTCTCTCTTCAAAATGGCAGATATCTCAAAACATTATCACTTGTACGGAATTACAGTCTGTTTGAACCCTTGCATATGTAGACCAAAACCCACAGGGAGATCAAACTTGCAAGATACTGTGATTTCTCCACAACAAAACACATCCAAACACGCACTCAGCACACTCGCACGCACATAATTAGAGTGTTATATGAAATGGCTACCAAATACTTTGTCATCAGTAAGACCAGAAAAGGTTCAGAAAATTAAGTTACATTTTCGCCAGTTTCTCTGCTCATGAGTCAGGAAAACTAAGCAAAATTCTTCCAGTAGGCTGAGAAAGACCTTAGATAGCACAGCTTTAGTTTCCCAAGTGCAACAGGATTCAAGTGGGAGAGGGCAGAGGAAAACACAATGAGGAATCAGACAAATGAGCAGCTGAGATCTGTAATTCAACAAGTAATGGCCAAGTGCCCAACCTTTGGGCTATTTATTTACTTATTCATTTATTAAAAGGTGAGAGCATGAAAGCATTTTGGAAAATACTTGACGATTTAGTGCATTTCTACACTAAAAATTTAAAAAAAATTAAAACCCAAATTCAAAATGGAGAGGTTAGGAACTCTGGCAAGATTTGCGTTAAACTCCTTTTATTGAGGTACCGATGTTTTTGTCCACTGTAGGCAAGTTGGAGTGAACCTTCAGTATTGAGAAGGATGGGACAACC
Source organism: Tringa tobata (assembly GCA_033628505.1). Classification (NCBI taxonomy): domain Eukaryota; kingdom Metazoa; phylum Chordata; class Aves; order Charadriiformes; family Scolopacidae; genus Tringa; species Tringa tobata. The sequence continues at coordinate 327,329 of JAHREE010000567.1, forward strand.
ACAACAGGCCCCCTAAGCCGGAAGAGCTCAAGAATAACTTTGCTGTAGTTAGTCACAGAAGTGCCATGAATTCAAGTTTTGACAGGGAAAACAGCTGGCAGCAGCCTCTACTTACGTCATGTATAGTTTCCAGAAAAAGCACGGGACAGCATTGCAGTGGGTAGCTAAACTAGATGCCCAAATCAAAAAAAGGTTTTACTACACGCTTTTCCAAAACTGTCAAATAGGGATTTTACACGTAAAGCAACTCAACAGTTGTGTGTCAAAAGGAAATTTTTCCACTAGCTCTCACATGAGCTTTTTCTGGCTAAACAATATTAAAACTGAAGCTTCTAATTAGGTCACACCAAAACCATATACATACACCACAGAATATTTCAACATCTGTATACTAAGTACAGGATTCCTTTGAATAAATAGAAACAGCAGAAAGCACTGAAATACATGAAATGTGAAAGCAAATGATGAGCCTCCCACTTTCATTTCTCTGCTCTCACTGTTGCTCTTTTAAAGTTGTCACTAGAGGAAGCCCCGACGCTCCAGCATCATTTCACCTGCCAGGTTCTCTGATTATTTCTTTGCCTGGACAGAGGAATAAAGTTATTGCTCCTGTCATCAATAATCACTAACTCCAGCTTGCCAGGAAATATTTATTTAAATATTCAATGATGTAGTATGGTATATGCCAAAAGAGAAACTTTACTTATCTCTGGTCTGCACAGCTGTGCAATATTTGAACCCCATGCACAAAGAAATCCCATAATTCTTCTGTCAGTTGCAGATTAGAAATTTTACAAGAGGCCAGTGAATAAATTGCAGGATTTTACTATGCGTGTCAAAGAGAAACGCAGTCAAAGTTACTAACTCCAACTGGGAAAAAAACCTTTGACCTTAAAGTTACCGGCACACGAGCATGTGAAAGCCCCGCTGGTCTAGGATTTCTCCAAAATTAGTTTCCAATCTGGGTATCAGCGGCAACTGTTCCCCAGATCGAAGATCACTAAAAGATCAAAAAAAACCCAAAACAACTGAGCTAAAGCAATTTAGGATAGTCAAAAGTAAACACCATATCCTCACAAGAGGCACAAGGCACGACAGAAACATCTTGCAGTCCTACACAGCGATACCAACATAACTCAGAAGCAGGAAACAAAGCCGTCTGTATTGTCTTCTAATGCAACTTTCGTATTTCATTCTCTTTTCAAACAAAAGGAAGACTTCCCGTATGCAACACACTAAGAATCTTTTTTAGATTACTTACGTCCTTTATGCTTTGACACGAGAATTAGCTTAAATTTACTATCTCGGTTTTAGAGAGAAATCAAGCTGGCTTGGTTTTTAGATGAGCGTAATGTATACTTTAAGAGTGAAAGTACTAACCTATGTAACTTAACTGTTTCAGTGCATTACTATGTACTCTGCATTTCTGACATAGGGTGTTCTCACAAAAGAGAAGATAATCATAGATTTGTCTAGGTTGGAAGGGACCTTTAAGATCATCTAGTCCAACCAGCAACCTAACTCTGATAAAAAACCATCCCTAAACGGCCTCAAGTTGCACCAGGGGAGGTTCAGGTGGGATATTAGGAAAAAATTTTACATTGAAAGGGTTATTAAGCCTTGGGACAGGCTGCCCAGGGAAGGGGCCATTTCCTCTTGTCCCATCGCCTGGGACTTGGGAGAAGAGACCGATCTCCACTTCTCTACACCCGCCTTTCAGGGAGCTGCAGAGATTGAGAAGGTCTCCCCTCAGCCTCCTCTTCTCCAGGCTGAACACCCCCAGCTCCCTCAGCCTCTCCTCACAAGACTTGTGCTCCAGACCCCTCACCAGCTCCGTTGCCCTTCTCTGGACCCACTCCAGCTCCTCAAGGTCTTTTTTGTGGGAAGGGGCCCAAAACTGGACACAGCCCTCAAGTTGGGGCCTCACCAGTACCCAGTACAGGGGGACCATCACCTCCCAAGTCCTACTCACCACACTGTTCCTGACACAGGCCAGGATGCTGGCGGCCTTCTTGGCCACCTGGGCACACTGCTGGCTCCTGTTCAGCCGGCTGTCCACCAACACCCCCAGGGCCTTTTCTGCTGGGCAGCTCCAGCCACTCTGCCCCCAGCCTGTAGCGCTGCAGGGGGTTGGTGTGACCCAAGGGCAGGACCTGGCACTTGGCCTCGTTGAACGCAGTTTCTTGCGTAAGTTGAGCAATATCACAAAAATATTCACAACCTCCCTTAGAAACTACTATGTATTTCCTGCATAGGAAGCGACTGTTCTCACCACTTCGATGATATGAGGAACACTTTACATAACAGAGGAGGAGTACAGAAGTTCAGGACTGGGGTTCAGTACTGTTTGAGTTTCACTGATGGAAGCTGAGGAAAACAGAAAGGAAGAGTGAGCCAGCATTTCCAAAGAAAGAATTGTTTATAAAATGTTCCGATTTGTGAAGTTTCTATTCCCATTTCTGGGGTTGAGGCCTTACTAAGCTTCAGAGAATTTGTTTATAAAACAGGAAGCACTCATTTTTGTTTTGCCTCTCTCCCCCAGACCCACCACCAACAATTTATATTCAAGTACTGTCCCCGCTTATCATCAGTGACAGGATCCACAGCTCTGTCTTGCCAGCCCAGACATATTCAGCATACCCCACCATTCAACCCCACCATTCTACCAGCCTAATAGTTCAAATGAGGAGTTGTTTGGACAGTGACAATCCATGCTATATGTACGATACTCACAGAAGAGTCCCAAATTTCAAGGATGTTGCCTGAAATTGCATAATTTATCACCCTGTATTTGTATTGTAGTAATCTGAAGGAATGCTGTGGCCTTCACCAATGATCTTACTGTACCTGTGCAACATGGAGTTATGCACAGCACATACACCTACATACAAAGAATTGTCCTACAGAGAAAAAAAAAAACAAATCACTTAAAATCGGCTTAAAAGAAAAAAGAGGGTATGCCACACCTTCTATGATACTTATCTTGCAATAGGATCATGCAAGAGCACTACCAACAAATCTATCAGGAGAAATGCTAGTGAGAAAGCAAATCAAAACTACAAAACACTTGACTTATTCTCAATAGCCAGAAGACAGACCTCAGGTTTGAAAACTGTGAAAAGCTCTTAAACCCAAACCAGCACTGAGGATAAGCAAGAGACTTCCAGGACCTAAAGGGGCTTACAGGAAAAATGGGGAGGGACTCTTCGTCAGGGAGTGGAGTGACAGGACAAGGGGGAACGGTTTTAAATTGGAAGAGGGGAGATTTAGATTAGATACCAGGAAGAAATTCTTTCCTGTGAGGGTGATGAGGCACTGGAACAGGTTGCCCAGGGAAGCTGTGGCTGCCCCATCCCTGGAGGGGTTCAAGGCCAGGCTGGATGGGGCTTGGAGCAACCTGGTCTGGTGGGAGGTGTCCCTGCCCAGGGCAGGGGGTTGGAACTCGAGGATCTGTAAGGTCCCTTCCAACCCAAACCATTCTATGATTCAAGTGCAACATTTATTTTGGTTATCAAGGAAGCAATAAAATACCTTGCAGCATTATACTTCTAAAGCATTTAGTGCAGCAGCACTTTGTGAGGTTTGGGGATGAAAACCAGGAGAATTTACAATTCCTCCTCTCTGACATCTTAGGAAAATTCACAAAGTCTATTATCCAACTGGGCTCTGACAGCACCGGGGATAAAGGGTGTTCTGTCTGACTGCAGGCTGACCGCTGAATATTCATCAGTGACATATGTTAATTATTCAACTTGAGACTGTAGGGTAAACACTGCATGTCCATCGGTCTGCACTCCAGCTGTACTGGCTTTATAACTCAAGCTTTAGCACTCACTGGTACAAACTGTCCTGGCTGCTCACAACACTTCAAATGTGCATGCCTTTTAAATCAGATTATTTATTCATACGTCAAGCTTAGAATCAAGCAGAAAACAACCAAGAGGATGGAAGAAAGGAAAGTAATTAACTAACAATCCCTGACACCAAACAAAACAAAATTTTGAGGAAAGGGACCAAATGTGAAATATTAAGACAACTGTGGGGTATAGTTGCCTGACTATATCTAAATTTGGCCAGGCTGATAGGAAAGACTACGCAGTTGTCCTGTGTTTGTCCCACCCTCTGTACCCCCCA
>JAHREE010000567.1:341358-352123 GCA_033628505.1 Tringa tobata
CTCCCCTACACAGTCCATCTCCATCTTTCCTGTAGGCCCCCTGAGGTACTGCAAGGTTGCTATAAGGTCTCCTTGGAGCCTTCTCTTCTCCAGGATGAGCAACCCCAACTCTCTCAGCCTGCTCTCACAGCAAGGGTGCTCCAGCTCTCAGATCATCTCCGTGGCCTCCCTGGACTTGCTCCAACAGGTCCGTGTCCTTCTTATGTTGGGGTCCCCACAGCTGGACACAGTACTCCAAGTGGGGTCTCACCAGAGCAGAGTACAGGGGCAGAATCACCTCCCTCAACCTGCTGACCACCCTTCTTTTGATGCAGCCCAGGATGCAATTTCCTTTCTGGGCTGTGAGCCCACATGTTGTGGGCTTGTGTCGAGCTTCTTATCAACCAACACCCCTAAATTATATATAAAAATATATTGCTGGACCCACAGTGTAATCCATTCATTGTATAAACATGCTTAAAGCAGACCTTTATGACCCAAGTTGCAATAATCAATGCACAGCTCAAAAGACTGGAATGAGATTATTGTAGAAAATGTAGTAATCTAACTTTTTCCAATTCTATAATCTCTTTCATTGTGCACTCCAGAGTATCGGGATGAGTTACACTTTATGTCACTGTCACAGCATTATATTTCAGTCATAAACACAGAGCCCAACAAAGTGCTTGCGGGCTAAAGAACTGAAACTCGTTTTTTTTAATTTTCTTTTCATGACACTGGAAGACTTCACCTAACCACGATCCAAACATGAGAAGAATTACTCACATGAGGCATTCGGAGAGATACTGCACACAAGAGCTGCACTGAACAGCGTCTTGAACTACACTTGGACCACAAAACATCAAAGACCATGTAGCCCCCTGCCTTCTTCCACCAATTCATTCAGGCGAAAGCAGGCTAGCACCTCTGAAGAGCAGCACACAAAAGTCCAGCCATCTCCCTTGCTTCCACATTACGAAGTAACATGAAATACATCTCCCCTCACACAGCCAGTTTCCACTTCAAAACTAAACACCGATGACCTGTTCTTTCATTAGCTGCTGTCTTGTTGATCCTGGAGCATTTGACACATCCGAAAGCCAGAACAAAGTTCAAACCAGGACGATAACCTCTGCACATGCGACTGCCGAGTCTCTGAGCTGGGGAAAGGTTCCCACACACAGACAGAAAACCTCAGCTGAATAAAACCTCGCCCCGGTTCACCAACTATTTCCAGAAGTAGATCAGGGAAAGCATGCCAGTGCATTTAGTGCAAACAAAAAAGCACTTTGAAACATAGAATTCAATACTCAAAGGGTATAACTGGCAGAAATACATGCAGAAAATAATATTATTATTATTCAGTACATGCTCCAGTAATTCATAAGGCATCTCCAAGCCTTTGTATCCATTACTCCTGTCCCAAACAGTAATGTTAGGAGACAAAGCCTGCAAACAGATTCAAAAAAACAAGAAGAACAATTTTTTCTTGTTCAACACACTCCTCTGTGACAAACCGTAACACCAACAGGATTTCTTTCACAAGAAAGATGGTGTGTTAGAAACAGTGAGTTGTTAATTCAAACAAAATAGCACGTTGAAGGGACATACCTGACATCCTTGATCAATGTGCAGCATTACCCTTGTTTCTGCTGCTTCCCCCATTTGCAAATTTAACTCTACAACTAAACACGGGACCAAGACATCCCTGGGCTTGTGCAAATCCTGCACCCATGAGACAAGGGCCACCAAGGGCACGCAGCACACGTAGAGGAAGCGACCCACTGGGCACATCCTTTTAAAAGGAACAAGAGCTCACTGATGCAGCAGCATTGCAAGGAAAAGTGGATTCAAACACCAAGCAAGTCTAACCTGTTGTTGGTTAAAGATAAGTCACGAACCCACAGCAAGACAAACACGCAGGATGACTCTGACAACATCATTTATAGCGGTGCAGCAGCTGGCAAATGCGTCGCACGCCAAGTGTCCTGCACACACACCACGTGCCTGAGAGTCCCTCGGCTGGCAGCAGCCCTGCCACAGCAGTGGTCCCTACCTTCTTCCCAAATCCAAAGGGTATCTGCATGCTGCAAGGGTCTCTCAGCATCCTCCTAGCTGCAAACTACCTGCCTAGCTTCCGTTCGCGTGTCACAGTTTGAGCATCCCAAGCTCAGAACAGCTGTGGGTTAGGCACAGGGATTTTGAAAGAGTGGGGAGCAATGATTTCATGCTAGTGAAATGCCCTGAGAAAATGTAAAAAAAAAATAAAAAAATATATATATATATTAAAGCGATGCACGTCTACCAGTACTCAAGTGCCTTGGCATAAATTGTAATTAGATGTAGAAATAAATATATTGAATTAGGAAAGCTGGCTTCATGCAAAAAGCCAAAGAACAAGACTCAAGGGACTTAGTTTTATGTTCCAGCCCATGAATAGACTTTGACTCACACTGTGCCCCAGCTATTTCCCAGGAAGGTACCTTGGCCTCTACGGTATCAGCAGTTAAACTCTGTTACCAAACTATGTACCCAGCTATTCCGTTTGCTAAGTCTTACTCTCACCACTTCTGCTACAGGTGCACTGGTAACAAAACAACGCACAGCCATTTCACTAGACCATACCTACCAATCTTAAATACCTGGTTCTTAAAACAGTGGGTAGAACTCATGCGGTTTATATGGTAAAAAAAGCATTAGTTATTCCTCAGGGAAAAAAAAGATACACAAAACTACAATTAAAATCTTTGAAAAAAGACATCTATATTATAAAAAATAGCACTTTCAGGCTTGAGGGGTCTATCTTTTCAGGCAAATCAGTCTACAGGCACTGGCATAATTTCAATGCAACCTGGAGGCAGAACTGTAATAAATATTTAATCAGATCTTCCACTATAAGAAATAGATAGCCACTATAAATCTTAACCTTGATGATTCAATATAGCAAGGTTAAAGAAGCAGTAGCTTCAACTGCATATCAAAAAAAATTAGTATCTTCCTCAATACTCTTCATTTATTTTAAATGTTGAATCAACCAAACTTAACATAATCTTACATTAAGGCAGCTGTCTTCATGTATACATCCATTTCATTTCCTGGCTGTATTTTGCAATAACTTTTTTCAATAACTTTGTTTAAAAGTGCTTTTTAACAGTACAACAGAACAAAAATGGATGATGCTGCAACTCTACATTCACTTCTACATAATGTTAGACAAATTTACAGCAAAGGTCTACTGTGTGGTAACTGCCAACAGTTTGGGGGTTTATTATCCAGAACACCAGATTCATATCTGACCTAGATCACAAACAACTAAGCAGATGTTTAATCCTCCAGTTGCCAAATTCTTCATCACCCTATGAAGGCATGGCCATCAAGTAACATTCACATTGTGCAAATATGTGAGATTAGTAAGTCAAAATTTATTAAAAACTTTTAAAAGTTAGCAATTAAGGGGCTTATTTTAGTAATCCAGGACTCATAAAAGCTGGAAACAGTTTAATTTGCTCATAGCTGCACCTGAAGTTCCTCCAGCGTTTTCTAAGTATGAGTTGTTGTCACAGTTTCCACTCTTGCATACTATGCTGCGTTCACTATATCTCTTTGACAGTTAAACTACATATGGAACTTCTACACATATTGATGTCCTCTTCTGCAGTACTGATATGATTCAATTAATTGAGGTGAGGGAAATTTCACTAGGCATCAGGCAATATGCCTCTCTACCCATTCTGTTCACCCTCTTCATAGTGCATGGATTAGCTAGACAACTGGCAAAACCAGAAGGCATTACAGCACTTTCCAGGATATCCAGCCATTCTCAGGGAAGAAGAAAAAAAAGTAAAAAAAAAAAAGTATTGATACTCGTATAAATAATAATCTAACATTTTTATAGCACTCATTCTCATATGGATCATTTCTTCATTTCTGTACCTAGTATTTATGTACTAGTAAGGTATTCCCTTTCCCTGACAAGATCCATTTATACTTGGTTTAAAGAAAAAAAAAAAAAAAAAAAAAAAGTCTAGCAACATCACAGAAATCAGAGAGAAACAAAAAGACAACAAAAGGAAAACCCAAAAGAGCTAGCAGTACACTAGGGGAAAAAAAAATAAGTTGCAGTACCAACTCCTGTGATGCAACCTAAATAATATGCTGTGATACAGCCAAACACACCAAATGGAATAAGATGCAAACATTTGTTCCAATTTATCTTCTATTTATGCGAAACAGCAACGGGGCTGATGACTCAAACAAACCAGAATTAACACTTCTTCAGTGAAGCTTGACTAACATCCTATCAGCTGGACCAAAGGAACCTCTGGCTGCTCATAGTGCAGCACTGCACCAAAACAATCCAGCAGCCAGGCTTGTATAACAGAGAATAGGGTGTGAGAGGGCCAGGTCATCAGCTGGAAGTTGCTTTAGACAGCTGCAAACCTAGCTTTTCTTTGGCATTCTTTGTGCTTTCAAAAGGGTTTCAGTCACAGACATTCAAGTTCTCTTCAAGTCCAAGGCCTGAAAGTGTTCGAGAAAACTGGAAATACCAAAGAAAAAAAGGAAACTACATACAACACAAGTCACAAGCTCACCACGTTGGTTTTTTTTTCTTATTTGTGCCTTCTATATTTGAAGTTTCATTCGACTGCAGGAATTTCATAATCCATTCCACAGCTCCAAGCAAAACATTAAGAGACAAAGTTGTTTTGCTCAACTTGCGCGACTCCTGCTACCTGCAGGAATGTGTAACTCAGAAAAATGCCAAGGACTGTTCCAATCCCTTCTTTCCTTGAATTGTAAACTGTTCAATTTTGTTGGCCATGTCTTCTTTTCTTTTCTAGCTTAAAAAGAAAGTGGAGGAAGCAATCATTAAGACAATTGAGCAAATGACCACATTTGGTTGAAAGGAACCACAACTGTTTCTGACTATATCCACTTAGCCTTTTTGCCACAGTAATGCACAGACGCTTCCTCTGACAGTGGGAAATTAAAATTAAGAGAGTCTTAAAGCTAGAAAGTAACAAAACACACCCATGCAAAGCTTTTGCAAAGGAAAGGAGAAAAGACTCTTTACTCCAGACTGCACTATGTACTTATCTTCCCAGCATCTCTCTTAGGAATTTGCTTACAATATGAACAATTTCCATGTGGATTGCTTTAAAACAGCTCTCTTTCGTTTATTAGCAAGCTAAATTTATTTCAATTTCTTAATATAAATGAGAAAAATTTTGATGTACAGAACACAGGAAGGCAAGAAGGGAACAGAAAATCATTCTTTGTACTTTTTCTTAAATTTGAAAGCCAGCATTTGCACACTGTATATTTCTTCTGCAGAAATGATGCCAGTAGAAATCTCAGGTAGCTAGAGGATTCTTTTATCTAATGTGACAGTTAAGTGATCTTGGTCGTGCTCCCTGCAGTTTCAGCTATCAAGAACAGGGGCATTTCTGCACACTTACACTTTATTTGCTTTCTTTTTCTAAATTGCTTCCTTTGCCATTAGAGAACTCAACAGCAGCATCTACTACACTGCATGACAGTGTTACTTAATCCAACATTATAATCCATTAAAAAAAAAAAAAAAAAGAGAAACACTGGAGGTCAATAATAAATAAAAAAGATACACGGTTGAGTGTTGCTGTGCCTGAATTCCCTTGGCACTAGGAAGGACTGACAGTATAGGCACTTCTGTGACCATCAAATACTCAAAATCAACTTGTTTGCAGCATTTCACAATGTCTGCACAGCTACCAATCTCTTCTTATCAAACAAGGAACACTCTTATACTCTAATTAAATCTATAAATAACCATTTGGCATAGAAGAACTATAATATTTTATTTCAGCACAGAAGGGACAAAGAACCTACAAAACTTCTCTAGAAGTTCTTTATGCAACGTTCCCCTTCCCAAAAACAACACAGGCAACTCCATACAAACACATTTTGCTGCTGACAAGCCACGATTTGGCCACATGACTGTCCTGCCTGTGTTTCAGGTATTAGCTGTGTCAGACCTAATTATCAGAGACAGCTTGACAAGGTCTTTCACATTATTCGAAAAAGGTGCACTTGCCAAAACCCCAGCGGAGGCCACGGTGTATAACAAATCTCACCCGGCTCAGCTGAGGCTCGTAGTTTTGCTGACAGTTTTTCTGCATAAATTACTCTCCATAATTAATTGCTGTCTCAGAGTGCCGGGAGGAATTCTGTGACCCACGGTGCGTAAGAAATACATTTTATTGCAAACATGGTAGGCGGTATCAGGTTCTCTTCCCACATGATATCTGCTACAAAAATGATACTGGTTTTAATTGTACCAAATTGTGAAGGTTTCTCTGTTAGTTTGACAAAGGGTGCTTCAGGCTATTCTGCTCTCAACTTTAAACCCTGCAAGGCAAATGATAACCCTGTCCAGGAAAGGGCAGCATATCAAAGAAGGTATATGGACTGAATTACAAGTTTTTCTGGTTAATAAATTTTTCTTCCCTTCATTTCCCATCATGGATGAGGGGTACACAGACATCAGGACACAACTCATAAGCACATATACAAATACCAGCAGGAGCTCATAGGATCACAACATGAACATTACTCGTATCACCGCCCATCCAAAGTGTTTAAATGTTTAGGCAATCTTTCAAGCATCAGCATCTGACTTATGAGTACATGGAAAATTATTCAAGGGGAAGCATATTGGCACATTTGATTAAGCAAGAGTCCAATATAGTGGATGGATGCTGCAGCCTCATACATGCAAGACAGGAAAGCACAATATCAACTTTCCCCAGACACCTTACAATAAAAGTTCTGCTATAATTTATACTTCAACTCCTTTGCTTCAGCACCTAGAGAAAAGGAGAGATGATACAAATAATTGTTTAAATAGAAATGGCAGCTACATGTTCTAGGAGAAGAGGCAGAGTAGGCAGGGAAAGGAAGCGTTCTGCAAAGACACATGACAGCAAACAGAAGGAAATTTAAGCGTACAAACTACCATCACACCCAAGGTACTATATGTCACAAAACCACAGACAGAAGTCCCAAAAGCCAGGGCGGGGACAGGGATGCAAAAAGAAGTTGAGAGGAGGGGGGAGTTCCAGTGCCTGCCACCTGTCTTAGGTTGAGCAACACAGGACTAACTTTTCTTCTAATGCTGGGGAAAACGGCACTTTTAGAAGACTCTAGTATCAGAATTCGTGAAAATATTTACTTTGTAGCCAGCTAAGCTCTGTGGGATTCAAGGTCTCAGTGTTTTCGAGCCTTGCCAGGTGCAAGGACGAGGAGGAGCAAGGCCTGGACACTTGACCCAGGCTGGCCAACAGGATTATTTCATACCACGAACGTCACATTCAATATAAATTAGAAAAGTTTGCTGTGTAGCTCTCTCTCCCTTGATGGCGGCGGGTCCAGACAACTCCTTACCCTGGTGCCGGAGCCCTGAGGCCTTCCCTTCCTCCTGAAGCCATTGCGCTGGCAGTGTCCGCCATTTGCTGTGCCTGCTGGGAGTGCACAGCTTCCTGCTGATATAACTGGCTGAGTATAATTCCTGTATATCTTATATCAGTATCGGGATTAATACTGGTTCTTTAGTACTACTGTTAATTATTTAGTCTTAGTCTGTCAAACCTATTTATATTTCAGACCTGGTGGTTCTTTGTGTTCCCCGATTCCCTTTACCGGGTGGGGAAGGGTCATCGGGTGACAGGATAATTGTCTAAGTGACAATAAATTGTTGTGGGTTTTCTCAAAACGTAACACCGCCTTTAACCAAAACCTTCAGCCCAGGACAAATTCTCTCACTGCCAGGCTCTGGCCCTCACAAAAGTTGTGTTAACCAGGGACTCAGGAATTTGCACTGACAGCAAGAGATAACATCTAACCCCAGGCACAGCTCTGCAAAACATCAGTAGCTTTTCCTCTGGAAGCTCCTCCAGGGTTTTTCTACCTTCTGCCATCACAGTTTTGCACCTAGAGTCAAACGTATGTCTGGGTGAACACAGGCCCTCCACAGATTCTCAAATACTGGCTTGTATTTTGTCTTTACTTCTTTACAGGCACATTTAAAGCTGGAAGTTCAACTCATACTAATATATGTTATTAACCACAAGAATGCTCACAAAAGTACTATATAACTGCGAGGTGATGCAAGAGAAAGAAGAGATGCACTGGGATGTCAAAGAGAGACAGAAGTTTGAAGGGAAAGAAACCTCTAAAGAAAAATAGAGAGTAGGTCAGATTCACTCTCTGTTCCTGTGGCCAAAACCCACTGCACAACATCAGAGCTTTTCTCCAGCACAGCCCACTCTTTCAAAACACGTGATCTGATCTCGTATTTATTTAGAGTATAGAGTTAGCAATAACAGAAGCAAGTTTAAAACAAACCTGAGGATCACAAGCTGATCCCTCCTGTTTCTACATCACAGCAACCTTTACCAAAACAAGGTAAAACATACCAAAGATCAGCTTGGGAAACTTGGACAAAGTTAGTAAGGTAAGTTTTGAACAATGTTTGCAGTTGCATAACTTTAGATAGCACTGAAGGCAGAAAAGAGATGGTGGTTTCCTAAACACAGGGTGGTAAATGAACAGAGTTTTCCCACATAAATTAATTTTTCCCAGTAAAAGATACACAAAATCATTATCTACACCTCCTGTATTTAAAACTTTAAACAAAGTGCCATCAAGACTGATGAGACAAATCATTCACCTACAATTAGCTATATGGATACAAAAGGAAAAACACTCATGTTTTCTTTCCAAATAAGGTTAGAAAGAGGAAGGGAGGAATCTGCCCCAGCTCTCTATCTCGATTCAGAGACCAAATCCCAAAGCAGGCAGCTGCATGTGGGAACCTCTGCATGAACAGAGCACCACCATCCTCTTCTCCTCATTAGCAACAGAGATTAAGAAAGTGCTTAAGGCAAGTGATATTACTAATACCAAATTGCCTTAAAAAATTGAAAACTTTGTGACTACTGGCAACTTACAATTCAGCTGGTTTGCTGACTGTTGCCCATGAAAAACCCCAAAACACACTTCTGATTTTCATTTTGTCATCTTCTTTCCCACTGGCATAAACAAAAGCCACACCGGTTTTATGTACAATTTATAATTTTCCCTCCTGGTTTCCAAAAATTCACACTACTCTAATTTAAGACATTTGTCCAAAATTAAGCAATGTAAAACACTGGAACTAAGCAAGTAAGATTTAGATTTCTGTTCAGTGGGAGCCACCTGGTTTGTGTTAGGGCAAGACTTGAGTGAGGATTCACTTGCAGGCTTTTCAGATAATTTTTATTTGTTATTAGTTACCACTGTCAAGACACAGAAAGAGAAGGATCCAAAAATTCAGTCAATTACTTTTAGGGCTGGGTAGCAGCCAGCAGGAATGCTCGTTGCTGGTTTCAGCGAGGGTTTGCCAAATGATGAGAGATGTTAGCATCGGCAGGGAAAACTTCCTTTCTTGGCTTGTATCTGCTAAGGGCTGCAGCCACCAAATTAGGACTAAGGATGGGTCCAGAAGGAACAATTTAGGGCTAAATTTAGGACTGGTCACAGTAGTAACCGCCTGTTAGGACGGAGACTAAGTTGGTGGGGTTGCTGAGATAGGAAAAGGAGAAAAATGAGCCGAAACTGGCAGTGAGCTTGGACGGGTGCAGCTGGCTCACTCCCAGTTCTAAGAGGACCCCAAGGTAAGCAGAGTCCCAGGTCCTTCATAGTCCAGAGAGTGCATAGAATGAAACAGATGCAGTCACCATCTCGCTGGAAAATTTAACATGACTATGTGCTGAAACTGAGCATTTAAAATGCCACACATCATCTTCAAATCTGCAAGCACCTACACCAGAACAGCTCTGATGGCTGCTTGGGGAAGTGAGCAGGTAGTCTGAAACTGTCGTACAATTCACAGCACCATCCCAACCATCTGCAAAGCTATTCTGTTTTGTAAGACATTCTAATGCAGGGGTAATAAGGTCAAATGTCAGGGCCTCCTAATTACTAACTCTATCTCCAACAAAGACTCGATGTGCAATCTTATCTAATCACTTGGTCTCTCACTTCACATATCTGTAAACACAAGGAGCAGCCCAACCTACTTTGCAGGATGTTGAAAGGCTAAAATGCCTTACGCGCTTTGGATTTTTTTTTTTTAAGTGCTATGTAGGTTAAGAGGTTTGTTTGTTTATTTTCAAGACTAATCTCATATTTATGCATTTTAAATTGTAGATACACACTTTGCATGACAGAAAAAACAATGCTACAAATAGAACACCGGAAACCATTACCATATGGGTTGTGACCGGGCTGATCATAAGTAGGCAACCTCACCTTTAATTTTCCTGATGACCTTTCCTGCACATGGCTCCTTCCACTGGGTTTTTCGAATGGCAACTCTAAATAAAAGAACTTCTTACCATCAAGAATCCCCACTGCACCAAGCTGTTCACGGCACGATTAGAGGGTAAATCAGGAATTCATGCAGAAGGGAAATTCCTTAATTATTTCATATGCAGAAAGATTAGCCATTGCCAGATAGATACACTTCATTTTACTTAGACACAACAGAGGGCACGTATATAAAAACAATAACTCTCAATTCTCCCCATCACATTCATTACCCGCTTATAATGTATCTTACTAGAATCTAATCCATTCCAAAAACACTGAATTACCTCGCAGGCAAACATCATCATAACTTAAGAAAACAAACAAAAAAATTAATTAAACTGTTTGCTGACACGCAGGAATCCTCAGCTCCCTCTACTACACGTAGCACTAAAATGTT
>JAHREE010000567.1:371943-387197 GCA_033628505.1 Tringa tobata
TTGGAATGGGCTGCCCAGGGAAGTGGCTGAGGCACCATCCCTGGAGATATTCAAAAGACGAATTGACATGGTTCTCAGGAATGTTTTAGTGTTGGTGGTTTTTTTTTTTTTGTTTGTTTGTTTGTGGGTGTTTGTTTTTTTTTTGTCAGTTAGGTTGGTGGTTGGACTAGATGATCTTGATGGTGCTGTGTTCCCTGCAGTCCCTCCCCATGTAACGTTCACTTTCTTCAGCTTTAGGATGCACCTGAAGATCCTGAAGGTGGTATCAGGCCCTCTTAAGTAGGTAAGCATTAAAAGTGGTAACCAAAACAGTTATAAAAATACACGTATTTATTATGTTAACTCTCTAACATTTTCTTAAGGGGGGGAAATAGTTGTGTTGCTGTGTATAAAATAAACCACGTGAGCTCATTGGCTCTTTTTCTGGGGGTCTTCCCTTTATGAAGCTACTGTTGTTGAAGTGGAAAAGTTTTAACCTGCAGATTTTGTGTTTGGCTCTGAAACTTATGAGTGCGTAAACTTGCAGTCTGCAGTGCTCTTTGGTCAGAGACATGCTAAAATGTGTGTTGCAAAAACTAATTTTAAAAAGCGAAGAAGTGTAACTTATTTCCAGGAAAATGCGCGCCTGACTTTTGAATAATGAACACTCATTTTAAAGTTAGTGGAATTATCAATGGTATAAAGATGAGGATGGTTTTGAATGCTTAGGATCTGGGGGGGAGGAAGGGAGGATGTGTTTATTAATGCCAGTGAAAATTGAGAGATTGATCTGTCACCTTTGTGTGCAACTTTTTTTGGCCTGCAATATACACAACTTTTTTTTTTATATTTTATTTTAGGAAGAGTAAGTGTTTACATCCTTCAGAATGCCCAACTCCAACGCTAAATTTCACTGTAACAACAGAGGTGGTCAGGAAGCCGGCAGGCGGGAGTTGGTTTCCAGGTCTTTGCAGAGTGCACAGCATTGTCTGGAGGACCAGGATTTTGGAACTGCATACGCTCACTATCTCCTGGTACTAAATCTAGCTCCTGAGTTAAAAACTAGTGTCAAAGTAAGTGCTCTTTGAATTACTCAAAACAGTTTTATTTTCTGTGTTACTCTTGAGGCTTTGTGATGTGTTTTGTGCTTGTGATTTGTTGTATGTAGCTGATTCTTCTGTTCAATCTTCAGAATAAAAGCAGAAAACAGTAGTAATAGGGGCAGCCGGTAACTTTAATAAGCTGTGTATGCCTATGGGAAGGGAATTAACGCACTTCTCTTTTAGCCTGTGTGTGTGTCAAATAAGTTTAATAAAAAGTAGAGCCTTATTAGTATTGGCTTGTAGTACAGCATGTGTTAATATACACAGAAACCCTTAGTGTATGCTGCTGGGTGATGATACCCTGCCTGGGTATCCAAGAGCTCGTTTCTGCTTCTGCAAGTGAGCCAGCTACCCTGGGATGGTAGCAATCAATTGTGTGCTGCTGCTTAAATAAATGAGGGTGTTCAGGTGCACGTCAGAATATCTCTAGATGTTTTCAGGGCTCAGTTCTCTGCTTCTGGTAACTTCCAGCAACTCAGTGATATATATTTTGTTTTCTAGGAAACGTTTCAGTTCACTCTCTTTAAGTGGGCAGAAGAGCTAGATTCTCTGGCACGGATTCAAGATCTGTTTAACTGTTACGAGCAAGCACTGGAACTGTATCCGAATGATGAAGTGATATGTAATAGTATGGGAGAACATCTTTTCAGGTTTGTAGTAATGTATATTCACCTTTCGTAGGGATCGTGTTTAGTATTATATGTTAATAAACAATACCTAATAAAATGTGCTTAAAGGCAAGCATGTGCGTAACCCTGTGTAGTGTGTGCTGTTGAACTTCAGATGTTTGTCAGCTTCAAATAGCATAGCCATTGCTGAAATAAATGTTGGTAGTCACAGCAGGAAAAAAAAAAAAGAGGCACTTTTGCTAAAGTAAAAACTATAAAGTAAAAGCACTGCCTTCAAATATTTTCTAACAATCTATCAAGAAATTCCTGCACAAAAGAGAGACCAGGATCATTCAGTCACTGTGTTAACTATAGTTATGGTTAACCTACGTTGTTTTGTTTTGTTTTTTTTTTTTTTTCTTTCCTGTTAGATTGCTGAAAATTGTCTTTTAATTCTGATCCTTCTTAAGGTCACATATAACAGACCTTTGAAGTGAAGAAGCTGATCGTGCATACTGTTCTCTGTTGGACTGTTCTTAAATGATTTGAGGTTAAGCTTTTATTAGTGTACAGCATTCTTTTCCTGCTTTCTCCAGACACTGCAAAACATGATGCTTTGCTGTTGCTCAGGGTTCTACGATCTTCTGAGACTGGAATTTTGAGATTGAAATCATAGGTCCTAGGTCCAGATAATTTTGATTAGGTTTGCTTTTTGTGATTATTTTGTTTGCTTTAAGGAAAAACTCTTCCAGCATTGTATTCAAATGTACACGTTTGTCGCGTTTCATAGATTTTGGGGTTTTTTTCAGTGCCATCTTATTTGAGAATACATTATAGGCATCATAAAAACTTGCATCAAGTTAACAATTTAGTTCCAAAGTTGCCACTTTAAGCAAGAAACTCAAAACTTGGAGGGTTTACAGCACGTTCCAGAACAGTTTTGCAGTTTGTAGCATTCTCTTGACTTGAAAATCTGAAGCTGGATTGCAGAGTTGCTGCTGTCAGGTTGTTGCAGCAAGTTCTTGCAAAACCTGTTCTATTTAATCAAAAGTTGTAGTAGTAGATGAAGACTGGTGTGTACAATGGTATTTTTTTTACTTCCTTTGCATTTTGAAGTGATTTGTTGTAGAGCTGTAAAGCATTTTCATAAGGTGATAGCAGTGTTTCTAAAGATAACGTTTCAAACTAATGCAAAATACTTCCATTGCCTTTTAGCCAAGAAGACTTTTTCGTAGATCTACAGATATTTACAGATACTTGGCAGCTGAATGCGTGCTATTTATTTCTTTTTGTCGTTTTTACTATTAGAATGGGCTTTAGAGATGAAGCAGCTGGGTATTTCCATAAAGCAGTGAAGCTTAACCCAGACTTTGCTGATGCAAAGGAGAACTTTTACCGTGTTGCGAACTGGCTGGTGGAACGCTGGCACTTCATCATGCTCAACGATACCAAGAGGAACCTTACTTACCTAAAAGCCATTGAGAAGGCAGTCGGCTCAGGGTGCAAATCTGTCCTTGATATTGGAACAGGAACAGGAATCTTGAGGTGTGTCATAAGTGCGTATTTACCGTGAACTCAATAGAAATATATTTGTCAAAGAAAATTTGGTTGCTAGTAGGAAAAAAACCCAAGCATTTTCACTCCTTTTTTTGAGACAAAGCTTAAAGGAAATAAAGTTTTCAGGAGTTCCTGAGTCTGGAAGTTAGTGTATAATAGTGTTTTTGGAACCCTTTTTTTTTTTTATTTGATGCAGCTGGTTTTTGTGTAGAAAGTTCCTTAATGAAAATGCTGCAGTATAAAGAGTGCGTTTAGCATAGCTGCGGAGTATCCTTATGCTACCCGTATTTTATTATTTTTTTGGTGGATACCAAAAGATATTTCAAGAGGATACCAATTTGTGTGATATCGGTGTTCATACAAGAGATATTAGATGATTTTTAGACTTGAACTGTGTTCTCAGAAATATAAAGCAGATGCAGAAATAGAACTGAAGAACAACCCCTATCTGGTCATGCTTTACCTAAAATGATTTAAACTGGAGGTAAAAAGCACTGATTCTTGTTTTTCAGTATGTTTGCAAAAAAAGCAGGAGCATCTTCTGTCTATGCCTGTGAATTATCAAAAACCATGTACGAACTTGCCCGTGATGTTGTGGCAGCAAATAATATGGAAAGAGAGATCAAACTTTTGCATTTGAAGTCACTTGATCTAGAAATTCCAAAGCACATACCTGAAAGGTACGTTATTGTGCATTGTTGTGATAGTATTTTTAATTTGCTCTTAGTTTCAAGAAAATAGAAAATACCCCGTGACCTAAGCAGGAAATAACTTTGTCTATGATAGTAACTGTAATGGGAAAAGGTTCTCTATATGTTTTATGTTTTTATAGAGGAGTGAGAAACGATAACAGGTTTTTTTAGATTGTTGATCTACCACAGAAATTAGTACAATGCCATACATTAAGGAGTTTAATTCTTTGCTGGTGGGAGCTTTGGGCCATATACCATTATACTGCAGCAATATGAAAAGAGGAATTAGATTACTACATCATAAAAGTAATTTTCACATACTTTTATACTTAAGAACTTGTGGTTTACTTCTGCAGCCTGTGACTAGATGGAGGTATGTAATAGGGCCTGCAAAAGAAGACTGTTTCTGGGACATACCACACCCCTGCAACTCCCAAGTCAATTTGTCTGTCAGAGAGATCAGAAATTGCAGATTGCCTGCCTCTTCTGATCAGGGAGTGAGGGAAAACCTCCCCTCCCCTCTCCTCTGTCCCCTACGGAGAGCGCAACTGTGTTTGGAGGCAAGAAGGTCACGTTGCGTGGGTTCCTGGTTGCATCTGGAGGGCTGGTGGTGGCTGGGCTGACTGTAGCTGTGGAAGTCAGCACCCTGCCACGGCAGGGATCCATAGGGCTCTCTGTGTGGCTTTGGATATCGGAGTAAAATTCAGTTGGAAGGATCTTGCAATCTGTCCTGTGATCATAAGGTTTCGTGTTTGTATTGAGCTTTTTGTTTGTGTATACACAGCTGCCCACCTGTCTGTATAGCTGAGACCCATGTGCTTTGGAAAATTAAGTATCTTATTTTTCCAGTATTAAGTATAAAGCACAGTAAGAGCTACTGGGACAAATCATCAGCTTGGAATTGTTCTTGGCAAATTAGAATTTGAGCAGCGATACAGCTTTCAGTATATGCGATCTGGGGTTTTTATGCTCCTCTTTGCTCACTGTCCATTCAGCTGGGGTTCTTCTGGAGGATCTGAAAATTTCTAGGGTAGAAATCTGGGGTAGAAATTTCTAGCAGGTAGAAATACCAAATCTTGTTAAGTTTTGGTATATGTGAAGGACTGGTTTATTGCTTCAGCTCACTGCTGCTAAGGATGCAGATTAAATGCGGGAAGGAAATAATCCAGTTTACTTTGAATTTATAACATTTAATGAAGTGTCTGGTAGATGGTACAGGCTCATAATGTGAAGTGATGAAGCTCCCATGATTTAGCGTGGCAGTCAAGCCTTGTCTCGTCGTGTCAGCTGAGGTAGAGTAACTGGGGATAAGTATCCTCTTAGTGTATATGGTGGGTTACTGGATGTTGCCTGCCAGGAATTAATTGTTACTGTTCTGGAAATGCCTTGTCTTATCATGCCATATGTTTTTTGGTTTTAATTCAAAGGATTTAGGATTTTGGGGTCTATTAGTCTGCATAGTAATTTTAGGGTGCTTTGATTATAAGTTGTTGGGGTTTTTTTTATTCCATTTTAACACATGCATGGATCTCTTGCACAAGATTCAGACAAAATACATATTCTGCAGTATCACTGGCTGTGTGCCCAGGCTGAAACATCTTCCTGTTTTGGCTAGATTCTTCCCACATGATGTATTTATAAACGCTGAACAAGAAGCTTTATGGTAAACTCTTGCTCAATATTTATTCTCTTTTATCTGCATCTTCAATTACTTCTAACAACAATTCAAGTCATTTGTTGGAAGATTTAAATTGCCCATTGAAACTTTAGAATGCTGGTGGAAGTTTTGATCTGAGCTCACGTTGGTGTGGAGTTTGTGGTTGGTTTTTTTTCTTTAAAAGAATGACTGTTAACAGGAATGCGTGTTATGTATTATATTTCACTGTGTCTTTTTTCTCATCTAGGGTTTCCTTGGTTGTCACAGAAACAGTTGATGCTGGTTTATTTGGAGAGGGGATTGTGGAGAGCTTGATACATGCTTGGGAACACTTACTTTTACAACCAAAGGTAGGTGATGTGGGTACACGCGTACAAATGGGACTCCTGTTTTGTTATAGGTGTATTTGTGTGGAAATGTGTGTGTGCGTGTGCATTAGGAACAACTGTTTTCTAAATATTTTATACCTATTGATATTTTAACAATAAGCGATCTGGGTTTCTTCTGTGAATTTGATTTTGGTGAGAGGCAATAAAGCACATGTACTTCTGTCAGCTCGTGTTCTGAGTAGGCAGGTACTTGCAGTGTGTGTTTCCCTTAGGCAACTTTCTAGCACACAGAGATGGTTCAGCCTTGGTCACTGACTGTTCCTTTTTTCCTTCCCCCTCCCCTTTGTAAGTAACACCGAAGGGATTTGTGTTTTAAAGGTGCTATTCTCTAAGTTTGATTGCAGCCTGGTCATTTTGAGACACCAGCTAGTAGCGGAAAGTCGTGTCAGTCTGAGCAGAAAGTGCTGAATTGTGGTAGAATTATTTCTCATCATAACACTAGAGAACAGTCAGTTAAAATTTGGTAAATGTATTCTTATGTTCTTAATTTATTTTTGCTAACTTGGAACTTTTCTGGAAGACTGAACAATTCCATTGGGTAAAATCTCTGGGATTTTACTTTATGTATTTTTGCATTTTAGCTAGCATACATTAAGCAAAGTAATATGACAAGGAGTCTTACGTGGGTTAACCTCTGTTAGGTTTTATGAAATAGAAGGACTTCGCTTTTATTTTGATGTTGCATTGATTCCAAGTAATTTTAAAGAAAAATCTTAGCTGGCAGAAAGCTTTTTGTGTTGTCTTGAACAAACTGATGACCTCTAGTGTTAAGTGTAGGAATGATGCATAAAGGAAAGGTCCTCAAATGTTTCAATATATTCTAACAGAATATACATTAAAAAAACACTTTTAAAATTATGCAAAAGAAGTAGTAGACTGAAAAGTAAAGCTGATGCATGGACATACTGAAACACAGTAGTTAAGAAACTCCTTTAAGGGTCGACTGGAATGACTAAGACCAGGAGCTTTACGAGTCACTGAGAACTTACTGATGTTTTGACTGTAGTATTTAATGGCTTATGAATAAGTAACCTGTGCTTTGCCTCAATGGTAGAAATAGGTCACTGTCTCATTGCATGTTGTTATTCATGTTTTCACAGCCTAAAAATCAAGATGTCAGTACTGGAGACTATGGCAGAGTCATTCCTGCAAGTGCTACGATATTTGGGATGGCAGTGGAATGCAAAGAGATACGTAGACATCACAGGTATGTTTAAACTCTAGCACAGTTTGAACCTGTATTTGTTATTTGGGAAGAGAGACTGGTGGTTTTTATGGAGGATTTTTTATCGTTCGTTTTATGTTTTGAATGGCTCACTATCTGTTTTCACTAAACACATTTCTGCTCTCACCCTCCCCACCCTTTTTCCTTTTGTTTGTTTGTTTGTTTGTGGGTTTTTTCCCTGCCCTTTGTGGTTCAGACTTTCTGGATCACTTCATCAGAAACTCCTGATTTTCAGTTATGGTGAAATACATGCCTTTAACACATGCTAAAGAAATTCAATTCCTTAATAGTAAAATTACTTCTCAATCTCTGTATTGGAGATTCTTGGATTAATGCATGGCCTTTATCCTCCCTCATTTTACACTCTTTATGATCTGCTCCATACCTCGCTGCTGTAGCTAACCCTTTCAGAAGATGAGGAGTTTGTAAAGCCTAAGTGTTAATAATCCCCCCTAGCATTATCTTTATGAATACGTGCCTTGCTTAATTCCAAACTAGCATACAGTAGAGTTTCTTTGCTCAGACCACTTCTGACTTTGTATCAGTTATTTTTGTAAGTCATTTTATTTTTCCTAATCTTCTAGAACAGTACCACTGCATGGAGACAGTATATGTCTGAGAGGCTTGGACTTCATGTATTTTGTTTAGGATTAATTTTGTTGCAGATTTAAGAAAACACAACTCTTATAGGAGCTTCAGTGTACTGCATGAAAAATTGCCAGGCTGCATCAGTGATTTTTTCTGATGCAGTAGACCTGGATAATGGCCAGAAAGAGACAGGAGTTCCCATAATAGATGGTCACAGAAGAACTTTCTTTTTAGGAGAATTTAATTATTCATGAATTGGAAAATAGGTTTTTGCCTTGAAACCTGGCATTGACTGTTCCTTACAAAATGTAAACAGGATGAAAGTTAATGTATTGTAGCTTTGGATTGTTGAATTAACAATCTATTCTAATAGTATAGCTTGAGGTCAGGTGGCTAGCTGGAGTGAAATGATTGCCACAAATTAATTATATGCTGTAGGAAGAAGAAAAAAGTCACTTTTAAATTTCCTTCCTTTATAGTTTGACATCCCTTTTTCCTCCAGTAAGAATACCTGTCTTAAATCTATTTTAACAAGTGCTATTAAGCTTTATGTAAAACACTCGCCTATTCTCAGATTTAAAACATTCAGATCTCTTTGAATTATTCTGAAATGCATTTCTTAATTTCTACATTTTCTTAAGTGTTTTCATGATCTACAGCAAAACTTTGGGGTTTGGATGTTTGTTTTTTTTTCTGAGCAGGATGCGTAATGAAATAGCAGTGTGAAAGAATCTCTTTTCTGATGCGTTTTATATCATCTAGCACAGTTTCTGTCTTCTACAATTAATACAGGTTTTCTCTGAGCTTTTCCTCATCATTTAATTTTGGGTTTTTTGGGTGGTTATAAGTAGATGTAGCGTCCAGGAATTTATGAATACCTGAGGGTTTTTTCTGAAGCACATCTAGGAGCGTGTTTAATCCATCATTAAACGCTGATTCTTCTTGCTGAGGGATCGAATCCCCCTTCACTCCAACTGTTGATAGACTCGTGTATCACACTCATCTATCTGTATCTGATCAGACCTTCTGCTTTGTGTTCTGTCCCTTTGTTTTAGCAATTGGAAGTTATCCTGCATTTCTTGTGCTCTGATTGTTTTTAGTTTTTTTTTTTTTCCTAGTATAGAGTGAAATTCTAGATAAATCATACCAGTTTTATTATGACTCTATTTTTAATGCACTTAAGCCAACTTTACAAAAACTTTTGTGCTGCTTTACCCATTATTGTAGCTTTATAATTATCATTAAAACATCAAGTAATAATGTTTCTTTACAGCTGGTGCTGCTTGTGCCTGTTGCTTGTGTTACCTGGAATGACTATAGGGCTTAACTCTTCTGTGGTGTTCTGTAATAGATTTTTTTTTTTTTTTTTTTTTTATGGTAAGCTTTCATTTTCTCCTGAAGTCATTGCACTCTATTTGAAGCAGGTATTTCACATCCATGTGAAATATGGATGTTTACTTCCAGAAGAACAAATGAACTGACAAACTTGTGAGAAGACTTGAGTTCTACTAAAGATAAATTCAGACTTCCTCAAAATGTTTAAGATACCAGAGTATCCTGCATACTGGTTTTCAGGTTTGAACTAGATAATTTTCAAGACTCATCTGCAACAGTAAAACAATATTCTAGGAGAACATAGGTGTGCTCCATTAGTGCATCTACATTTAGTAATTTTGAATAAAATGTGCCACTATAGGAGTTAATTTACTAATTTGAATTGCTGTAAGAATTTCAGCTTTCAGATTTTTTTTTTCCAATGTGTAATTTTAGTTGGTTGGGCCCCAGAAATAGAGGCAATATAATGTACTTTTGTGCTTATGTATTCAAGCCAGAAGGGTTCATGACAGTATAATAATCTGCTGACCTCTTCCACAATATAGACCTTGTACAGCAGCTGTTCTGGTGTAGTTGGAGTATTTCTTTGAAAATAATGCACATACTCCGTTTCAAATGAAGAATACGTTCTCATCCTTGTTGTTAAAATCTCTAAGTTACTTCACTGAGCCGCTGAGAAGATTGTAATTGTTGATAATGTTGCTGTATTTTTTAGTATTTATTGAGAAGTACTTACCGCTTCATGCTTTCCAAGTGACACATACACTTTTAATGCTAGGGGACCTGCTCCGAAGATGGAACCCAATTCTCTTTTGGTTTTTAGCCATGCATAAAGTTTGAAATATAAGAATCTAGAATTCAGGCTATGAGGCCTAAGGTTATGTATTATTCAGGTTATATAAGCCTAAAAATCCAGGTTATGGGTTTTCCAACCTATTCAATTCTGTGTTTGGGAGCTTCTCTGGATCAAGGAGATGACTGTATCTGATGAGAACGTTGTCAGAGCCTGTCTAGTCATACTTAGTTGTAAGGTCAGGAGGTTCCTGAAAAAGTGATTCAGAATTAAAAATAGTTCTAGAAAGAGAAATTTAACTAGTTGTTATTTGAACTTCTGAGTGCTAGATCTCGCTGTAGGAATGCAGAGTTATTGATAGCTGTCACTTCGGTTGGGAAGCACTAAGTCCTTCACAGATAAATGTACTTTTTCAGAGTAAGCTAAAGTGTAGCTTGTGCAAGGTTTGTCTCGTGCAACTTCCTGACTCCTACTTTGAGAATATTTTTTAAGTCCTCAGACCCAAGAGATGGACGGTGTATGTAAGTAATTGTTTTAAAGCAGTTACAGCATTCTTTCTTCTTTGAAACTTTCTGTATAAGGTTGTTTCTAGAAACCTAACTGATCTTCTGTCTTACAAGAGAGGATACGTGTACTCTGCATTGTCAAAGCCTTTTCCACCAAGGAATCAACTCTAAGACTTTCTTTGCAGCTGTGTAACTGAAAAATGCCTTATTCTGCGTAGATTGTGCTTGATAAATACATAGCAGTACTGCAAAATGGAAGTTTTATATCAAAGAGATTACAAAAAATTAATTTTCTTAATGCATATCTATTTGTCTTTGTTCTGACTAGTCTGTTCACGTGAAAGAAACACCTTCCTTGTCTGTCTAATGCAGCAGCAGAAAAGCTTTATTTTTTCTTGTTATCACAGAGTATATTCTTCTTTCTAGTTCTCTGTCAAGACTCAAGGAGTTGTACTTACAGGGGCAAAAGTCTGTGGCCTTTGACAAAGGACATGCTGAGCTTTTTCTCAGTTTCAAGTGACGTCATTCAGTTCTGATTCTCGAAAGAGATGTGCGTTTTCTTGCTCTAGAGCTGCTCTGAACATAACAAGTACCCCACAAAATTCTTCTGTTATTTTTTAGGTTTTCTATTCTTACACTCTCTGCATTTAAAAATGCTAAGCCTGGGAAGAATTTCCTTTGGGTTTTTTGGTCAAATTATTTGTGGTTTCATTTCTTCCCTTTTTTTGTTTTCTTTTACTCCCAGAGTGGGAACGCAAGAAGTTGCTGGTGTCCGCTTGCCAAATTCAGTGCAGTTCTTTAGTCCCACTTATGCTTCTGCTGGGTCAGAGGAAACTGTTGAACCTTACACCACCGAGAAGCTCAGTCGTATTCCTGGAGGTTACGTACCTCTGACAGAACCCTGTCAAGTCATGACAGTGGATTTCAACAATCTGCAGGTAATACTTTTTTTTTTTTTGGTGTCCTTTTAAAGTAATCTATTTATGAATAGCGAGAGCCCCGTATGTTATTTGCTTTCTGGGTTCAATTTCAGAACAGTTCACAAGTGCAAAGTTGCTGGTTGTGATACTTGCCTGGTTGTGTGGTGATGTGATTCATCAGATGACAGTTTGTGAGTTTCTGAAGGTGGAGTTTTCTGTTTTGTTTGACATAGTTTAGGGAACTAAATTAGCTCACCAAGGGATCAAACAACTGCCAGCCTCAGAGCAGGGAGGGGGAGAAGGAATGCAACAGACCCATCTTAATGATTTCTGCAGTTGTGAACTGACTTAGTTTATTCCTCTAAAGTTAGAGTCTTCAAGAAACTCTGAAGACAAAAGAGAAAGGAAGTATTTCACATCTGACATAAAAATGTCTGTAAGCGTGGATGGGTAAACGTAAAAGACAGGGGAGATGAAGAAATTATTGTGTTTAATCAGGTTGATTCCAGCCTTCAGCTCCTTTAGTATTTGGTGGTATTTCTGGAATATGGCAGTCTGGAATACGGTAGCATTATTTTGTGTGTTTTGCACAAAATACATTTGTATGCATGTACTAAATAGGCCTGAACTGTAGGGCAAGGACCTCAGCCGCTCGCAGCTGAGCGTGCTGAAAAGATGGTACATCTGATCTCTGGTGTGTTTCTTGCTCATTGACCTGTGGTGAGGAGTTAGTGTTGAGTCAGAGCTAAAAATAGATTCTGTTATATAAATATAAATTCCTGCTTGGCCAGGAATTGCGGTGTGTCTGAATCAATAGCTTTTTCCTAGTTGGCTTTTCTGACATCCTGAGATTACAAATGAAATAAGACAAGGCTCTTCAGTATCCTACTGGGGGTGATCTCTGGGTGACCTAATGTTGCTTCTGCTTCTAGCATTAATAAGAAACTATTGCTGTCATCTGAGATGCCTACTCTTAAGTATCTGCCTGCTGGAGATGTAAAGATAATTTTAAGGAGTGAAAAAACAGCGTTACCCTTTAAACTGTTTCAGAACCACTCCTTTGAAGTTTCAGTTAGACTAAGGGAATGTTTCTGTTATGAAATAGTTAAGATATGGTAAGTGGGGGTAAAGGGAAGAGGTGCAATTAATTGTTTGGGAATCACTGGTTGCTATTTGTTGTCGCTTTTTTCACTGAGCAAATAAGGCAGTTCCAAACACGGGTAGGTTAGTTTCAACCTGAGGTTTTTTTGTTTGTTTTGTTTGTTTGTTTTTGTCGTGGCCACACTTGGATGTTCAATCTCTGCAGGTAAACAATAAAAGAGAAAAATTGTCTGTGCTTCTATTGGAATAAAAAAACCCTGCTATACTTACAGACAGTAGCAGAATTAACTACTAAAGATTGAAATTCAAGTATGAAGTCACTTGACACTAGTAAGGTAATTTCAAAGACCTGTTTTCTAAACTTGTATTTCAGAGAATGAGAGGGATTTTGCATTTTCAAAGAATGAGAGGGATTTTGCATTTACCTGCTTGTACTAACTACCCAGACCTACGCTGACAGACCTGAGAAAAAGACTTAAAATACGGTGTTTCTCAAACTGTGTTGCAAGAGGCTTCGGAGACATCAGAGAAATAATGATAAGAGGTCAAAATTTAAACAAAAAAAACAACAAAAAAACCAAACCAAAGAGGCAGCTGAGTTTTATGCTGATTACTTTATTACTGCTATTATTAGCAGCAGCGGCCCGGTTGCTCCCAGGCAGGGGAATGTGGCTGTAATTACAGGCTGCAGACGCTTGCACCGAGCCAGGTACTACCTGGGTGCGTGTTTGCTGGCAGCAGATCAGTGCCACTGGGAGTGGAAGTGAGTGTTTACCTCAGCAGCCAGTAATTAAAGCTCAGTCTCGCTTTCAGGCCCTAGAGGAGCTGAGCTCTTGCCAACAATTGCACATACTGGCTCTTCCTAACTTTAATGAGAAGTTACTGTGCGGAATATTTGAGAAAATCTGGGTTAAGACATAAGAAACTTAATAACTGCATTTTTTCTGTAGTTTTTCCTTATTTTTTTTTTTTAATGTGAGTTATCTTTTTTTTTATTCAGAGGATAGATGTGGCATAGCATAATTTTGTACCTACTCCTGCATCACTGCTTTATTTTCTTTGCTGCCTCTTTAGGTACAGTGGTTGATAAATTGCCATCCTGATGGACTAGAGCTGTTTGAGTCTGTAGTTGTCATAAATAATAGAAAAAGGCTTATGCAGTGGACAAATGTGAGGAATAAATACCGGATAAGCGACATGGTAGAGAGTGGAGAAGGCTGGAATAATTGCCTTCAAAAGTGGGTTTTAAGTGTTGTGTGCCAACACAACTGTGTAACACTGCAGTTACTAAACTAGTGGATGAGAACCTTGGGCCTCCTGCTTTTAAGGAATAATCAGGAAGAATATTCTTAATATAAAGGACACTTCTGAACAGCTATAACTTTCCAAAAACTGAGAAACAGATGCATGCTTTTGTTCTCGCTGTCTTGCTTCAAGGGGCTTGCTGCCAGCAAAGCTTCAACTTCCTACTCTTTGTTCTTTTTCTCCAGTTGAGGATGTATGGAAAAAATGACTAGCAGCAAAGTGTTTTTATTGAAGAGCAGTGAGATCTCATTATGAACTTTATTAGCATCCAGTAATTCTGACACACGCGTTGTCCAGACATCTCTCTGTTGTGAGAAGAGAGGTGGAGCAACTCTTGGGAGAAGACAGAATGGGAATAAAAAGGGAAATAATAAAAAATGCAGCGTGTGGGAGCTACTCTTAGAGTGGAACTTTTCTTTTGCCCCGTGTATTTTAAGATTGAAACTTAGGAGAAATGTTGACGTTAGCAGATCAGGAAGCTGGGAAATGCTTAGGCAAGGCTGTTGTGTTACTAAATAGAAAGGTTGTGACTCAGAGAATCTTTGGTCCTTTGTGACTGACCTACTGTTACTTGGTTTATGCCAGGACTATCTACATTAGAGCTGGGCTTTTTGTGTTTGTCAGTGTTGGTAGCAGAAGGTAGTTAGTGAGGAAAATAGATTGTACATGGAAGAAGACCTAATTCCTATTATATACTGAGAATGTTTTAGGAGTACTGGAGAACTTATAACTTGATCCCTTTAGGGCAGGTATTGATTCTTCCAGTGGTGAAATTGTACGTGCCTGAGCTTTTACACAAAGCCCAGGTAGCAGAGAAAATATCCTCAAAGGTGTTTGAGTTAGTGTTTTTGTAATGATTTTGCCAAACCTGTGTTGAAGTGAACTCGGTGCTTACGTACAGTATTTCTGGAACTGTTTGCAGGCGGGTTTTAAGTGAAGTATGTACCTAAGCATTGCCTTGAGTCCAGCCCAGAAGACTGGCTCTGTTTACTCTCATGAGGCAAGCCTCGCCAGTCTGAAGCCTTTCTTGGGGTTTTCAGTGGTTTTAAATACTCGTGTGTTTCAGATGTAGGTGTGTTTGCTTTAATGGCTGATGGGCGCAGGCCGGTCATGTGCGTAACTGCACTTGTGTGTGGCACGACAGCTCCTGTGCTAGTGAGTGCTAATGATAATTGGTGGTGTGGCAGCTTGTTAACTTCAGGTTTCTGTTGTGTGGCCTCGTGGATCGGTGCAGAAATTCGAGTGACTTAGTGAGTGTAATAAAAACCATCTTTTATTTATGGAAAGAAACGCTCTCACGCTCTTTTTTTCTCTTTCCACTCTGGTCAGGAGCTGAAAAGCCTTGCAGCTAGAAAGCCCTGGAAGCTCAGCCTGCCAGTCACTGAAGGAGGAATGCTAGATGCTGTTGTGGTGTGGTTTGTACTACAGCTGGATGATGAGCACGCTCTATCTACAAGTCCCAGTGAGGAAACTTGCTGGGAACAGGCAGTCTATCC